>BLSH010154272.1:46083-79060 GCA_018402905.1 Glandirana rugosa
AGCCCCCCCCCCCCCCCCTCTGCTCCGTGGCTTGGCCACACCAAATTTCATAAGCCATGAATTTGGGCGGAAGGGGCTTGTCTCTCCAAATCTGCTGAAGATAATGGGAGATTTGTTGGAATCTGAACCTTTCAGAATCTGGGAAGTCAAGTTTGCTTATACAATGGCTAAGAGACATGAGTCTCAGAGGAGTGAAAAAGTGCCCTATATGGTACAGCCCCTTGTCCAACCACTACTTGAACGCTTTGATGTCTAGCCCTGGAGGGAAAATAGGATTTTTTAACTCACCGTAAAATCCTTTTCTCTGAGTTCATTGACGGATGCAGCATTTCTTAATTACGCCTGGGGTTATGCCACCTTTCACTAGGAGTGGACTAGGCAGAACTTCAGTTCAGCTAAAAAGCAGACACAGCCCCTCCCAGGGGGCAGTCCTCCTTGGTATAACCCCCTCCAGCTAGCTCAGCCTTCAGTCCGTAACAAGCAGTGCAAGCCCGAAACAAACAGAGGGTGTGGGTGTTGCATCCGTCAATGAACTCAGAGAAAAGGATTTTACGGTGAGTTAAAAAATCCTATTTTCTCTTTCGTTCATTGACGGATGCAGCATCTCTTTATTACGCCTGGGGACGTCCCAAAGCAGTGTCAAAAGAGGGGTGGGTAATGCAAAAACAAAACTTCACCCAACGGGGGAACTCCCCACAAAGAATTGGAGGAACCTCACACAGCGGCCTGCAAAACCTTGCGGCCAAAAGCAGCATCCGAGGATGCTGCAACATCAACTTTGTAAAACTTAGTAAAGGTGTGCACTGAGGACCAGGTAGCCACTCTGCACACTTGAGAAACCGACGCCTGATGTCGGAAAGCCCAGGAAGTGCTAATCGCCCTGGTAGAGTGAGCCGTAACCGGAAAGGGGGGGATCGAGACCCCGCAAGTCATACGCACGGGTCACTGTCTGTGGAATCCTTCGAGAAATGGTGGCCGAAGAGGCCGCCAAGCCCTTGTGTGGTCCATCCACCACAACAAAGAGCGCATCCAACCTCCGAAAGGAGGCCGTGTTCGCCAGGTACACCCGCAGAGCCCTAACCACATCCAAGGAATGCAAGGCAATCTCCTTAGGATGGGATGGGCGTGGACATAGCGAAGGAAGGACAATGTCCTCGTTAATGTGGAAAGAAGAGACCACCTTCGGCAAGAAGGAAGGTGAGAGCCGCAAAACCGCCTTATCCCTGTGTAGGACCAGATACGGAGACCTACACGACAGAGCCACCAACTCTGACACTCGTCTGGCAGAAGTGATGGCTACCAGAAAGGCCACCTTCTGCGAGAGCAGTTGTAAGGAAATTTCCCTGATATTTTAAAATGGAGGCTTCTGAAGCCCCGAGAGGACCAGATTGAGGTCCCAAGGCGCCAAAGGCGTACGCACCTGGGGAGCGACATGTCAGACCCCCTGAATAAAAGTGTGAATCAACGAATGCGTTGCCAAAGGACGCTGAAAAAAGATTGCCAAGGCAGAAACCTGACCCTTGATAGTGTTCAACGCCAGCTTATGGTCCAGGCCTTGCTGAAGAAAAGCTAGTACCTGGGACACCGAAAAGAAACGGGGGTTCCACCCCCCCTCGCACCAGGCGATATACGCCCTCCAGGTGCGATGGTATATCTTCCTGGAAGTGCACTTACGTGCCTTGAGCATGGTGGGAATCACCGAAGCGGAGACCCCCGATCTCTCAAGACCTGGGATTCAATAGCCAGGCCGTCAAAGCCAGAGAGGGTAAAGCAGGGTGCAAGATGGGGCCCTGGGACAGAAGATCCTCGCGAAGCGGGAGACGCCAGGGAGCATCTACCACCAACCGGACCACGTCGGCGAACCACGGATACCGAGGTCAATCCGGAGCCACCAGAATGGTTGGAATTCCCTCCACCTCTATCTTGCTCAACAGGCGCGGAATCAGCTTGAGAGGGAGAAAAGCATAGATGAGCCGATACCGGCTCCACTGAGCCACATGGGCGTCTGCCAACGGATCCCTTGCTCTGCTCATGAAGGTCTGAACCTTTCGATTGAGCCGGGACGCCAGCAGATCTATGTCTGGAGTGCCCCATTTTTGGCAAAGTTGTCGGAACACATCCGGATGCAAGGACCACTCTCCCTGATCCAACCTCTGTCGACTGAGGTAATCCTCTTGCCAATTTTCTATGCCCGGAATGTACACGGCGGTGAGAGCTGGCACATGAAACTTTGCCCACTGCAGAATGTGAGCCGCCTCTAATGCTGCCGCCGAGCTCCTCGTTCCGCCCTGATGGTTCACATATGCCACTGCCGTGGCATTGTCCGACTGGACTCTGACAGGGCACCCTCGCAGCCTTCCTGACCAATGGGAAAGGCAAAGCCTGATGGCCCGGAGTTCCAGAACATTGATCGGGAGTTGACAACAACCCCAGGACTCCCACCCAGCCGCTTAGACTGGCATCTGTGGTCACTACGGACCACACCATGGGGAGGAAGGACTTCCCCTCCTTCAGGGCCGAGGCCCTCAACCACCAAACTAGAGAGGACCTGGCCTCGTGGTCCAGCTTGACTGGGCGATCCAGGGATAAGGGAGATTTGTCCCACCGCAGCAGAATCAAGTGCTGCAGGGACCGGGTGTGACTCTGGGTATACGGAACCGCCTCGAAGGTGGATACCATGAGCCCCAAGACCCGCATGCAAAACCTCAGAGAGGGCCACTTCTCTGACAGCAGCGGCCCCACCACCTGCTGCAGCGTCCGCAGTTTTCCTAAAGGAAGAAAAAAACTCTTGCCCTGACTGAGTCCAGGGTCAAACCCAGGAACTCCAGGCAGTGTGACGGTGTCAATACCGACTTCGGCCGATTGATCACCCATCCAAACTCCTGCAGGGTGTGCAGTGTGATGGCTATGTTGTCCTTCAGAGCTGAGGCTGACTCTGCCCGCAGAAGCAGGTCGTCCAGATATGCCAGAACTGCAATGCCCCTCTGCCGCAATAGAGCCAACACCGGGGCCAGGAGCTTGGTGAAAACCCGGGGGGCCGAGGCCATGCCGAATGGCAAGGCCACAAACTGGTAGTGGTGATCGCCCACCGTGAAACGATGAAAATGCTGGTGCGAGGCACAGATGAGGACATGCAGATACGCATTCTTGATATCCAAGGATGCTAGCAAGTCCCCCTGGCGAAGGGCCGCTACCACCGAGCGGACTGACTCCATCCTGAATTTCCGCGCCCGAACATAAATGTTGAGCGCCTTCAGATCCAGAATGGGCCTGACCCCATCCTTCTTTGGGACCACAAACAGATTGGAGTAAAAACCATGGAAACGTTCCATGGCCGTCACCGGCACAACCACCCCCTTGTAGAGCAGAACCTGCACGGCCCCCAGCAGGGCCAAACCGTCGCCCTGGGGGAAGCCTCAGATTGGAGGCAAAGAACCTGTCTGGAGGCATGGCACGGAATTTTATCTTGTACCCCGCGGAGACCACCTCGCACACTCAAATATCTGAAATGCGAGAGGTCCATTGTTCCGCGAACTCCAGCAGACGACCCCCCACCCGAGCGACGAGCGGGGGCAACCCATCATGCAGAGGAGGGCTTCCCATCCGACTTCTCTTGCTTATGCTGCCATGGTCGCTTCTGACCTCCTGCAGCAGCCTTGGAGGGCTTAGCACCCTTGCCCGCCGAACGGGGGGGCACAAAAAAACGTTTTCTGACCAGAAAACAAGGGGCCCGGCCTGTGACGAGGCCCTTTACCCCTCTTAGGCTCGGGGAGAAAGGTACTCTTTTCCCCCCGTGAGATCCTTGATGATCTCATCCAGAGAAGCTCCAAAAAGGCGCCCTCCCTGAAAGGGCAAATCAGTAAGCGCCTTCTTTGACGCCTGATCCCCAGACCAGCACTTCAACCAGAGTACACGCCTGATTACTACTGCGAAGGCGGACAGTTTTGACAGTATGGGAGCTATGTCCAGGGCGCATCACAGAGATGCCTGGGCCCCTGGGTGAGCTGTTCAGCCAACTCCACGGTTTCAGGCGGGACATGCGCCCCGCTCAAATCACGATGCAACACCACAGCCCATTCTGTCAGAGCTTGTGCCACCAGTGCCGACGCCAGTGCCGGCCGCATTCCTGACCCTGTCAAGACAAACATGGCCTTGGCAACTGCCTCGGCCCTCCAGTCAGCCGGATTCCTAAAGGACGGCGTGCCCTCCACCGGAATAGTCTTGCTCAGGCGGGACACAGGGGGGTCTACCTTGGGGGAGACCCACTTCTGCGCCATATTGTCCTCAAAAGGATAACATACAGCAAACCGTCTTGGTAGAGGCAGAGAGCTCTGCGGCCGCTGCCACTCTTTGTACACAAACTGATCAAAGAAAGGTACATAAGGGAACACCTTAGGGTTGCGAACCGGCCTATGCAATCCAAAGACCACAGTTGTCTATTGCGAGTCACCCACTGTCCCCAACTTCAGCGTCTCACGAACAGCTGAGATTAAGTAGCCCACCAAAGCCCTTTCATGCGCAAAGGTGTGCCCTGAAAAATTTTCCTCCCCAACAGAGCAATCCCGGAGCTCCCCATCCGACAACTCGAGGGGGGTCCCCGTTCTGGTGGACTACCCCTCAAGGTCCGAATCCCCAGATGAAGGGGAAGGAGGAGGCTGCCATCTCTTGTCCACCCTGCGGTCACGGGGACTCCAGGACCTGAGTCAGAGTAGCCAGAGGAACCACAGGTCCCAGCACACCCTCAGCCCCAGCGGAGGTCCCCGTTGCAGAAGCGCTAGCCTCAGCCGCCATAGCACCACCCACACCGGACACACACACCCCTTTATAGAGGCCTAGGCACTGGAAAACCGGCACCCCCCACCCCAGGCCACCGGACAGGGTCCCCTGCAGTTATACCCAGGAGGACCGAATCGTGGCCCGCACCCTGCCCCAGGAGAAGCATTGCCCAAAGCTGCTGAAATCTGCTCACAAACTCCTGTAGTGCTGCTGCTGCTCCCACGCATCTCACATGCTCTGAGAGTCCGGAAGAGACACTGGGAACGCCCACCACCATAGTCCCAGCCTAATGTACGGCCGACCTACCAAAAAATGGCCGCCGTGCATACAAGAGGCCAAACACCGCGGCAAAATGACGGCCGCATGGTATGGCAAAATGGTGGCCGGTCCTATGGAAAATGGTGCCGCCCGCTGCACGAAGCGGCCAACAGGAGGACCCCCAATGTCACAAGGTGCCTATGTGAGGTTTAAACCCCCATCTTCAGGAAGTATCCCATGCCTTCAGAGTACTTAACCTGCAAGCTGTAGCACCTTCACTGGTAAGAGCTGGCACAAGGATCTGAACCCATGCTTTTCAGGAAGTCTCCCATGGCTACGCTGGCCGTCAGAGTACTTCGGCTCTTAGGAGGGGGCCCCTGCCGAGTAAGTGGATGGCAGCGCAGGCAGTCCTGGGAACAGTAGGGGAGGAAGGTGGGGGGAGAGAGATGGAGGAGGAAACACCAGCCAGACACCCCAGGGAGGAGTGGGGGAACCCACCTGCCCCCCACACCCCTGCAGGGGCGGGGGGGTTACTTACCCATCCAGACGGGCAGAGCAGGTATCCCACCCGAGACAGACCTGCCTCCCTGTCTATCACTTACAGGGGGAGCTGTCGACCAAAGCAACACCCGTGACGCGGGCCCGACACCCGGTCCTAAGTGCGCTGGCGGGACGTTCAACCCGCAGGCCGCCCCGCACAGAACGGGGCCTGACACAGCCGACCCAGCGCGTAGCTATGGTCGGCTCAGTCCGTTGGCCGAACTGGGGAGACTCCCTGGATCTAAAACATCCAGCCTGCCACCCAGCTGGCTACTTGATTACAGTCTTCATCAGAAGAAAATAAAAATTGGGGAACTATAGGTCCCAGCATGGGGCCCGGTCCTACTCCTTGCACTAGGCAGAAAAGACTGAAGGCTGAGCTAGCTGGAGGGGGTTATGCCAAGGAGGACCGCCCCCTGGGAGGGGCTGTGTCTGCTTTTTAGCTGAACTGAAGTTCTGCCTAGTCCACACCTAGTGAAAGGTGGCATAACCCCAGGCATAATGAAGAGATGCTGCATCCGTCAATGAACGAAAGAGAAATCTGGGTTGTGAAAAATATGCGCTAGGGGAATCAGGGACGAGATTAGCTTGGGACGGTTCCGCAGAGAATCCCAGGGGGCAAAAGAGTGGGATAATCCAGGAGATAAAATAGGAGGTCTTTTTTTCGGGGAGGTCCATAGAAGGAAGTCTATAGTATAGTTTGGGACTGCCTGCCTCTCAATCTGGATCCAGTCCGGCTGCTTGTACCTCGTGTAGACCAGGGAGAGTTGTGCTAATCTAGCTGCTTGATAATATTTAAAGAAGAAGGGAAGCCCCGGGCCCTCCTTTTTACTATGGCGGTATAAAATATTTTGAGGAAACCTGTATCCTGAATTCCCCCAGACAAATCTTAGAATCTTGCTCTGGAAAGTCCTCAGATGATCCTTCCTGATTGCTATAGGTAAGGCTCGAAATAGGTAAAGCAGCCGCGGTAGGAGGGTCATTTTAATTGCATTAATTCTACCCAACCAAGAGAGTTTGCTATTCGACCAAGTTTTCAGGTCATCCTTGAGTTTACGGTAAATGGGGGGGGAAATTGATAGAGTATAAGTCTTCTGTCTTGGCCGTCAGATTAATGCCCAAGTATTTAATCGAGGGCGAGCTCCATTTGAAGGGGAATGAGTGTTGCAGGGAGGTAACTGTTTCAGGTGGTAAGGAGATGTTCATTGCGTGGGATTTGGAGCAGTTCACTTTGAGCCCTGAAATTTTCACAAACAAATCTAGTGTGTGGCTTAAATTGGGAAGTGAGGTGTGGGGGGATGTAATGAACAAGAGAATGTCATCTGCGAAAAGACGACATTTATGACTGAGAGCCGCATGTAACCCCTTTGATGTCTGGGTTTTGACAGATCACGATTGCCAAGGTTTCAATAGCTATAGAGAAGATGAGCGAAGAGAGGGGACAACCCTGTCTCGTCCCTTTAGCTATTTCTATCGATTTTGAATAGAATCCCTGGAGCCTTATTCGGGCATTAGGGGAAGAGTAAAGAGCCCTAATAGGGCCCATGAAGCACTGGTCAAACCCTTATGTCTCCAGAAGTGTGAAGATTTAGGTCCATGATACGGAATCAAAGGCCTTCTGCAAATCTAGCGATGAGACCATGCCTCGTTGTTTAGGGCATCCCTCCCAATTAGATTGTAAGATGGAGATCAGATTCACAGCTCTGCGTATCTGGTCCGGACCTTGCCTACCCGGGATGAAGCCCACCTGATCTTTGTGAATGTAAGAATTGATAAATGTAGCTAGCATATTGGCCAGAATTTTCATTAGGATTTTTATATCATTGTTGATCAGTGATATTGGTCTGTAGTTACCTACTTCCTCAGGGTTCTTATCTGGTTTCGGTATCACCGTGATAAAGGTGGAGTTAAGCTGTGGGTCCAGAGGAGTGCCCTGAATCTTGGAATTAAAGAATTTTGTCAGGTGAGGGGATAGTGTCTCAGCAAAGGCCTTACAGTATGGAACAGACAGCCCGTCAGGACCTGGGGCAGAACCTTTTCTTAAGTCCTTGATGACCCCCATAACCTCCTCTTCTGTGATAGTTGCCTCCAAAGTTTGTCCACGCTCTGCTGTCAGGGAGGGGATGGGGATGTCATCAAGGAGCGTTGTAGGGTTCAGTTCAGGGGAGCTGTATAGGTCCATGTAGTATCTATGGAAGGTGTCAAGAATTTTCGTTGGGTTAGTAGTGAGGCCTTGTCCTGGGATTCTAATTTTAGGTAGTGTATGGTGGCGATAATGGGGAGACAGTCTCGCTGCTAACATCGTGCTTAGTTTGCCGTTATGCGTGTAGAATTTTTGTCCACTCCATTGAATAGATTTTTCTGCTTTAGCCGTTAAGGCTATATTAAGTTCTAATCTAGCTTTGTCCAGTTCGATTACGAGGGTTTCGGAGGTGTGTGTCTTGTGCAACGCCTACAGAGACATATAAGATTTTTAAAGTCTAACTAGATCCGCTGTTCTCTCTTTCTTTATTTGTGATGACATCTGAATGAGTTTGCCTCTGATGAAGGCTTTATGGGCTGCCCAAAGTGTTTCTGCTGAGGTTCCTTCTGTATTATTAAGAAGAAAGTATTCCTTGAGTGATTTATTGATCTCGGTGACTTTAATGGGATCAGTGAGCAACGATTAATTTAGTCTCCAATGAGCCTGTCTCGTGTAATGTGGGTCAGATCAAATTTGCAGGAGTACTATGGAGTGGTCCGAGAGTGCAGTGTCGACTGTTCGTGAGTTCATTACTAAGGGTATTGTGTTTGTCTGTACTAGCAGGTGATCAATTTGTGCATAAGAGTTATGAGGGGAGGAGTAGTGTGTTAAATCTCTCTTGGTTGGGTTGAATTCCCTCCATATATATGTCATACTAAATGTGTGAAGCATTTTGGCTAGTTTAACACTCGCTTTGGAAGGGTGTGTCAATTGGCCCCCAAGGGGTCTAGATTTGTCAAGTCCCTGATCAAAGGCGATATTGGAGTCTCCACCCAGTATGACTCTGCCTTCTAAATGAGATTGAATAGAGTCAAATAGTGATTTTAAAAAGTTTGGTTGACTTTTATTTGGGGCATAATATGATACCAGTGTGTATAAGTTTCCTTCTATAGATTCTTTGATTAAGATATACCTCCCTTCTGGATCTTTAATTTCCAAGTGGGGGGTGAAACCGCAGGCTTTAGAAATCAGGATCGCTACCCCTTTAGTTTTAGTCTCTGCTTTAGCCAAAAAGAAAGGGGGAAGTGTGCGTGGAGGAATATGGGGCTGTACCGTAAAGGGAAGTGGGTCTCTTGAATCATTACTACATCTAATTTGAGAGATTTGTAATGATTGAGAACTTTCCTCCTTTTTATAGGAGAGTTAAGGCCCTGGACATTATGGGTAGCTATTTTAAGGTGTCTCTGGGTAAGATTAGCCATGGAGCCTGTGGGGTTCATAGCTTGTGTCTACATCATCACTCACCTTGAGACAAGTGGTCCCTACAGATGAAATGAAGAGCTTGAGGGTTTCCGGGAACCATGGGTCGCAACAGGTAAACCTGGGGTCAGCTATAACAAAAATAATTTTTAGGTGCTTTATCAAAAAAGAGGAGAAGAAGATATGGAAGACAAAGAAGAATATAACATGACATAAACCATTACTTCTATAGAAAGCTAAAGGGGGTGACGCCCGAGGGGTTAAAGATCCCCTCTGACCCACAATCCCTGCCCTCTCAAGAGGGAGCAAAAAAACTGGATATAAGATACTATCTGACCCATCTAGGGCAGACAACGTATCCCAAGGAGATCCGAGGATGTCCTGGGGGTAAGTGGAGGCGTATGGAGACCTACCCAAGCCGGGGCGCCCCTCGACCCAACTCGATAATAGATTATAACCAGAACATACAAGTATAATATGAACTTCTAAGGTCCCCATCAACCTGAGAGATGAAGTGTCTCCCAGAGCTTCAAACAGGTTGGCAGGGACCCTTAATTTGAGAGCAAAATAGATAACTGTATTCCTATTCTGATCAGAACGCTTAACTAAATTGTTCACTTGACATTTCAAAAAATCTGAGTATGAACCAACCCAAAAACAGTGATTAACCACTTCAATACTATGAACTTAGAACACTTTACTACCAGAACAATTTTCAGTTTTCAGTGCTGTTGCGCTTTGAATGACAATTGCGCGGTCGTGCGACGTTGTACCCAAACAGATTTTTTATCATTTTGTTCCCACAAATAGAGCTTTCTTTTGGTGGTATTTGATCACCCCTGCGGTTTTTATTTTTTGCCCTACAAATAAAAAAAGACCGAAAATTTTGAAAAAAAAAAAATTCTCTATTTTTGTCACAAAACTTTGTAAATAAGTAAATTTTCTCCATCATTGGTGGGCACTGATGAGGCTACACTGACTGGCACTGATGAGGCGGCACTGATGAGGTGGCACTGACGATGAGGCACTTATATGCAGCAATGATGAACACTGTTAGGCGGCACTGATAAGCAGCACTGACAGGTACTGATAGGTGGCACTGATATACAGCACTGACGGGCACTGATATGCAGCACTGACGGACACTGCTAAGCGGCACTGATGGACACTCATAGACAGCACTGATTGGCACTCATAGGCAGCACTGGGCACTGATAGGTGGCACTGATGGGCACTGCTAGGTGGGCACTGGTAGGTGGCAATGGTGGGCACTGATATGTGGCACTGGTATGCATTGATAGGGGCACTGGTGGGCATATATATTGATAGGGGCTCATTCCCTGGTGGTCTAGGGTGGCATCTGAGGGTGGCACTGAGTGCCATCCACATTGGGCACTATATCTCTTACCTGGTGGTCTAGGGGGGTCTCCCTGGTGGTCCAGATCGGCTCCCTGGTGGTCCCTGGTCGGCTCCCTGGTGGTCCTGGGTGGGCACATCACTGGTGGTCCCTGGGCAGGCTCCCTGGTGGTCTAGGGTGGCGATCTGATAAATCATCAGCACAAACCCTCCCTGTCAGGAGAGCAGCCGATCGGCTCTCCACTCCTCAGGTCTGCAGACCTGAGTACAGGAAAGCCGATAAACGGCTTTCCTGTGTTACACTGTGACCAGCCATGATTGGTCATGGCTGGTCACATGGTAAAGTGCTTCAGATCGGTATTGTGGGGGGTCAGACTGACCTCCCACACCACCGATCGCCGTGATGTGTGCCCCCCCCGGGCGCGCGGCGGCTTGTTATCCTGAGGACGTCATATGACGTCCAGTCAGGATAATTAAGCCACTTCCCGGCCGTAATTTTGCATACGGCGGTCGGGAAGTGGTTAAGAACAAGGGAGAGGAGCAAAGTAGCCCCAATTTCCAGGCCTTCATGTAATTAGATGCAAGGGCTTTTCCAGTACTCATGGAAAAGCACGAACCAAGATAAAAGGAGAAGTCCCAAGTGACCTAGGAAGAAAATTATGGGGGTCTATTGTCTTTAGATTTCTTGCTCTTCGACTTGTTCCAGAGTGGGGTTACCGGGCTTGCAGGAAGCGGCCTTTTCAGGTTAAATCCAGTTGGGTCAGTAAGATCCATTGGAGCTTCTTGAGATATTAATTTAAGATTTAGAAGGAGTTTTTCCTCCTCCGGGAGATTTGAAAATGAGAGTGTTTTACCTTTATGAATAAATTTGACAGCGAAAGGAAAGGCCCACCAATATTTAAGATCTTTTTGTTGGAGAACTTGGAGGAGCGGTTTGAGGGTTCTCCTCTTTTGTATAGTAGTAGGTGACAGGTCCGCAAAGATCTGGACTTGGTGCCCCATGCAGGAGATAGTAGGTGTAAGGAACCTTCTCGGGCCATTGGATGGCCTTTGAGCGGGCGCACGTAGCGTGTGCGCGGGTGTGTGCGCTCCTATGCGCCGACATTGGCGCCAATAGCGGCCATTTAAGCAGACAGCGTCAGGAAGCAAGTACTGTCCGTTGTACAGCGTGTGTGTGTTCCTGAAGCGACCCGTTATCCTGAATGTCTGTTCCTGTGACCCGGCTTGTCTTGACCCTGCTGTTGACCTCCGCCTGCACTGACCACGGCTTCCACAACCACTCTTCTGCCTGCTCCCTTGTACCTCACTGCCCAACTGTTAACAATCTCTGCCTGCACCCGACTACTCTCCAGCCTGATCCTTCTGTACTGCTCCGCCAGCCTGTTACCAACCCGGCCTGCATCAATACGCTCTGCTTGCACAAGCTCCACGCGGACTAGCACGCCACCATCAGTGACCCAGTCCGACCCTCGTGCCTCCCTGCACCCCCAAGCCCCTGTCTACTCTATCAGGGGTTCCCGAATCAGGGTCGTACGAGAGGTTGCTCACTGCATAAGTCAGACTCCACCACCAGGTACACGACAGCAACGGACAGCCATGACTGAGTCTGCGCAAAGGCCGTCCAATGGCCCGAGAAGGTTGCTTTCAGTAGGGCTGGTATAGGGCGCTCTCAAAACTTCTTCTTTGATGCCATAAAAATGTGGTTTTAGCATTATGTCCCTTGAAGAACCATCTTTCCTTGGGGGACCCAAGGCTCTATGAGCCCTGTCCAACTCCAGCCTATGTTTAGGCACATTGGGAATCATGGTTTGAATAAGATGCTGGACTGCAGGTATGACTTCTGTGATAGATTCCGGTAAGCCCCTGATCCTGAAGTTGTATCGTCTCGACCTGTTTTCAAGATCGTCGATTCTTAGTAGGGCAATGTCCAGTTGGTCCTGCAGAACTTGTATGTTAGCTGAGTTTTGGTTGGTTCTGGCAACGGTAATGTCCAAATTTTGTTCAATAGCTGCCTTTCTGGATCCTAGATTGTGGGAGTCTGCTTTTATGTCCCCTGTAATTTTCGCAGCTGCATTCGCCAGGCCTCTTTCTAGCAGGTTTGAAAATTTAAGGAACAAATCCGCAGTATTGAGGAGGTGATCTTGGGTTGGAGGACTTCGATTATGGGCCTCTGTCTCTTATGAAGCTAAAATGTTAGGCCTAACGGTCTGCGTTCTTGAAACTGCCGGCTGTAGAGCTAATGGCTGGCATCAAACAAAGGAGTCCCTGTAGTGTGTTATTCAGCCCCTGGACCTGTCCCAGTGAACCTGGGGGGCTGAATCTCCCTTCTGCTGAGTGTCCTGGGTAGCTTAACTGGCTTTCTGATGTAAAGAGCGCTTGTTAGGCCGCACCAGCGGCCATCTTGGTACACCCAGCGGCTGTTATAATGGCTGGTGGAAGGCAGGGGGAACCTGGTAGGATACGGCTTTGTGTTTTCCCTCGAGCCGGGGGTCTTGATGGGCTAAGCTGACTCTGATCTGCAGGCCCAATGTGGGAGATGGAGCCGTCCTGGGACCCAAGCGTGTGCTAGGCCGCGGCCATTTTGGTACACCCGGGCGGGAGCGTTGGAGAGGCAAACGGGCTGGGAAGTCGCTGCTGTGCCAGACCCAAGGTATCCGCAGTTGCAAGGGGTCTTGAGGGCTTAGTTACCCTTGTTCTGGTGCTCCTGGTACACTCTGCTTGGTGCCTGGGACGCAGATGGCTGGAGAAGGTGCGGAGCTCCTGGCATAGGCAACCATCCTGGAGCTCCCACACATGCGCACTCCAGTTTTGGCACAAATTTATGAACAAAAATGACTTATTTGCAAAATTTTATCATCGAAACGAAACAAAAGTGGTTTTCTTCTTAAATTTCGCTCGTTTTTCACTTATGTCGCAAAAAATAAAAAAACCCAGAGGTGATTAAATACCACCAAAAGAAAGATATATATTTGTGTGAAAAAAATGTTAAACATTTTGTTTAGGTACAGTGTTGCATGACTGAGAAATTGGCATTCAAAGTGTGAGAGCACTGAATGCTGAAAATTGGTCTGGGCAGGAAGGGGGTATAAAATGTCCTGTATTGAAGTGGCTAAGATTTCAATCGTGCAAATCTATATCGCAATTTATCTGTCATTAGATAGGTAGATTAGAGGTAGATGCATGCGCTTTCTATTTTTTTCTCTTTGTTTTAATTTTCTTAATCTGCCTATAAAAATTTCCCCCCAGAATCCATACCAGACCCTTATCCAAGCACACAGCTTGGCAGGCCAGGGAAAGGGGTGGGGACGAGCGAGAGCCCCCCCCTTCCTGCACCATACCAGGCCGCATGCCCTCAACATGGGGAGTATGGGTGCGTTGGGGCGGGGGGGCCCTGCGCCCCCCCACCCCAAAGCACCTGGTCCCCATGTTGATGAGGACAAGAGCCTCTTCCCAACAACCCTGGCCGTTGGTTGTCGGGGTGTGCGGGCGGGGGCTTATCGGAATCTGGGGCCTGCACATCCCGGACCCCCACCGGGTGTGAATGAGTACCCCTACCCATTCACCTGAAAAAAAGTGTCCAAAAAAAAAGAGAGTGCGACGAGTCAACATCTCCAGAAGAGAGATGGAGAAGACAAAAGAACAGAAGATAGGAGACCCATGAGAAGACAGAAGTCCCCTCAGAAGACAGAAACCCTGCAAAAGAGCAGAAGAAAGAAGAGCCAGAGAGGGGAGAAGACGCCGGAGCTGATTTAATAAAATATTTTAAAAAGCTGTGTAGTGTGTTTGTTTTTTTTCAGGTGAATGTGTAGGGGTACAATGTACTCCATACTCATTCACATAAGGTGGGGGGGCCGAGATTTGGGGGTCCCCTTGTTAAAGGGGGCTTCCAGATTCCGATAATCTCCCGCCCGCAGACCCCAACAACCAGGGTTGTTGGGAAGAGGCTCTTGTCCTCATCAACATGGGGACAAGGTGGTTTGGGGTGGGGGGCAGCCCCAAAGCACCCATACTCCCCATGGTGAAGGCATGCGGCCTGGTATGGTGCAGGGGGGGTGGCGCTCACTCGTCCCCACCCCCTTTCCTGGCCTGCCAAGCTGCGTGCTCGGATAAGGGTCTGGTATGGATTTTGGTGGGGTCCTACGCCGTTTTTTTTTTTTTAAATTTTGTGGGAGTTCCCCTTCAAGATCCTCCGCACACAAGTTGCACCGCAAGTCTGATCCGACTTCTGGTGCGACTTCTATTCAAATCAATGGGCCCCCCATAGGGAACCATTGATTTTGAATAGAGGCAGAGAAACGCCTGACGAGGATTAGCACTGTGTATACAACGTCAAAAACGCCATACCGCTGCAGCTTCGGAATGCACAGGCCTTGCGTTAGCTCTACAGCTTAAGAACACAGACGCCACTTACAGGTCAAAAACGTCAACGTGTATATGAGGCCATTCAATAACATGGTGTGGCATTCTTAAGCTGTAAAAACAGCTCAAACACATGGTGTTAATAACGCCTGTGTATATGAGACCTAAACAGCATTAGGTTATTTTGTAGTATGCTGAGTTTTAGTGGTGGCTTTCACCCACTAAAGTTTGTTTATATGATTTGGTTTCTCCCCCTGCCCTCCCCTCCTGTTTAGTGCTATATAGCTGTATTGCAATTAGCTGAAATAAAATGGCGTTAGATTCAATTTCTGTGTCTCACTGAAGATATGGCTGGCTGTGCATGATGCAAAGTCAACAGGTGACCATACTGTCCAGACAGGGCCCCCCCATGCCCCCAAAGCGCCCAACCCCCTTGTTGAGGGCATGTGGCCTGGTATGGTTCAGGAGTGGGGTCGCTCGCTCCTCCTCCCACCCTTTTCCTGTCCTACCAGGCTGCAGGCTCGGATAAGGGTCTGGAATGGATTTTTTCGGGGGACCCCACTCCATTTTTTAAAAAGAAAATTGGCCTGGGGTTCCCCTTAAAATCCATACCAGACCCTAAGGACCTGGTATGGACTGGGGGGGGACCCCACGCCATTTTTCTTTTTCATTTTTTTAAATCTGTATTGCCAGGAGCCAGCACTACATTACAGCCGCAAGCAAGTTTAAATTACATTTTTTCCTTTAGAAATATCATTATTGCTGCAGCATATGCTATACATTGCACAGATGCGCCACTTTACAGGCAGAACAAGGGGACCCCCCAGGCACGATATTTAAATGAATATTCCATTCTTATTGTTTCACTTTAAAGCGTTTCTTAACCTAAAATAAAATGCTGCTCCTGTCTCTTTAAATGTGCAATTAGCAGCATGGTGCTTTTGCCTTTTAAATTATCCCTCTGTATCCCCTAAAATACCTGTTTGGTAATGCCAGGTCATGACTCCACCCCCCCCCCCCCCCAGAGTGCTGATTCCCCTTATCATATTAGTTGATCTTGAGAGCCCGTGGTCTGTGCAGTCTGTCACTAGAAGCTCTCCTATCCCTGTCTTCAACTCCCCCTCCCTCTCCCTGTCAGTACAAAGAGTCTCTTCTCTGTTCTCATAACTAACTTTAAAAGCTCCCATCTCCTCTGTATTACAACAAGAAGTTTCCCTGTGTCCGTGACATGGCTCTCTCTCCTCTCCAGCTGATGTCAGCAGCAGTGCCCAGCCCCACCCGCAGGAATTCTTGGCTGAGCAGAGAAGAGAGGAAAACGACAACTGATCCTAGGAAGCCTGTATGTTATAAGTACAGGTAAGTATATATATGTTAGAACATAGACACAGGGGGACTTATTGTGATAATACAGAGGGAATGGGAGCATTTTATACAAGTGGCTCAACAACCACTTTAAGTATCATTAAAATCACTGTTCCTTTAAAAACAATGGTTTTAAAAACATATTTTTGCATTTATACATGTCCCCTAGGGCAGTAACCAGGCCCCCATACACTTCTTATGACAATACCTTGCATATAAGCCTTTAAAATTAGGACTTTTGATTTTTCATGTTCGTGTCCATAGACCTTAACCACTTGCCGACTGCCGATCGGCATTTGGCGGCGGCAAAGTGGCTCTGTAAGGCGAATCGCCGTCATATGACGGCGGCCGCCTGATCGCTCACTGTGTCCGGGGAGGGCCAGGGAGCGGGTGCGGCGGAGTCGATCTCCGCCGGCCACCTGCGATGCCCCCCCCGGAGTGAAAGAACGGAGGTCCGTGTATGTAAACACGGACCTCCGTTCTGTGAAGGGGGAAGGGCTGTGATCACAGCCTTCCTGTACATGGAGGCTGTGACCACTTCCCTTCCCCTGCTAGGGCAGTCCCCCCACAGTTAGAACACGCCCAGGGAACACTGTTAACCCTTAGAGCGCCCCCTGCAGGTTAACCCCTTCACTGCCAATGGCATTTACACAGTAATCAGTGCATTTTCATAGCACTGATCGCTGTATAAATGCCAATGGTCCCAAAAAAGTGTCAAAATGGTCCAACATGAAATATCGCAGTACCGCTAAAAATCGCAGATCGCCGCCATTAATAGTAAAAAATAAAAAAAAAATAAAAACCCCAAAAATGAATTCTCATCATCCGTAAACGCGACCACTTTTGCGCAAACCAATCAATAAACGCCGATTGCGATTTTTTTTATCAGAAATATGAGGAAGAATATAAATCGGCCAAAACCGATGAAAAAAAATGTTTTTTTTATTTATTTTTTGGATTTGTATTTTAGCAAAAAAGTAAGAAATTTGGGGTTTTTTTTGCAAAATTGTCGCTCTTCTTTTGTTTATAGCGGCGATCAGAAATGACGCAGCGGTGATTAAATACCACCAAAAGAAAGCTCTATTCGTAGGAAAAAAAGGACGCAAATTTTGTTTGGGTACAACGTCGCACGACCGCGCAATTGTCAGTTAAAGCGACGCAGTGCCGAATCGCAAAAAGGGCTCCGGTCCTAAAGCTGGAAATCCTTCCGGGGCTTAAGTGGTTAATAGAGTTTGCATGTTCGCCAGAACTTTTTGCCTGTTCGAGATGTTCTGGTGCGAATCGAACTGGGGGGTGTTAGGCCCATCCCTACTGCCCATGTACATCTTGGTGTGCTTGATAAAACCTTAGTTAACCACTTTAAGACCACCTGCCTGCCACAGATGTACTACGGCAAGGCGGCCCTATTGCGCAAATCGTCGCACCGGTACGGTGCTTCGTGTAATAGTTACATCGGGCATGTGCATGGCCGGTGCCTGCTCTACAAAGAGGCAGAACGGGCATCTGCCTATGTAAACAAGGGGGATCCCCGTTCTGACAGAGAAATACAGTGAGATTGGCTGCTCCTAGTGATCAGGAAGAGCTCTCTATACTCCTAGTCAATCCACTCCCCCTACGGTTAGAAAGCACCTCTCTAGGACACACTTAACCCTTTGATCACTCCGGGTGTTAACTCCTTCATTGCCAGTGTCATTTATACAGTGATCAGTGCATTTTTATAGCACTGATCACCGTATTGGTATAACTGGTCCCCAAAAAGTGTCACTTTTTGGGGACCGATTTGTCCACTGCAATGTTGCAGTCCCGCTATAAATCGCAGATCGCCTCCATTACCAGTAAAAACAATAAAAAAAAAAGAAAAGTCCTTAAATCTATCCCCTATTTTGTATACGCTATAGCTTTTACCCAAACCAAACAATATATACATATTGGGATTTTTTTCCCAAAAATATGTAGAAGAATACATATTGGCCTAAACTAATGAATACATTTTTTTTTTTAAGATATGTATTAGTGGTGCACCGAATGGAAATTTTGGTGCCAAAACTGAAAGTGCACTAAGCTGAAAGCCGAAACTGACAGTTTTTAAATAATATTTATATATACAATAGTCATATTCAGCCTACCTGTGCCTGGGCACTGACAGGCAGCACTGGTTGGCACTGATTGGAAGCACTGATTGGCTCTAATAGATGGCACTGACAGGTGGCCCTGATTGGCACTGACAGAAGAGATGAGGTGGCACTGACATGAGGCACTGGATGGCACTGGCAGGTGGCACTGGTTGGCACTGACAGGTGGCACTGAATAGCACAATAGTGGCATCAAGTGCCACTGACAGGTGGCACTGGATGGCTCTGATTGGCACTGGCAGGCGGCACTGGATGGCACTGGCAGAAGAGATGAGAAGATTCACATTGCACAGATCGCGCGGCTTGTAAGAGCCACTCTGTGCATGAAACTGTCATGTAATTACACTGAATACAGAGAGAGACAAGCTCTCAGATCTTCACGCTGATGGGCGGGACCAAACAGCTATCAAACACCTGCCCAGCCCCTATCCCATTGGCTGGCGTTTGATAGCTGTTCGGTCCCGCCCACCTCCAACATCAGCGTGAAGATCTGACAGCTCTCTTTGCATTCAGTGAAATTACATGACAGTTTCATTCACATGGCGGCTCTTACAAGCAACGCACTCTGTGCAATGTGAATCTTCTCATCCCCCGCATCCGTTGCAGGGGTATGTGATGTACACATACCCCCGCAATGGGTGATACCTGGGGCAGCCCCCGCCGCCTTTCGGTATCGGCCCGTTTTTTTTGTTTGGCCAAAAATACAGATAATTTTCGGCAGCCGAAATTTCGGTGCATCCCTATTTTTTTTTTTTTTTCAAAATTGACGGCCTTTTTTTGTTTATAGCGCAAAAATAAAAAATGCAGAGGTGATCAAATACCACCAAAAGAAAGCTCTATTTGTGGAAAAAGGACAGTTTTATTGGGGTACAGCTTCGCACGCCTGCGCAATTGTTGGTTAAAGTAACGCAGTGCCGTATGGCAAAAAATAGCCTGGTCATTAAGGGGGTAAATCCTTCCGGGGCTGAAGTGGTTAAAGGGTGTATGATGAAAAGATAGCCCACAAACAAATTCCAACAAAACAGTGGAAAATACATCTTCTGAAAATCGATACTATATGCTGAATACATGAATAACACAGTTTCTTCTTAAAGGATGACTATTCCAAGGACTACCTCTCCAAAATAAACAAACTACAAAAATATTAGTTCTTGCTCACGGGAATGGTGGGAGTTTCCCATATAAACACAGGTTGGCCAATGGTCACATACTAATGGATGAACTTACTTGTTTTGGCTTCTTTGTATGTATGGATTGCATGGGTTGTTATCGACATGTGGTGAAAACTTCATGTCAATAGCATCTTTAGAAAAATGGTGATGTGTTAGTCCATTCAGTCCAACCCACAGAAAAAAAAAAAAAAATACCAACACACACAAATATACAAAATTCTACAACACAAACCCCCATGTACACAATCTTATGCCCACAGTTGATCTAGAACAGTGGTTCTCAACTCCTGTCCGCGGGACCCACTAACAGACCAGGCTTGCAGGATAACTGAAATACATCACAGGTGATATCATTTGCTGCATTCTAGTCTGCATCTCCCCAAGGTAATACTTAAAATCTGGCCTGTTGGTGGGTTCTGAGGACAGGAGTTGAGAACCACTGATCTAGAAGTAGGAAAAACAAACGATAAAGCATGATCCAATTTGCTCAAGCGGGGAAAAAATCCTTTCTGATCCCCCAAGGTGCAATCAGATAATACCTGGATTAACTTTACTAATAAATATTATTATCCAGTTATATTTGGTGTATTTTAAAACAATCTACTGAGCTGGCCAGAACCAGCTCTTGAGGGAGTCTATTCCACATTTTCACAGCTCTTACTGTGAAGAAGGCTTTCCATATTTGTAGGTTAAATTTCTGTTCCTCCAGATGTAAAGCCCCTTTGTCCGCTGTGATGACCTTAACATGAGTAAATTTACACCAAGTTCACTATATGGACCACATGTATTTATACATGTTGATCATATCCCCCTTAATCACCTTTTCTCCTCTCCCCCTGGAGGAACAAGGAACCATAAACAGCGGCCTGCAAAACCTTCCGGCCAAACAACCATCAGAAGTTTCCAAACACACCAACTTAGTAAACCTCAGTAAGAATGTGCATAGAAGGCCAGATGGCTGCCTTGCAAATCTGAGTTACCAACACCATATGTAGGAATGCCCAAGAGGCACCATCGCCCTGGAGGAGTGTTCTGTGATAGGAAAAAGACAGAGCGTGCCCCTAAAAGGTAGAAACTTGAAACAATCGGCTGCTGAATCTCTCAAGAAATGGTGGCAGAGGCAGCCACCAAGTCATTCCAGGGGCCATTCATGATCACAAAAAAAAGGAATCTGATCCTAGGAAGGTAGCAGGCAGGTATGCACAAACCACCCAGACCACAGCCAAGGAGAGCAACAAAACCTCCTCAGGGTGGGAAGGAGGACACAGGGAAGGCAGGACATGGTCCTCAAGCAGGTGGAACGCTACGCCACCTCTGGCAAGGAGGGCGGTGGGGATGAAGAACCCCCATATCCCCACCGAAGACCAAGAGGAGAAAAACAAAACAAACAAGATAAGGTCGTCAGCTCCAACACCTGCAAGGCAGAAGTAATGGTGACCAAAAGACAACTTTCTGAGGTGGCGCAAGCAGAGGAAGAACCCGAACATGCTCAAAAAAGGCTTCCAGATGATCAAAGGAATCAAGTTCAGGTCCCATAATGCATCATGAAACACACAGGGGGAGCCACATAGCGAACCCCCTGGAGGAAGGCATAAATCAAGTAGTGTGCAGCCAAAGGCCATAAAAGGAAACGCGATGTGGCAAAGACCTGGCCTTTAATGGTACTCAAGGTGAGCATTATTTCAACACCCCAGGGAAAGCCTGAGCCACTGAGTAGGAGCACTGCCAGACACCCAGATCCTCACACCAGGCAATGTAAGCCTTCTAGGTGCAATGATAAATCTCCCGAGAGGTAGACCCGCAGTGCAATTGGGATCACCGAACCCGAAAACCCCCTGACTCTCAGAACCCAGCTTTTAAAAGCCATGCAGTTAAGACAGAGACATTGAAGCAGGATGGAAGAACTGTCCCAACACAGGAGAATATCCCAAAAGGACAGCCGCCAGGGAGTGTACGTGACCAGCCAGCCACCAGAAGGACTGGATTCCTTTCAGCCTCCATCCCGCGCAGCTGATGAGGAAGGAACTTGGGAGAGGAAATGCATAAAGGAGGCGATACAGAAGCCACCAGCGTGCATATTGTATCGGCCAAGAGGCTCTTCGCTCTCTCCACAAACCTTGGCACCTTCCTGTGAGGCAAGCCACCAGAAGGTCCACATCCGGCATGCCCCAGCATAGTCAAAACTGACAGAATACACCAGGATGTAGGGGCACTATGCTCGATCCAGCATCGGACAACTGAGGTAATTCACCTGCCAGTTTCCGATGTTTGGAATGTACTAAGCAGTGAGAGCTGGTATGGGAAAGTCCACCCTTTGAAGGCTTTGTGCGGCTTCCAGCACCACTGTTACACTCCTCGTATCACCCTGGAGTTGACAAAGGCCAGTAGTGTGGTATTATCCATCTGGATCCTGACAGGGTGCCTCCGGAGAAGGTCCATGCAGCGATCCATACCCAGCTTAACCACATATACTGTAGCTCCAGGGCTTTGATGGACAGCCGAGTATCCACCAGCATTCAACTTCCCTGAGCCAATCTTGATCCCTGACTATGTCCAGTGGAGTGGGAAGAAAAAAAACTTTCCAAGTTGTAGAGGGGGGGGGGGGGGGGTTGGACCAGAGGAGAGAGGCTCTGCATGACAGACCCAAACAAAACTGGTTGACCAGAGAAGCGGCAGATCGGTCCCTTTGGTTAGAAATGGTCTATGTTGAACCATTGTATGAAACTGCACAAATGGAAAACACCATAGAACCCAGAACCTACAAGACAGCAGTGAGGACCATCTGCTGGACAGGGACAGCAAAACCAAAGCCCGAAGCTACTAAAGCACGTCTATCAGCAGAAACACTCTCGTCCACTCTGACCCGAGGATCAGACTCAGAAACTCCCACCCACTGGTCAGGGTCAAAGTGGACTTTATGAAATGCAGAGCCCAACTCAATCCCTGCAAAGTACACGTTGTGAACAAAATGAAGTCCATACACATAGGAGAAGGCTCCACTTGCATGGAAGGGTCATCTAGGAAGTACTTCTGGCAAACCCCCATTGGCTCAGCAACGCCAGTACCAAGGCCAGCACCTTGGCAAAATTCAAGGAGCAGAGGCCAGACCGAAAAAGAGCACCATTATTGACAATGCTTATCACAAAACTTAAGAGGCGTAGAAACCAAATAAAAATGGGGACATGCCAGAACGCACCCTTGTTTGACATCTGCACTTGGCCTGCATGTGACAATCAGGGGCCTAAGGCCAAGGATTAGGGAACCCGATCCCCACTTGGAACCATAAACAGGTTGGAGCAGAAAAATCCCCCAAAGCCGCTCAAGGACCGGGACAATTACTCCCTGAAGTAGAAAATCCCGCCCCGCCCGGTATGGGAAGACAAAGATTGGATAAGAAGAGTTTCTCTGGAGGATACGACAGGAATGCCTTGCTAAGGTCTGACACAATCAGACTGTGGGTCCTGTTATGGAAGATGGGGAGGTCCACAGGCCCACAAACCAGCAAGGACAATCCCCACCCTGAAACAGATGGGGACAAACCATGATGTTGAGGAGGACTTGTCTGTGGACTTCGGGGTCATGTGAGGCCAGAAACACATGGCCTCCCTGCGGGGGTTTTGAAGGACGTGGAGCCATTGTAGGAGGAGCCAGGAAGGGTAAATCCATTCGGGCCATTGATGGTGACTGGACCAAGCCATAGGATTTGCAGAAGCACATTCACCTAAAGAGATGGTTTGGAGAACAGCGGGGCCACATCCCAGGATGCATCATACACATATGTAAGGCCCCCTGGCCAATGGTCCCCCCATTAATAAGTAGACCGTGGACACCTGTCCTATACCCAGCCTTTTCTACTAAGAGTTTCACCCACTCAGTACTCATCTTGAGACACCCGGTCCAAAGTCTGCTTAAGGCACACCACCGAACCGGCTATGGGAATCTGAATGCAAGCAACCTATTCCGCCTTACAGTCCATGGGTTCCTTAAAGGGAGGAGACCCCTTCACTGGTATCAAGGATGCCATCTTAAAACTAGAAATGGGGGATCCGCTACAGGAGGGAGAGTCACAATCTCAGTAGGGCCTCCTCAGAAGGGTAATGCACCCAAAGATGCTTCAGAACGACAAAGGGGTGCATCCAACATTCCAATTTAGTATAAATCAACTGTGCAATACAGGCCGAATCCGTAAGCGCCCAAACAGTTTGTGCGCACCAAAGGGGGTGGCTACTGTACCACAAGCCTCTGAGGTATTCTCCATGGTTAACGTTCACCGCACCAGGGGAAATAGTGTGCCACCAGCCCCAGACATTGCGCAGGAGCATAGCAAAGGCTGCAACTACTCACACAAGAATTGTCAAACCGCAGCTGGGGACTACAGTGATGTAAAGTGGTGACAAACTAGTGTCCATATTTCCCAATGCTGTAATAGGGAGCAGGATCAACCAGCGCTGGGCATGACACCTAAGACTGTGTCCACCCACCCCAATGCGGATTTGCAAGCCAAAGCAATAGTTGGAAGAGGGGCATCCCGCCATCAACTGGGTCAGAAGCCCCCCTGCCCTTGCAGAGTGACGGGGGGGAACCCCAGTGCACCTAGTATATCTGGATCCCTTGACTGCACGGGGCACTACAGCACTTTGGGGGGGGGGGTCCATTTGATCCTGGTATGAGATATAGAAGAGTATACAGGAATCCTCCAACATGATCAGACGTAAACTTTGTACAGATATCCTCCAAGAGGAACCTCAGTATATCCCGGTATGTAAAACATACTGGGCTTTATTACCCCCAACAGGAGGCACCCCAATATGCACAGGGCGAATCCCGGTTCTCCCCTTTGGTGCTGCCCACAGCCGCAGTCCAGCCGTGGGCAGACCTCTCGTCACCCACGGGAGAGGCATGTTGTGTCACAGGGGAGGCTCTCCCCACACACAGAAGTGGACCGTCCTGCCACTGGAGGGGGCGGGAGGGAGGAGGGGAATTCCCTAAACAAGATGGCACACCTGCACTGTATAGGGTCTGTCCCCACAGCACTGCCAATCTGGGGAGGCAACCGGCTCACCAGCACACTGACCTGGAGAAAGGCCCATAACCAGAATGGCGGCACCACACCCCAGTCCAGGAGGCCACCAAAGCTGCGGCCTAAAGTAGTGGGGAGCCCGACTGCGTGGTGTGCACACTCGCAGGAGGGCTCAAAACAAACATTTCCCAGGCAAGTTGCCGGAGCATCCCCCAGTGAATTCATTTAAACACATCCAAGAAATGTAGGAGTCAACGCCCGCCCCATATAATCCCCCACAGGCTCTGGCTCTTAAAGCAGCCCAGTAAGGGGGGGGGGGTAGCTATGCAGTAGAGCTGCACCGATTCTGGCTAAAATGAATCACCATTTATTTTGTTTAGAATAAAAATCACTATTCTTGCGGTGTAACATCATCTTTCATATTATACAAAAAAGAAATTGAGCTACCTTTACTGTTTAGTTTTTTTGAAAGACCGCTGTGCAAATACAGTGACAAAATATATTGCAACAACCGCCATTTTATGGTCTAGGGCAGGGGTAGGCAACCAGTAGCCCTCCAGCTGTTGTGGAACTACATTTCCCATGAGGCATTGCAAGGCTGGCAGTTACAATTACTCCGAGAGGCATGATGGGACTTGTTGTTCTGAAACAGCTGGAGGGCCCCAGGTTGCCTACCCCTGGTCTAGGGTCTCTGCTAAATATATATAATTGAGGGTTCTAAGTAATTTTCTAGCAAAAAATACTGATTTTAACTTTGTAAGCAACAAGTGTCAGAAAATGGCTTAGTCTTTAAGCGGATAAACTTCCCCCATCTACAGACCGAAGTTCATTCCTTTGATCCAAGAAAAAAATGTTACAATATTTATAGTTAACTACCAGCGCAGACAATGTTGTGAAAAACTTGGCAGGCTGCCCTTTTTTTTTTGACAGCTGAGTGAGAAAAGAACTCTCTACATTTATAACATGAATGAATCTGGAAATTCTGCATAGAGATCGTAAGGGGGGGTTGAATCGAGATCACAATTTTTTAACGATTAATCGCGCAGCTCTACTATGCAGTAGTGTACCAGTGCTCCCCTCTGGCCTAGAGCAGGGGGTTGAAATCTATCTGGGAAATAAATCCAGCCACTGATTGGGGAGCAGCACACAGGCACCCACACCCTGGTGTCCTATCAGAAACCCCCTTAAGGACACTTGGAGTGTGGGGGTGAAAGGGAACAGGATACCCAACACCATACAAATTCACCCCAGAAGGTATAGGTGAAGAGGGGGCTAGGAGAGACAGACCCTGCAGGGAAGAAGGAGATCTTCATAGGGACCGACCACTGTGGGAAGTACCTGTGTCCCATGAGCGCCCTGGACGGGAGAAGAGGTATCTACTTACTGATCCAAGGAGATTGTGGGTAACAATCCTGGGACAGATCCACCTCTCCACCAAAGTGGATGGACTGTCGGAAAGGGTAACACTGACACGGATTGCAGGGGCCCGGTCATATGTGTCCTTGCAAGTCGTTTAACATTAGATTATTCAGCCTGTTGCCCAGCTGTCGACTGAAGGTCCACACAGAAAAAAAATCTCAGGAAAAACAGAAAAGAAATCTATGAAACCACATGTCCCAGGAGGGAACTAGATCCTTACTCCTACACTAGGCAGAAAGAACTGGCTTGCCTATAGCAGAGAGGGGGTTTAAACCAGGTATGACTACCCATAAGTGGTGCTGAGTTATTTTTCTACCTAGTGTGCTACCCCTGTAGGCAGCGCTATAACACTATAGTAAAGAATGGAAGAGTTGTGTCCGTCAGTGAATGTAAGATAAATTATATCTCTCTCTCTCTGCAGTCTGAGTCTATACCTCTTTTAATGCAAGAAAGGATTTTGCTTGCTTTGGAATTGCATGCTATTATTAAGCATACGATCTACCAGAACACCCAGATCCTTCACCAATGATTCCCCCAGTTGTACCCCCCATAGTATATAAGATCCATGCATATTTTTAGCCCCCAAGGGCATAACTTTACCCAATTAAACAGGGCATTGAGGTTGGCTTATAAATCGGAGACATCGTGTAAGGATGTTATTCCACAGCATAGCTTGGTGTCATCTGCAAAGACTGAAATGGTACTTTTAATCCCAGACTCTATATCATTTATAAAGATATTAAAAAGTAAGGGTCCCAACACTGAACCTTGGGGTACACTTATAATAACCTTAGACCATTCAGAGTATGAATCATTAACCACTACTCTCTGAATTCGATCTTTTAGCCAGTTTTCTATCCATTTACAAACTGATCCTTCCAAGCCTGTAGACTTTACCTTACACATTAGCGGTGTGTGGGGAACTGTGTCAAACGCTTTAGCAAAATCCAAGTATACAACATTCTCAGCCACTCCTCTGTCCAAGGTTTTACTTACCTCCACATAAAAAGAAATCAGATTTGTCTGACAACTTGGGAACCAACTAACAGGTCTATAGTTACTTGGTAAAGATTTTGACCCCTGGGCGCATGCGCGGCGCAATGCGAGCAGGACGCTCTCACTGACCGCTCCGCCGGCTCCGTCCACTATAACGGCTCAGCAGGGCTTAATGCCCCCCCGAACACCGGAAAATAAACAGCACCAAACCCCGCATAAAGAACCCTTGCATGCCTGGAAGAAAGGGGGTTCGGAACCGCTGCTCACAAGGCCATTTAACCACCTATCTTCTTCGCTCCATAGAGAAGGCCAAAATGCCTCAAGATCCCGCCGCGACATCGCAGCACGCTGCCAAACACAAGGCTGACAACAACAAAGCTGCCTCTTCTCCAGAACTCCTTCTACATCCAACTGTGAGTATTCTACTTCACACAGCCAGCCCAGCTCGCTAACTAAAGCAGATTTAGACGAAAGCCTATCCAAAATGTATGAAAAACTTGCTAATAGGATTCATTCAGAAATTAGCAAAGCCACATCAGCTCTGTCACAGGAAATATCATCACTAGGTAACAGAACTGATCTGCTTGAAACTAAACATGATGAATTGACATTAGCCCATAATGATCTCAGAAGAGATTATGAACAGTTATCCGAAAATTTTGGGTATGCGCAAACGCAGATCGAGGATTTGGATAACCGTAACCGCAGACACAATCTGCGCATCCGTGGGGCGCCTGAATCTGTCGCAGATATAGCCCCGGCTGTTTTGAGACTTTTTCACTCACTCATTCCAGATAAAAGCGATGATGCGTTTTTATGCGACATGATGGATAGAGCCCTACGCCCTAAACCACCGGCTGACAAACCCCCTAGGGACATTGTCCTTTGCCTTAAAGACTTTCTGATAAAAGAAGAGATTTTAAGAGCAGCAAGGAACTCTTCCAACATTAACCTAGAGGGGGCCAAAATCCAAATATACCCTGACATATCTCCAGTCACCTTGGAGCGTAGAAGAAACATGAGAGAGGTCACTTCAGTACTACAAAATGCTCGCATCCGCTATAGATGGGGCTTCCCATTTAAACTAACAGTCCCCCACAATGGAACAGTATACACAGTATACAATCTCACAGAAGGTAAAGAATTGCTTACCAAACTTGGCCTGCTTGATCCAGAACCCCCACTACGTCTACCTTCCACCCCCAGACCTTCTCCCATATGGTCCACCCCTGCATCACGCAGAAACCAAAGAAGGAAAAGAGACCTGACAATCGCTTCTCATAGAGGTTAAGTAGCCTCTTGTCCTGATCGCAGTTAGCGACGGATCGTGGAGAAGGCCAGACTCTTCCCAACGTATAACTAAACTGTTGGCATACTATCTTTTATCATCACCCTTCTTACTGGAGATAGTTATCATAGTCCAGACTGGTTGCATGTTGCTCCACGGACCCATGGAAACCTATTTTTGAACTATATGGACCTATTGCTTTCATGAATGGTTCCTTGATGCCACCTAAGGGTCATTTTTGTTAACCGCAATCTGACATCTTTTTCACCACTAGATAACTGCTTCATTGATCTTGAGTAACCTATTTCAGTTCCTCCCTGTCCCTTGGCCTCCACCTGCTATCCTCTGCTGCCATCTAATGGTCAATTTAGAGATATATAAATTGACATCTCACACACCACTGGACAAATGTTATATGTTCGCTCTATCTCCCCCCATAGTTATTCTTCTTTTCAAAACTCCAGCAATCATATAACACTGATGCATTTTAATATGGATTATTCAGTATCTTATTGTTGCTGCTTGTTCACGTTTCATACTTGCTATAACTTTAACTTGGATGATAAGCAATTTGTTTGCCATAGTTATAACCATACTTGATATATAATTTTTATGCCCTAGGTGGCTGGGTGATTTTCTCCCCCGCCACCTAGGATGCATAGCTGTTTTTTCTACCCAAGTACAGTGGGAGATCTTGGTTGGTTTGTTTTTCTTTTTTAAACACGCTCCCCCATACTGAGGACATGGTTCAATCGTGTCTAACCCCTTGTTCTCCCTTACATTAGCTATAAGTATGAACTGTGGGAAGGATGTGGAAGTTTATCGCGGGCCCTCTCCAGGTGGCCTGTACGGTCACATTATATTATTTTTTTTCTAAATTTGACGCTATCTGCGTCAGAAGGCATATACTGATACCTCTGGCAGAGGTTTACATGTATATTGGCCCCAGAACACATTTTGTTCCCGAATGTACATGTTCACTGTTGCCATACAAGAATTTACAACATATTTGTTCAAGGTCTACTCAGGTTATAGTTTATAACGCATGCACAGTATATATGAAGAGGAAACTTTGGTTTTCTTTTTATTCTCTTTTTCATATATGCCGTTTCTGCGGACGGAGTTGCTGGTTTGTCCCCCTCTTGTTTACGAGTTGGCATGCGGAGATATGCTCGATGGCTCCTCCTGCTATGTCTCTGCATGTTCCTTTATAATAACCACCCCTGGTTGTCTAACCCGTGGACAGGATATGGACGATTTAGTCCAAATAAAGAGTTATTACGGTCGGTTGACTTTGTCTCCTCCGACCCCTTTTTTACAACTGTAGATCATGTTTTCTTGTTTTGCATTATCTTTTATAGTTTTTTGAAAAGGTCAATTTATATCTCATTGTGCCCTAAAGCACTGCCTTGCTCAGAAAAGCCCAAATTTTCACCTAACACTAAGCTCACAGAAACCAAAGCCACTACACCACATTGGTTTTCACTTTTTTGTATTGGTCTTGGAACTATTATACTTTTAATAACCCCTCTTCTCTCATCTACACACAAAACTGCCACCCATTCTATTTCACCTCACAAACACATAACATTCACTATTACTCCCAACTTTAGCCATGAGAGAACTTAAGATTATCTCCCATAATGCGCAGGGACTCAATTCTCCACACAAGAGAAAAAAGGCGTTTCGCCACTATAAAAGAATAAACGCCGATATAATACTCTTACAAGAAACACACTTTTCCTCCTCTAATCACCCCACATACTTTGACAGAGCTTCTAGTCAGTCCTTTTTCACCACCTACTCAAACAAAACTAGGAGCGTGGCCATCTTCCTTAAAAACTCTATCATATTCGACATTCAACACATTTACAGAGACCCAGACAGTAGATTTCTAATTATTAAAGGTTCTATCAATGGACGCTCCTTAACAATTGCCTCCATTTATGCCCCTAATGAGGCTCAATCTACTTTCTTCAAAATCTTCTTTGACAAATTGGATACTCTCTCCTCTCCGCATCTCATAATAGGTGGCGACTTTAACTTAGCTACCCACCCCCATCTTGACAGAAGCAACCAATCCCCCTCTATTAAATGCTTTACCAAATCTATATCAAAATCCCTTAATAGCCTTCAACTAATCAACACTTGGCGAACTCACAATGTGGGTGTTAAATCCTTCACCTTCTACTCAGCACCACATGATAGCTTTGCAAGACTGGATTACATCTTTACCACTCCCATCATACTAGCTAACTCTTCAAACTCTGAAATTATCCCCTGCCCTTGGTCAGACCACCACATAGTATCTTTTAACACTTCATCTATTGGCTTCACCCCTTCTCCCCATAATTGGAGGATTAACGACTCCCTTCTATCAGATCCCATGATTTTGAAAGAAGTAACATCACATTTACAAGAATACTTCACTCTCAATAATGTAGACAACATTTCCCCTACCACTTTGTGGACAGCCCACAAAGCGGTCATCAGAGGATTTCTTATAGACATTGCAGCTAAAAGAAATAGAGAACGAATAGCTGACATTAAATAATTATCTAAAGAACTGAATTCTCTATATTATAACTTTAAGCACCCTCATTCTCAAGATATTCTCCAACAAATACAATGTAAAAGACATTCCTTAGACCTACTTCTCTCAAATGATGCTGAAAAACAGTTAAGATTTTCAAAGGCAAGATTTCTATTGCATGGTAACTCAACCTCTTCTATCTTCGCCAAAAAACTCAACCAATCAATTAAAACACCACGTTTATAAGTTAAGAGACAATAACGGCCATCTTGTAACCCATCCTAACGTCGTGCAAGGGATTTTTCTTGACTTTTATAAAAACTTACTCTCTCATCCTCACACCTCCTCCCCCCCAATTTGCAACAAATTGGCTTAACAATATAAAACTTCCAAATTTAACACCCTCACAAAAGGCCTCACTTAACGCCCCCTGTACTGAACAAGAAATAAACAACATTATTAAATCACTGAAAACTGGTACAGCCCCTGGATAAGATGGCTACTCCACCACATATTACAAAAAAATGGCCCCCCTACTCTCTTCCCACCTTTGTAAACTTTTCAATCACATTCTTATCGGTAATAACTTCCCTAATGAAATGTTATTGGCTAACATGTCCTTGATCCCCAAACCCCATAAAGACCACACCCTTCCTCAAAATTATCGTCCCATTTCAGTCTTAAACAATGACGTTAAAATCTTTGGTCGCCTTGTAGCGGATCGACTAGCCAAAGTTATCACCAACCTAGTACACTTTGATCAAACAGGCTTTATGCCAAACAGATTAATTACAGACAACATCAGACTAATCACTAATATGATACAAGATTCTAACCTTTTTTCTCACTCCCTTAGTCTTCTCAGCCTTGACATTAACAAGGCCTTTGATAGTCTCAGCTGGTCATATTTGGATATGATACTCCCAAAATTTGGCATATCTGACGATTTTTTGCATGGCTTCAAAGCTCTTTACAATAACCCACAAACTAGAATAAAAATCCCAGATCTAACTTTGACTTCTTCACATTAAGCAAAGGAACAAGACAAGGCTGCCCCCTATCCCCATTAATCTTTGCCCTAGCCATGGAACCTCTAGCCTGGTCTATTAGAAACAACCCTAACATTAAAGGTTATATTAAACACCAACAAGAATATAAGTCTATATGCGGACATCGCTATCCTCACACTATCAGATCCATACACCTCACTCCCCCCATTTACTCAAAGAATTAGATCTCTTTCACACAATCTCTGGGCTGAGCATCAATCAATTTAAATGCTCATTCCTCCCTATTAATCTCTCCCCTAATATTTTATCCAAAATTAAGAGTCAATACACTTTCACATGGTGTTCCCAATCTTTCCGTTACCTAGGTATACAAATTACCTCACAATTCCACTCTTTATATCAATACAACTTCCCACACCTTTTTTCCCAAATTAAAAACCTCCTCAAATTATGGTCCTCCTTCCATATTTCCTTTTTGGGTAGACTGTGCGCAGTCAAGATGACTATTCTCCCCAAAATTCTATTTTATTTTCGTTCTATACTTATAAACATTCCTAAATATAACATTTTGTCTATCCAGAAAGACATTAATACATTTATATGGGCAGGAAAAAAACCAAGATGCAACTCCAATCTATTATACAGACCCCAATCAGAAGGCGGTACAGGGTTGCCAAATATCTGGCTTTATTACATAGCTACCAGACTTACACATATATCTCAGTGGTTTTCTAACTCCAATGATATCCCTTGGTTGTCATTCGAAACTAATTCAATTCTTCCACAATATATCCAAGGCTTCATATGGTCCCCAAAAACCAAAACCAGACAATTCCAACATCGAAACAGCATAGTCTCACACCTTCTACAATTCTGGCTTAGGCACAAAGACTCATTTAATCTCATTTCCTTAACCCCCCCCTCTAGCCACATGTGTAGGTGACCCAGACTTCCATAGACTCTTCAAATACAACCCTCCCTACCAACCCTGGAGCTCTCTCAATCTTATTACACTCAAAGCTCTTGTCGAAGGAGGCTCCTTCCTACCATTTAACAAACTAGCAGAAAAATATCTCTCCCCCTCCTGCGAATTTCAATACAACCTTATTAAAGACTTTTATTCCAACAACTTCTCCACTTCACTTAACCCCCCATTTACATTATTTGAACAAATTTGCATCAACACACCAAGAGGCAAAAGGCCTGATTTCTTCCTTGTACAAATTCTTAAACAACCTCTCCCAACCCTTAAAAACACAAGCTATGTCCAAATGGGAGGCAGACCTTGAATGCTCAATATCCATCAAAGACACT
>BLSH010154272.1:96322-107844 GCA_018402905.1 Glandirana rugosa
CCAAACGAAGAACAAACGACTCCAGACAAAATACAAGTGTCAAACGACACAAACGAATAACGATACAAGTGACAATTATTTAGGGTGAAAATCTGACCCAAGTGTAACAGGCTATAATTTTACCAGGTTGAAACTAGGATGAAATGACACGTTAAATGTAACCAGGTTAAAGACACTTGTCCCTAGGCTGAAACTAGGGCTGTTATGGTCCGTGGAACACGAGACCCCTAACACTTCCCCTTGGGGCCGGTTTAATTTTTCTTTTTTTTGACGTACCCAAGAGGGAGGTTCTCGTATGGTCCGCGCGCGCTCACTATACACGTTCCCGCAGCCGCCGTCGTGTGACGGCGATTTGCGGGAACGAGCCACTTTGTCGCCGTCAGATGCCGATCGGCGGTCGGCAAGTGGTTAAAACCCATACCAGACCGAAGGGCCTGGTATGCTCTTGGAGGGAGAACCCATGCAGTTTTTTTTCTTTTTAATTTGGCCGGGGTTCCCCTTCACAATCCCCAGAGCACAAGGTGCCTGGTATTGTCGGGATCAAAGTCGGATCCCTGTTCACAGAAATTGGACCAATGTAAATTGCACAGTAAAGTAGGATCAAAGTTGGACCATTTTAATATCGGACAATGTGAACCCAGTCTAAAAGTGGGATTTATTAACAGTGAACATAGCAATAAGCAAACACAGCAAACTGTGAACATAAAACAGACCTCAGCAAACAAGAAGCAAACCTCGCTGACAAAATCACTATAGAACTACACTACTGACTAAGAACTACTATCTACAATATACTGAACTGGTACAGGGAATTCAGGGAAGACTGGGTACTACTTCAGCAGGGAGAAGGGGGAACAAAACTGGTTACTTAAGCAGGGAGCAGGATAGATCAGAATATCAGGAACAAATTGGCAGGAAGGAGGCGATCAGAATAGTGACACGCCGGGGGAAAGGGAGGAGCCGCCTTAAATAGCCACCTAGTTGCTGAACACAGGTATGACTGATTATTACAGCCTGCTGGCCTCTGGGAGACACCTGCTGGTAAATACTGCAGCTGCAGCCCAGAGCAGCACAGTTCTTCCAGCAGGTGAGCTCAATCCTAACAACCACCTTTCTAATTTACCCTCTCTGCGAAAGAGAGCATAGCCAGGAATATTAATAGCCTTATCATGTGAAGAATGAAGCCAAGGTAATCTATGACCATGCATTCATCTCCATAAGCATGGCTCTTGTTATGCAGAAATATCCACCTGCTATATAAAAGACACATTTACCGGGGTTTGAGACTTCATATAAACATCATTTGACCAGTGGCCATATCTTTATAGATGAAATAACAAATATAAAATATTTATAAGCAGCGCAGTGTTCCTGTAGCTTTAAAGCTGTTACTACAGTTAGTGCACATCCACAATCTTACCAAGAGCAATCTGTGTGAAATTGAATATTATGTCACGTTCATGAATAACATTATTTTTTTTTCTCTCCAAAGATAGTATTCCCAAGAGCTACTGCCCCATGATGGCCTGTGCAGTGTACTGTTAATACCAGCGCACAGGAAGGTTGGAAACCCCACAAGCACAAGGTAATAGATGGCCATACATTTATCTGCTTATACATGCAGAGTATCCATCTGCTATATAAAAACAGGTTCACCTAAACCCTATGGGCTTATATATTACCATGGAGGTAGAATAACAATGTTGTAACATTCAATGGCCATGAACCACTACAGCCTGTTCAGTGTCTCTTTGCATATCAAGTTATCATTGCAGGTGTTCTGTCAGAATTGGCGACCCAACTAATCTGGTAAGGGAAGTGATGTTCCATTGCTGCCATCTCGTTACACCCTGGTCAGGGTGTATAACTCAACATCACAGATCATGGTATATAGCTCACCATTACAGATCAGGGTATACAGCTGAGCCGCACAGATCAGGGTATATAGCTCAGCCTCACAGATCAGGGTATATAGCTCAGCCTCACAGATCAGGGTATATAGCTCAGCCTCACAGATCAGGGTATATAGCTCAGCCTCACAGATCAGGGTATACAGCTCAGCCTCACAGATCAGGGTATACAGCTCAGCCTCACAGATCGGCACTGACAGCATCCCCTCCGTGTGGGAGGTCCAGCACTTACCGCCGGGCTGTGGTGTTCTCTCCGAGTCCTCCTGACTGTCTCCTCCAGAGCAGCAGTGGTGGCAGAGGTGTCCTTACTCAAGTCCAACATGTGTCTCCTCTGCTCGTGCCTCGTCTTCCTAAGCGCCAGGCATCCAATAGGATCGCCTGGCGCTTTGGCCAATCAGGAAACAGGTCTCACGACCTGACTCCTGAATGGCGGGGAGGAATGTTAGTGTGAAAATAGTGAAAATGAATTCGCTATCGTCACACAATTGGGTGGGATCAGGGCGCACTCTCTGCTCCCTGAGCCCACCCTTTTTTGAAACCTATTAGAGCCTCTGGCTCTAATCAGGTGCTTCAAAAAAAAAAAAAACACACCCACGCCATAGGAATCCATCCACCTGGCATCCTGAAAGGGGCCAGGTGCATGGATAGGGGGGGTGGCACCCATGTGCTCTTAATGCACGGGCCGCCCCTGGAGCAATACCGCCCCCCTGTATCAAATCAGCTCAGCTATACTATACCTGGATGAGTGGGTGGTGGACATAGCAACCCCCCTGCCTTCTTCGTTATCAGACCAGCTCTGGATGGCAGGGCAGACACAAACACCCCTCCAGAGTCCAGCCTTGTCTCAGGACACTGCCTGCCATTGCAATTCAACACCTCCACACCCCACGGCACCCCCTGCCCCCCCCCCCCCTGTGTAACTGGCCTGGGCACCTGCTGGTTCTCAGCCTCAGAGGGCGGAGTATGTTCGTGAAGTAAGACATAATACAGGCCTGGCTCGGCAGCGCAGCAGTGGTGGGTGGAGCAGAAGGAAAACACAGTGACAGACCTCACAGACCAGATCACGCTAGTGTGCAGCCATGCAGCTGGGGATGTTCTGGGCTTCCTCCTAAAAAAAAAATACCAAAAAGGAGCAGCCAGGGCTCTCGCTGCCCTCGAGATGGTGTCACCTGACCCGGGTGGGGAGCGCACCACCATACCAATGCCACTGTGACTGAACACCCCCCCCCCCAATGTGTGGCACCCGGGGTGGACCCGCCCCCAGTTGGTACACCCCTGCGTGACACTGTTTTGATGTTGAATTTTAAAAGCAGCAGCAAGCCTGCTGATCTGAAAGGTTTGCTAATCTGACAGAACACCGCTGCTTTTACAATTCTACATCAAAATAGTCTGACAGATTTATAAAAAAAATACCGTATTTCAGTATATAAGCTCAGTTTACTGGTAATAATAAGTGTCAAATGCAAGACTTCAGTGGGTGTAAAAAGATGTCCACTTGCCGACTTCTAACTGTAGCCTTACTGTGGACGAGTGCGGGGTGAACCAAGATGGTGGCGACGGAACGTCACTTCTGTTACCAGATTTGACAGGTCGTCTAATCTGACGGAACACAGGCAGTGGCAAACTTGAGGAAACAACAAACAAACCATCAGCACAAATACTCAAAGGGTGCAAGTAATAATCTCACTGGACCACAAGGCTCCAAATGGAATGCATGGTATGTGTCACATTAACAGATTGTCCAATCCACCAAAATCAAAAACGCTTCAACAAAGCTCCTTCATGACCAGGCCATTTGTTGTTATAAGGCACTGCGTTACTTTAACTGACAACTGCGCGATCATACAACGATGTACCCAAATAAAATATATGTAATTTTTCCTACAAACAGAGCTTTCTTTTGGTGGTATTTGATCATAACTGCGTTTTTTATTTTTTGGGCTATCAACAAAAAAACACAGACAATTTTGAAAAAAAAATAATATTTTTTACTTTCTGCTATAAAATAAAAATATCATAATATAATAAAATATAAAAATATTTTAAAAAAAATAGATTTTCTTCATAAATTTAGGCCAGTATGTATTTTGCTAAATATTTTTGGTAAACAAAATCCCAATAAGCATATATTGATTGGTTTGCACAGAAGTTATAGCATCTACAAACTATGGGATATATACAGGAATTTTTATTTTTTCATAAAAGTAATGCCGGGGATCAGCAACTTATAGCAGGACTGTGATACTGTGGCGGACATTCTGACACTAACTGACTCTTTTGACACTCTGTGTGAACCAGTGACACTAATACAGTGATCAGTGCTAAAATATGCACGGTCACTGTACTAATGACACTGGCTGGGAAGGGGTTAAACATCTCGGGCGATCAAAGGGTTAAATGTGTGCCTAGCCAGTGTTTTTGTGTACACCCTGCTTTGCAGGAAAAGAAAATCAATCGCTTCCACCATGTCAGGACAGAGCTCTGCTCCGCCCAGCCTCTCTCCTCGACGGTCAGCAGGTGCGGGCGGACATCCATTGGTTGGCGCCCCCTGATCGGCTTCTGTTGTGACTAATCACAGCACAAGCGGTGCGTCCCCTACCATGAAGTGCAAAATCACGTATGTATACATAATTCGGCACAGAACGGCAGTAAATCTGTTATAGGGCAGTCATTAACCACTTCAGCCCTGGAAGAATTTCCCAGGTTAGGACCAGAGCACTTTTTGCAATTCGGCACTGCGTTGCTTTAACTGACAATTGCGCGGTCGTGCGACGTTGTACCCAAACAAAATTTGCGTCCTTTTTTTCCCACAAATGGAGCTTTCTTTTGGTGGTATTTGATCCCCTCTGCGTCATTTCTAATCACCGCTATAAACAAAAGAAGGGCGACCATTTTGCAAAAAAACCCAAATTTCTTACTTTTTGCTAAAATACAAATCTAAAAAAAATATATAAAAAAAATTTTTTTTTCATCGGTTTTGGCCGATTTATATTCTACCTCATATTTGTGATAAAAAAAAATTTCAATCTGCGTTTATTGATTGGTTTGCACAAAAGTGGCCACGTTTACGGATGGTGAGAATTCATTTCTGGGGTTTTTATTTTTTTTTTATTTTTTACTAGTAATGGCGGTGCTCTGCGATTTTTAGCAGTACTGCGATATTGCAGCGGACATGTCGGACATTTTTGACACTTTTTTGGGACCAATGACATTTATACAGCGATCAGAAATTTAAATGTCCACTGATTACTGTATAAATGTCATTGGCAGTGAAGAGGTTAACCTGCAGGGGGAGATCTAGGGGTTAACTATGTTCCCTGGGTGTGTTCTAACTGTGGGGAGACTGGGCTACCATGGGCATGAGAGATCTAACTGATCCCAGTGACAGGAATCAGTAGATCTCCCATGCCCCCACTAACAGAGCGGGGAACAGCCGTGTTTACATCGGCGGTTCCCCGTTCTTTGCCTGTGGCCACTCATCGTGGCTCGCCAGCGGACATCAGGTCCACCCGAGCCGCGGGCACACTCCTTAGGAGTGCGGTGGGTGCGCACGCGCCCCCTAGCGGCCACTCGCAGATCGCCACTTTTTTACGCCGTACATGGTGGGCGGTGTGGAACTGGTTAAAGAGGAAATAGCCCATCAGGGTTTTTCTTCCTTTTCTTCCCCTGCAAAGTAAAAGCATAATGTGCTAGTATGCATCACATACTAGCACATTATGTAACACTTACCTGCAAACGAAGCCCATGCTGTCCTGCTGCAGGCCGCATCCATGTTCGCCCCTCCTCCTTCCGGGGCAGTGGAATCTGGCTCTGTGACTGGCCGTAGCTGTGTGACATAATTCCCGCACATGTGCGCGGGAGCCTCAAGAAAAGGCACGGGGGGCAGTTTCTTCGCAGTGCTTGCGCTGACGACATCATCGGCGTAGTATACAGTAAATAGCTCCTAAACGGCGCGCGTTTAGGAGATATTTACAGTACCTATAGGTAAGCCTCATTATAGGCTTACCTATATGTACAACTGACACAGAGGGGTTTAAAACCTCTTTAAGCGGTTAAACAAGATTTTTCCAGTTAAACCTCAAAGCAGTTATGCATATTTTGCCACCCATGGACTAGTGACTGGATGCCTTTAAAAACGGTTACAGGCATCAAGACACCAATGTCAAGATCATCACAGTTCTCACCTAATGTTTTTGGAATCGTGCTTATATACATTTTGCATGTTCTTCCTCACTTGTTCATTTTTTAGGGACAAGGACAAGTCACCCTTTATTCACTTATATTGGGTTATAGTGAAATCTTATGATTTCAGGTGGGAAGTGTTCTATCCAATTAATATGTATTTTTCTGTATTGTACTGAACTGCATCAGGTTACTGTTGTTTTGTAAGGATGGGCCGAACACCCCCCCGTTCAGTTCGCACGAGAACATGCGAACAGACAAAAATTTGTGCGAACATTCGAACACCGTTAAAGTCTATGGGACCCGAACATGAAAAATCAAAAGATCTCATTTTAAAGGATAATATGCAATTTATTGCCATAAAAAGTATATGGGGGCCCGGGTACTGCCCTAGGGGACATGTATCAACGCAAAAAAAAGTTTTTAAAACAATAGTTTTTTCAGGAGCAGTGATTTTAATAATGCTTAAAGTGAAACAATAAAAATGAAATACTTCTTTAGTGTGCCTAGGGGTCCTCTAAGCCTGCAAAAAGGGCACACCTCTGTGATGTTTAGAACAGTGCCACCGCAAAATTACATTTGTAAAAGAAAAAATGTCATTTAAAATCACTCGCGGCTGTAATGTATTGCCGGTTTCCAGCAATATAGATAAAAATCACTGAAAAAATTTGATGTGGGGCCCGCCCTAGAATCCACCCCAGACCCTTATCCGGGCGTGCAACCTGACCAGGCTACATGCCCTCAACATGGGGAGTATGGATGCTTTAGGGCAGGGGGGCTCTGCGCCCTCCCACCCCAAAGCACCTTGTCCCCATGTTCATGGGGACAAGAGCCTCTTCCCCACAACCCTGGGCTGTGGTTGTGGGGGTCTGTGGGCGGGGGGCTTATCGGAATCTGGAAGTCCCCCTTAACAAGGGGGCCCCCAGATCCCGCCCCCTCCCCTATGTGAATTAGCATTGGGTACATCGTACCCCTACTAATTCACCAAAAAGTGTCAAAAAAGAAAAAAACACAGGAGATAATTAGGGACAAGTCCTTTATAAAAAAAAAAAAATAAATAAAGTGCCCCCCGTTGTAATTCATCGTCAATCACGGCACGCGTTGGACCTGAAATAAAAAAAAAAACACAACAGCTCCTCCTCCATGGGAGAGCTCCTGCCAACTGAGCTCTCTTTGATTTGACAGTTTATTTATAGTCAAGGGTGGAGCCACCCGGTAATGTAATTGAGTGACCCGCCCCTCTGATGTCACATGACATCAGAAGGGGACAGGGTCACCCGCTACGTCACTGGGTGGCCCCGCCCTTGCATATAAATAAACTGTCAAAACACAGCAAGCCCAGACGGCGTCAGCCCTCCCATGGAGGAGGAGCTGTGCGCGCCGTCATCTCGCTATGCACTATGGGGCGCTCGCCGCGAATGCCCCATAATGTTCACAATTCGACGAACGGGCGAACACCCGATGTTCCAGTCAAACTTATGCTCGACTCGAACCATGGGCCCATCCCTATTGTTTTGTAATATGCTGACATCTAGTGGTGTTTTTCAGCCATTAAAACCTGTTTATTTATATGATTTGATATCTCCCTCTGTCTTTAGTGCAGTCCTAGCTATATCCTCCCCGTTTCTTCCATGTTCCCTCAGTACTTCCCTTAGACCCCTTTTACACTGAGAAGTTTTCAGGAGCTTTTGTGCTATTTTTAGCGCGCGTTTCGGAAGCGCATCGCGCCAGCACTTTTCCTTGTTCAAATATTTTATTGTAAGAAAAAGGGGGGTCGGGTGACCCAATAGGTTGACAAAGAGGGGGGGGGGGGGGTCACCCCAATACATGAAGATACATAGACATATGACAGGTGAGGGGTGACATAGCTAGGAGTACAATCATAACAATTGCATTGAAGGCTTATTACATCTGCTTAGTATTGGAACTAGGATTTATGTACAGGAAAAGGTTTGTCAACAACAGTGAGGTTCAGCATGACTAAGTAAAAGTAAGGTTGCATACAAGTGTAGTTTGTAATGTCTGGGGTGTCTTAGGTTGAGTAGTAAGTACTGTACCAGTGTGTGGGGAGGTTAGTTGTGCATCTGCTGAGACGTTATAGAATTATATGCCCTGTCGTAAATCAAGCTTTGGAGTATGCTTGTACCAGCTAGCGGCAGATTGTGGGCAATGTCCCCCATGTAAGGGTATGGAAGGGATAACCTATGTATGTAGGAGGAAGAAAAGAGAGATGAAAAAGGATAGGAGGAAGTTAGAGGGGAAGGTAGGGGGGAACGCCGGGTTGAGTGGTGTTTTGGTGCCATGATTTCGATGTTCTACTTTTAGGGGAGAAGAAGGCTATTACCAAAGTCTGACGGGAGAAAGTGATGTACCCATGGTTGCCATAGTCGTTCAAATTTGGGGACTGAGTCAAGGATGGTTGCTTCTATTTTGGCTTGTATTATGGCTTTAGTGACTCTATGTTTAGTCTCCAAGATTTGTAACGACGGTGACTTCCATACTTTTGCAATCGTCTGTTTTGCGGCTGTGGTTATCTGAAGCAATAATTTAAATTGCAGGCGGGTGATCTCAGGAGGTTTACGTGCCAGCACTTTTAAGCCCTTTCTAACCCCTTGTGGGGGGTTAAAAAGCACCCCGCTCCCACCTGCATAGCGGCGCCATAGCGCTGCTATAACAGCGGAAATGCGCTGCTGAAACTAGCAACGCTTTACCGATACCGCCCCCCCCCCCCCACTCCAGTGTGGTGGAGAGGCAGGGCTCAGGAAAGTCTTTGGGGAAAATTAAAAAGAGGGCTCTGATCTCTCTACCATCTCTGACTCCTGCTTGGCTTATAGCAGGAGGGTGAAGGACAGTTGTTAAAGTGTTACTAAACCCAGTAATATGAAAACAGTTAATCCCCACAGTGCCCACAGCTTGTAAATATTCTTTTTACATTAAAATACTGCCACTACTGTACATACCTTTTTGGATGATCTGTATACCATAGGGTTGCCTTCAAGCCAAACCCGAACACTTTACTGGCACATGGCAATTTCTTTATATCTTTAAGGGGGAACACCTGTGGACTGTTGTAAAATGGAACTTTGATGTAAGTGGGTTTCACCAGAGCCCCCACTTACATCAGAATTCCCAGCATCTCCCCTTGCATCAGAGTCCGCAGAGCACCCCTTGCATCAGAGTCCGCAGAGCACCCCTTGCATCAGAGTCCGCAGAGCACCCCTTGCATCAGAGTCCGCAGAGCACCCCTTGCATCAGAGTCCGCAGAGCACCCCTTACATCAGAGTCCGCAGAGCACCCCTTACATCAGAGTCTGCAGGGCACCCCTTACATCAGAGTCCGCAGGGCACCCCTTACATCAGAGTCTGCAGAGCACCCCTTACATCAGAGTCTGCAGAGCACCCCTTACATCTGAGTCCCCCTTACCATAGTGCACCCACTCACTCAGAGGCAGGAGAAGGGAGGAAGGGGGCCTATACACTTGGCAGTTGGGATACTTAGTTGGGGAGCATAGGTGCATGTAACTCAGGCAGCAGGGGGAATCTGCACCACACTTGGTGATTAGGGTGCGCCCAAGCACCCCTAAGTTGGGAGGCCACAGTCGTGTCTGAATAATGTGTCCGGGTTTCAGGCGGTCTGAATCCTGGACACATGACTCAAAACCCGGACTGTCCGGGTGAATCCCGGACAGGTGGCAACCCTAGTATACCATGGTCAGTGATAAACTGTACAGTTTCTCCAGTGCTGAGAGTTCAGGTAGGAGATTTCCACTACAGCCTGTATACACGCCCACATGTGTGATGTCAATATCATGTGACTTGACCATCTCTGAGAACAAGTAAATGTTCTCTCCAGCATAAAAAACACAACTGAGCATGTGCAGGTCAGCTACCCTGCCTGTGTTAAGCTGGCCTTCCCCAGATAGACAGTGCAGGAGGGAAGGATCTGTGCATACAGGATAAAACAGCCTTTTTTAGCAATGCAGAGGATTAACCCCTTAAGTTCCACAGTGAGTATAACAAGCATGCTATGCTGCACATACAGACTGATTTTACTGTTGTGGGTTTAGTAACACTTTAACCTTGCAGGCACTGCTCATATAGTGTAATCACTGCACAGGCAGAGCTAGGGATGTGAGCTGACAGCTCACATCCCATATGACAGGTCACACTTGTAGGGCATTTGTAGCATTTGTCTATATAGAAAAGCTGTTGCATTCTTTCTGTTAATTAGTGGCAGACCTCTACTAATTTGTTTCACTCTGACATGGGAAGTGGCGCAGGTGATACAGACAGACTTCAGGCTGGGTTCACACCACAGCACGCTCTGGCTTACAGCAGGGGCCCGGTGCGTCCCCGTTCACCATTTCAGGTCTGAGTTCAGCCTGAATTTTGGGCTGAATTCGGACCTGAAATGGACCAAAAGACACACAAGACCCCTGTGCAAATTTGCACTGGAACCGCAGAGGAGATGTGTGAACCAGCTCCATAGAGGGTCAGTCACAATCTACTGCTATTGCAAACTGCAATTCGCACTAGTGTGAACCCAGCCTAAAATATGTCTATCTGCTTAGTTAGTGCAGAGCACGCCACTTAGTTAATTGCCCAAATTGTCTTCCTACACTTCAAAAGAACATAAAACATCCTATGTACTGCAATTAGCTGAATTTAAATGGTGTTGCATTCAACTTATGCCTGTTTTTGAACTATTAAGCTGCCTGTGGATGGAGCCATGTCAGCAAGTGACCATACCATCTAAAGTAGACAGACTGGGTCTAAAGAGGTATGTCAATGCTTAAAGTAGCATTTGAAACAGTACAAGTACAGTAAACAGGAAATTACAAGGGCACTAGAAATATGGTTAGATCAACAAGTATTTTTCTATACTTCACCTAAAAAAGAAAACCAATCCAGCCAGCACATCTAAGAACTGACAATATGTTATATATAGGATTTTATTCTTGGGTTTGGATATACTTTAAGGCTGGGTTCACACTAGTGCGATGCCAGACATTGCATGTGATTTGCACCACATTTCTGCGCACATCATATGCAATGTCTGTGCGATGCTAATTCGGCCATATAGTTTGGAAGGCTGAAATTGCATTGCATTCACACCAATAATGGTGCAGGACCCTTTTTTTGGTTTGCACTGGAATCGGATTGCATGGGTGTTCAGACCCATGTGAACTGTTTCCACAGTTCACACTATGTTCTGCAAACCAATTTGGGGGTGTCATTAACTTTATATTGACAACCTTAGCCATTTGCAGATGTCAGTGTGAACTGCCTGCGATTCAGAAGCGATGCGGGAACCCACTCAGGAATTGCGGTGGTTCTAGCACTGTACCAGTGTAAACCCAGCCTTATACTGATAACAATTCTGCCTGCACAAATAATGTTTCACTGGAATAAAATAGACATATGCAGCAAT
>BLSH010154347.1:0-14408 GCA_018402905.1 Glandirana rugosa
GATTATTGTTCTAAAATCATCTTCTACTGCTATAGGGAGAGGTTCCTGCTGGTGCTGTGAGGGACAGATTATTGTTCTAAAATCATCACATACTGCTAGAGGGAGAGGTTCCTTCTGGTGCTGTGAGCGAAAAATTATTTTTCTAAAATCATCTCCTATGGCTATAGGTAGAGGTTCCTGCTTGTGCTGTGAGGGACAGATTATTGTTCTAAAATCATCACATACTGCTATAGGGAGAGGTTCCTGCTGGTGCTGTGAGGGAGAGATTATTGTTCTAAAATCATCTCCTAGGGGGCGTGGCCTGGCGTATGGAGTGAGCGGTCGCATCCCCCTTCAGCTCCCGCACGGATCGCCTTGAAAACGGTCAGCAGCACAGCTAACCCCGGCCAATTGCACTACTATGAAGGGGAAAGACAAAGGGGACTCGCACAAGACGCCGAAACAACAACCAGCCAGAGAAATCGGCAGATTCTTCCCCGAGTCTCTCATGGAGCGGAGTCTTTCCCTCCAAGATGGCGTCATCTCGACCTGCTGAACGCCACCAGTCCTCACAGCGGGTGAGTCCCCCTCCCTCCTCATCACAGATGAGAACCAGGCAAAGGGCTCGTTCCCCACCGGACTCGGAAAAGGCTTCACTGAGATCGGGATGTCATTCCCCAGATTCCCAGCACTCAGGCTCCGCTTGGGACATGGAGGCCTACATTAAAGCGCTCCCTACCCGCCATGATTTTGAGGCCTACGTACGGAGGTTGGAATCTTCCTATAAGCAGGAGATATCTGAATTACGCAGAGATGTCACGGGGAGGCTGGAGGACATAGAGCACACTATAGATGACACGATTACAACGGTTAACACCCAGGAAGCGGTACTGCACACACACATGGCCCAAATCCAACACCTAATGCTCCGCCAGGACGACCAGGAAAATAGGGCCCGCAGGAATAATATTCGTATAAGGGGCTTACCAGAAACTGTATTACCTGTGGAATTGTCGTCTGCTACTAAAGCCATCTTTAATGAGCTCTTGCAGCGGCCTAAGGACGATCCACTTGAACTGGACAGGATGCACAGGGCCTTGGGTCCACAGAACCCGAAACCAGAATACCCCAGGGATGGCATTTGCAGGGTGCACTTCTACGCTGTTAAAGCTGAAATCATGCAAGCCGCCTGTGCACAGGATAGCTTTCAATTTAATGACTTCCCACTGTTACAATTACCCCCTTAGGTTAATTTAGGATGCATTCCGACCGCGTGCGGTTATGCGGCGGTTAGACATTTTTTTTCCAGGGGCTGAGGAGACTGTGCTGCACTTGACCCAGTGCCTTCTACATGGTCCTGATAATAGACTGACCATTCCACTTTTATTCAAGACCCTGGAGTCAAGCCTTTAATTTCTGATTTATACATTTTCTATTTACTTGGTTGATCCGTGCGGGCCACCCTGTGCGCTAGTCATGTTCCCCACTTTAGGGTTGGGGGCGCACATGGTGGCCCCTTTTGAAATGTGGTTAGATGACTACTATAGTAGACCCGTAAGGTCTCTTTTTCTTTTGTTTTTTCTCTCTGTCCTCTACCCTACCCTTGTCTGAATATCCCTCCAGAAATTTTCTCCAAACCTTTGCAGGTCAGAGGGACTGTTTATATACGTCTACGGGACTATTAAACTTCTCACATATTTGGGCCGCCGCCTGGTGGATACACATGGTGACCTATCATATCTCAAGTACAAGATGTCCCTCTGCCCTTCTCTCTTCTCTCTCATCTACCTCTCTCTTCTCAGCTCTACTCTGTCTTTGGATGGGTGTGGCGATCCCCCTCAACATATATGACTATCTCCATCATTTAGAACCTTGGGAATGCATGCCAGCCATTTCTTGAAAATCTCCTCCCTAAATTGTAGAGGATTCAACACCCCCAAAAAAAGGAACCAAATCTTATATAATTTCCACAAATGTCACACTCAAGTCCTGCTTTTGCAGGAAACACACTTTAGAGCAGACACTATTCCAAAGTTACCCCTCAGACACTATTCTACTTGGTTCCATAGTCCCAACCCTGCTGCACGCTTGAAGGGAGTATCAATATTATTTCACATCTCCTTTACACCTGAAGTTTTAGACACTCTGGTTGACCCACTGGGTAGATTTATTTTTCTGAAGGTTAAACATCTGCAAACTGTATACACAATAGTCAATGTTTATTTCCCTAACCAGGACCAATTGGGGTTCCTCTTCTCCCTGAAGATCAAGCTTTGTAAGTTCGGGGCCGTCAATGTGATCCTAGGTGGAGACCTGAATTGTGCGCTGATCCCCCGTATGGATACATTGTCTGATAAGTCCTCTCTGTCTCCAGCATGTTTGACCAAAATCTGTAGGATACTAGCAGACATGTTGTTAATAGATGTATGGCGAGTTCTGAATCCCTCGGTCAGGGACTTCTCCTATTACTCCACGGCACACTCCTCTTACAGTAGGAGTGACTATATTTTAGTATCTCAGTCCCTCTTAGATAGTAGACCAGATGCCACAATAGGTATGACACTATGGTCAGATCATGCTCCTGTGCATCTCTCCCTGGTAGGAGGGGGTTCACTTGGAGACTGAATGATAACCTGTTGAGGGATACGGTATGCACTCAGGCTGTATCTCAAGCTATTAGGGACTTTGTACTAGACCATGCTAAAGATGACACATCCCCCTTATCAAATGGGAGGCCCTGAAGTGTGTCCTAAGAGGGGTTTTTATTCAACACGGAGCACGTTTGAAAAAAGTGAGAGCCCACAAGATCTCTTCTCTTCTCTCCAAAATTGCTACGTTGGAGGACTCCCACAAACGCACACTTGACAGTGCCATTTTGTTAGATCTCACTAATGCCCGTAGAGACCTCCTACGGTTGTTTTCTGAACGAGCCTTGATAGTCAGGGATAACGGCAGGACTACTCACCAGGCCAATAAATGTGATAAGCACCTGGCCCGAGCACTAAACCCCAGAGTGACCCACTCCAACGTCCCTCATCTAATATCCGCAACCAAAGGTAAAATTCAAGCTAACTCTGATATAGCGGAAGAGTTCCGTGCGTATTATTCCCACTTATATAACCTCCCTCAGAACACTTTGGTGGGAGCGACACCTCCTACCCATCAGGGTCCAGCAGAGCTTCTGGCTTATATTCAGGAAACTGCTTTACCTGTTCTCCCTCCCCAATCAGCACAGGAACTTGAGGCACCCCTCTCTGATGCGGAATTTACCCAAGTTATTAAGGGACCTAAGAATGGGAAGAGCCCGGGCCCGGACGGCCTCACGGCTCGATTCTTCAAAACCTTTGCTTCCCAACTGGCCCCACTTTTAGCGACGGCTTTCAACTCAATAAACGAATCTTGCCTCCCACCCTCCTCCCTTCTTAGAGCACAAATAGCTGTAATTCCTAAGCCAGGGAAGGATCCTTCCCTGTGTAGCAATTATAGGCCAATTTTGCTACATAATTTGGACCTTAAACTATACACTTTCACTTCCGGTTCCGGTGCCGCATGGAGTAGCTGTGCTCACAGCTAGCTCCCATCCTAACCTCCTAACCTGCCTGTAAAACCAGCCTAAAAGCTCTCCTCCTCCTAAATCCCCTCCAGCGGATCCTCCTCTACCCCTGATGGACCGCTTCGTTGAGAAGGCGGTCCCTAAAACGAACCCGCCGCGCCGGTCTGAAATCGAGGCCCCGGCTTCGGCCTACACATCCGCGGCTACAGGCCCCGCACATCCAGTCGTTCAACCGGCCGTTCTGCAGCTAAATACATTACCCCGGCAAAACATCAGAGGACCTGAAAGCCGCATACAAGGGGACACAGAAATGCAGATTAGCAGCACCCCTCAACCTGCCCCCAAGGTACTGAAAATTCGGACACTGAACGAATCACACATGCGGTGGCGGCCCTCCTTGCCCCCACCATTGAGCAATCAGTCCAAAGAGCCATTCAAGCAAGCATGGCCCACATACACAAAGATTTAAAGGAGCACTCCTCTAGGCTCAAAGAAGCTGAGCACCGCATCTCTAACATGGAAGATGAACTTTACCAGATGCAGGGTCTTGTACAAACCCAAGAGAAAATAAATCAATTCATCCTTCAAAAGCTGGATGACCTAGAAAATAGGTTGAGAAGGAATAATCTGCGATTTGTGGGTATCCTGGAATCACTTCAATCGCAAAATCTCTCAGACTTTTGTGCTAGACGGATTCCAGAAGCCTTGGGCCTACCCATCCCGGCGACGGTCGAAAGGGCGCATCGCCTCAGACCACCTAAAAATGAGCGTACCTCTCCTCGCCCCATTATAGCGATATACCTCAACTACTCGGACAAAGCCAACATTTTACAAACATTTCAGCAAGCCAGATCACTGCAAGTAGATGGTTTCAAAATACTCATCTTCACCGACTACTCCGTCGAGGTGTCCAAAAAGAGAAAGGCCTTCCAGAATGTCAGTGCACGATTTTTCCAGAAAAACATAAAGTTCACCCTGGCTTTTCCAGCGACGCTTCGCCTCCGGGGTCCAAACGGAGACCAGCTCGCCTTTCATGACCCTGCTGAGGCAGAACTTTTCCTCAGATCGCTTCGCTCATCTTCCCACCCGGACCCAGGAGCCACCTCCTCTCACGCGACCCAGCCCCTGGACCAAAGGAGCCCCCGGAAGGATTCACCCAAGAGGCCAAAAATCAACAACTCCTCTGATTCCAACACCCATTGATCTTTGCACCGAGGCAAGGTGGTGATATGTCACCCCCTTGGCACCGAACATTTGAACTTTATCCGATTTTGCCATCTTACCCTCTCCCCTTCTTGGGGTTCTAGTCAGTTTTTCCGCTATCCATAACTGGGTAAAGTACTCAAAATGTTACCTATATGGTTGAGTGTTTATACTATACTGTTGTCAGTTATCCGCATGCTTCACTGCAGGTGCTACATGTCTCCTAATCCCTCATACCAGGCTCTGCTGAGGTTCCAACTTTGGCCTCCACACGGCCCAGCACTCCCAAACCAGAATTTATGGAGGCGCAGGGGGAGACATCACAGGCAGTTACCCATGCAGAAAAAAGAGAAGTGCCTAGACTCCGTTCCCCTATCCAAAGAATGAAAATTCTTTGCCACCTAAAAAGATTGAGGGCAGATATCGCTCTACTCCAAGAGACCCACCTCTCCCCCTCAGACTTTGCATGCATGTGGAAACTCTGGGTAGGTTCCGTTATAGCCTCTGGGGCGGTTTTGTGCAAAGCAGGCATTATCATTCTCTTCCATAAGAATTTATCCTATAAACTGCTCTCCACAGACTCTGACGATCAGGGTCGTATGGTCTCTGCTCACATTGAAATGAATAACGCCCCCTATCTGATTTCCAACATATACGCCCCCAATAACCAGGGTAAAACCCTACCCTTTTCTGGGAGGCTGGTAAGGCCTTCCTTAGAGGAAGAATAATATCCTATTCAACTGCCTATAAAAGACGGGTTCTGTCCAACTATAAAGCGGCAAGCTATAAACTCAAGTCCACCCAACAGGCCCTGTTCAATTCGAACACACCTGAAAATAACGCTGCCTGGCTTACAGCTAAACATTCCTTTGACTCCTGGGCTGAAAATTTGGAACGCATAAAAAGATCCCATTTAGAAGCCTCGCTCCATAAATTTGGCAAAAAAGCCGGGAAACTCCTGGCAAGGCTATGTAGAGGGCCCCACAAACCTACCCAAATCTCCTCCCTCCGTGACCCTTCGGGAATACTAGAAATCAAACCCCACGAGATAAGTCAGATCATGCTGGACTTCTACTCAACGCTTTACGCCCCCGATCAAATAAATCTGGCACAGCCAATTCCTTCCTTGAAAAAGTCCAGCTTCCCAAGATATCTGCAGAACATTTGGAATTGATAAACTCACCCATTAATGAGCAAGATGTCAGAGAGGCCATCAAATATCTCACCCCTGCGAAAGCCCCGGGACCAGACGGCTTCACGAGCGAATTCTATAAGACCCTCCAAGACAAAATTGCCCCCCCCTTCAGGCCCTCTATTCCCATATTTGGCGAGATAACCCCTACCCCCCCACGAGCAATCAGGCTACCATCAAACTTATCGAGAAAAAAGGCAAAGACCCGACCGACCCTGGCTCATTCAGGCCCATCACCCTCTTAAACATTGACGCAAAAATTTTATCTAAAATCGTAGCGCAAAGGCTGGCCAAGATCATACCACACATAATTGATCCTGCTCAGTCTGGCTTTGTCAAAGGCAGAACAGCCACACTAAACATTAGGAAGGTTCTGGCAGTTCTGGAGAGTGCTAGACTTGACCCTAGGAGAGACCGAGCCATCATCACCCTGGACGCCGAAAAAGCTTTTGACGATGTTAACTTCGATTGGCTCCAGCTGGTATTAACCAGGATGGGATTCGATGGTCCTTTTACACATCTAATAAAATCTATGTATCAAGCCCTGGCGGCCAGGTTGATGGTGGCAGTTCTTCTCACCCCTGAATTCAGACTCTCAAAAGGAACCAGGCAGGGATGCCCTTTGTCCCCCCTCCTCTTCAATATCACCTTAGAGCCCCTGTCCAGGTTCATCAATTATACTGCCCCCCTACATGGCATTCAAATAGGAAGCTCCACATTACGATCCTCCCTCTTCGCAGATGATGTCCTAATATTCACGTCCAACCCAGTGGCAGATCTGCCCCTAATAAAGAACATCTTCGACGACTTTAAAATCTGCTCAGGCCTTCATATCAATTATCACAAAAGCGAGATCCTACTATTGGGCCCCTCCCAAAACCCGGGATGGGCAGCATCCTCTCCCTTCACCATCGCCCACTCACACATCACCTACCTGGGAATCAACATAGGAAAGACACCCTCATCCATTTATCATCTCAACTACCCACCTCTTATTTCCAAAATAAAGCGGGAACTGGATAACTGGATGGATCTTCCTCTCTCGCTTCTGGGGAGAAGCCACTTGGTAAAAATGGTCAGCTTCGCTCGCCTACTGTATCCCCTCCAAACTATCCCGTTACTGATTAAACATAAAGACATCCAATTACTTAATAAATCTATATCCTCTTTTATCTGGCGAGGGAGGCGACCCCGAATTGCCCTGACCAAGCTCTATCTCCCCAGACGTGAGGGAGGCGCTGGCCTTCCTGACATCAGACTGTATAATATTGCCTCCCTTCTAAGATTTAGCTTGGACTGGATCACTAAATCTGCCCGTTACTCCAACCACGATCTCGAAAAGGACATGGTCCGTCCCTACTCCCTGACAGCTCTCCTTCACACCAAATGGAAGAATATGCCTCTGGACATTCAACACAATCTACTTCTCAGAGACACTTCCATTGCCTGGAGAACATATAGGAGACTCCTCAAACTCCCTTCTTCCATGGCTCCCTACCTCCCCATCAGGGGGAACCCAGAATTCCCAGCAGGCCTGACAACCAAGGCCTACTCACTCTGGGAAGATCGAGGCCTAACTTACTTCTCTTCCCTCTGTCTGGCCACCTCGGGACTACCTCAGGACTTTGATTCTGTGGCTGCCGAATTCTCCATACCTAAATCGCACACCTTTCACCTCTGGCAATGCCGGAGCTTCATCAAGGCGTCATGCCCTGTTAGCCACCTGAGATTTTCCTCTAGTAAAATGGACACTCTGATTCAAAAAAGATCATACAGCCTCTCTGAGAGAGACGCAATTAAAAATCTTACATCGAGCATACATCCCGTTCCTAATGGACAAGTCCAACCAGCATCGGGCTAACTGCCCACTTTGTGGATTCCTAAGACCTTCCCTCGCTCACCGTTTCTGGTCCTGCTCATACATCTCAGCCTTTTGGGATCAGATCATATCTTACATACACAGTGTCAATCTTCTTCTCCTTCCCAAAGACCCCCTTCTCTTAATCTTTGGCCATTGGGACAAGGAGTTAACGCACTGGTCACCCTCCCTAAAACTGCAGGCTAAAGAATGGTCCTTGATATGCCTCCTAACAGCAAGAAGAGCCATTTTAAAGTCCTGGACAGAGAACCCCCCCTCCCTGAACTTGGTGGTGAAAGAACTCAGATCGCTTCTCTACAAGGACAAACTGAACACCAATTTTGAACATACACGGGCGGCGCAACTATTTTGGCTCAGGTGGAATCCTTTTATCTCAGCTACACTTGCGCTGGACGACGAAAGGGCCCTGAGAGACGCCTTCTCCTATTATCCCGAAACCTCCTCATACTTCCTATCAGATGATATCTTCTAATTTTGTGCCCTGTGAACCTTTTCCCCCCAAATGGACCTTGGTGATCTATTTAACCTCTCCTGGGGACTCCCACTCTCCCCTAAGTTCCACTCTACGGCCCTTAGCCATGGGACCAAGTCGCTTGGACTCCTGCTTGTTGTGCAGCCCCCCTGACTTAAGTTGCAGCTCCCGACCCCTCTCCTCCCTTTCCCCTCCTGAATGGTGTTTTGTTTTATGCCAGCGTGATCGATCAGGTCACTTTTCCATCAATGTTCTGTCAGCTATTAATTCCTGGTATATTGTGACTCTGTTTATATGGTTTACTAATACATGCCATTGTAACCTTTCGCCTACTGAAGGGCGATATATGCCTTTCCCCTATGCACATGTATCTGTACACCAATTTTCTATTTCCAATAAAATCTGTTTTAAGAAAAAAAAAAAACTATACACTAAAATTCTAGCCACACGACTGTCACCTCTACTGCCTACCCTTATCCACGGAGACCAGGTGGGGTTTGTCCCTGGGCGTGAGGCCAGGAACAACACCACCAAAACTCTGCACCTGATTGCACATGCGCAACGACATAACATACCGGCATGTCTTCTTTCGTGCGACGCGGAGAAGGCATTTGATAGGGTTAGTTGGCCCTTTTTACATCATACGTTAACCCAAATTGGGCTCGGCCCCAAAATGGTAAGTCGTGTTATGGCAATGTACTCCTCGCCCATGGCTACGGTATTAGTTAATGGCACCCAATCTTCTCCATTAAGCATTTCCAATGGCACCAGGCAGGGATGCCCTTTGTCACCCCTTCTGTTTGCCTTCACAATTGAACATCTGGCACAAGCCCTGCGAGCGAATCCAGCGATACACGGTATCCACACTACTTCTTCTCACAACAAACTTGCGCTCTACGCAGATGATCTTTTGCTATATGTCACACAACCCCTCATTAGTCTGCCTTCAATACTGAAAGAAATTAATAGATTTGGGAAGTTTAGCAACTATCAATTAAACTTCACTAAAATGGAAGCTCTCAATGTCTCACTGTGACACTCTTTCTTCTTCAAGCAGACTACCAATTTCAATGGAAACCGAGGGCGATCACATACCTGGGAACTGCCATTCCGACTTGTTTCGCTGACATTTATTCCCTTAATTACAGCCCCTCCTGACTAAAATAAGGCGTTTACTGGAATCACGTGCGGACTTAAACCTCTCCTGGTTTGGTCGCATAAGTGTCTTGAAGATGGACGTCCTCCCAAAATTTTTATATTTATTCCAGACGCTTCCCATCACACTTCCAATGTCTTTTTTCTACACACTTAAATCTCTAGCCATTAAATATGTTTGGCAGGGGAAACACCCCAGACTCAAGCATCAGCTCTTATGCCAACCAAGGTTGAGGGGAGGCTTGGGGCTCCCAGATTTTGAACTATATCAATCGGCTTTGGGTTTGTCCCGAATCCTGGAGTGGTTCCCTTGCCCAACAACTAAACTTTCAGTATTGGCAGAACAAGACATGTCGCCTTTAGACCTTAGGGCCCTTCTTTGGGGTAATTGCCAGAAATATAAGAAATTACATACCCTTTCTCCATTAACAATATCTGCCCTACAGTTGTGGTATAGGAGACGGGATAAATACATCCTGTACACGGAGCCGGGTCCTCTCTCCCCCTTGTTTGATCACCCTGCGATAACTGATAATAGAGGTGTGCAGAGGTTTGCAGCTTATGACAGACTTTCTTGGCCCACGGCTCGTCAATATGTCCATCGCTCCACGGGGACCTTCGTGATGGGCCCCTCGACAGAGACCACTCAGATCTCATGGCTGACCAAACTACGTCTCGACTCCTTCTTTAGGCTTCTACATAACACCAAGCAAATTCATAGAACACTCAAACTATGAACACTTATGTACCCTGCCCGAGGTTCCTCTCCACTCATTGTCTGAAAGTTACAAAATAATTCAAACCAATCTTAACGACACCCTTCCTAAGTATACCAGGATTTGCTCTGAGTCGCTCGGCACTGAGATATCTGATTTGGACTGGCAAAAAAAGCTTTTTTATTCACACACAAGTCCTCGGTCTCCAGCTACGCTCAAGAGAAAAATTATAAGGTAGCTAGGTGGTACTATGTGCCTACCACGGTATTCCGCTTTTTTCCCAATTCCTCCGATATCTGTTGACGGTGTAATGGAGGACAGGGAACCTTTCTGCACAACTGGTGGGAGTGCCCTCTCATCACATCCTTTTGGGCCCAAATATTTCAGACATACACGGACCTATATAATGACCCCTTGGTCCCTAGCCCACTCATAGGCTCGATTAAGTCACAAAAGTCGAAATTATTGCGATTCTTTCTTACAGCAGGGAGGCAGCTTATTTCCAGATTTTGGAAGGTCCAGGCCACTCCCCCATTCTCCAAATGGGTGACTGAGATGAACGACATTATGTTAATGGAGGAAATTGATGAACAAGAAAAAGACACATGGGATAAATTTAAATCACTGTGGACAATTTGGATAGAATATTCCTCTTCTTCTGAATTGAAACTACAAACTACAGGTGCGGTCAGGAATCCTCAATTTAATGGCATGCGTAATACTATACCCTAACCTATGCCCCATGTTGGTGATATCATTCGCCTAGCGCGGACGGTGGCAACATGGCGCGTGGAATTATTGAGGGGGCTCGCCACCCCATCCCTTGTCTTCCTTTTCTCTCTATTTCTTTCCCTTCTCATCTTTTTCTTTCCCCTTTTCTCTCTCGTCCTTTGTTTGTTGTACTTTTTTTTGAGAAAGTTCTATTTTGCTAATTAGTTTGGACTGATCAGTTTTATGCTTTATATATCATTATTCTGTTGACTGTTTCTATATTTTTCCTGTTTTTCTTTTTTTTTTTCTGTTTTTCTCTTCTCTTTTATACATATACATGAAAAGTATCTGGTGCAGATCCATATTTGTACGTATTAGGGGTACTGGTCATCTGCCCGGGGGGGGTGCCCCCCTCTTAGCTCGAATTACGGGCCTCTGGGGGGAGGGGAATACCTGTACGGGCGGGGGAATACGTGTGTTATCTCAGATGATTGCCCCTCCTCTGCTTCCATCTTTGACTTTTATTATGCAAAGAAGTGCTCTGTAATACAGATTAACTACCCGGGTATCCTTTTAGAACAGAGAAGAGGCTAAACTGCCCTATCTAAACTATATGTAAACAACATCAGTCTGCATGGAATGTGTATCATTGGATCAGCCCCCTGCCGATCAATCTATACTTTTATGCATTGCCTGTAATTAAGTATCTTTTCTGTTATATATGAATGAAAATATATTCAACCATAAAATCATCTCCTAGTGCTATAGGGAGAGGTTCCTGCTGGTGCTGTGAGGGACAGATTATTGTTCTAAAATCATCTCCTACTGCTATAGGGAGAGGTTACTGCTGGTGCTGTGATTGACAGATTATTGTTCTAAAATAATCTCCTAGTGCTATAGGGAGAGGTTCCTGCTGGGGCTGTGAGGGACAGATTATTGTTCTAAAATCATCTCCTACTGCTATAGGGAGAAGTTCCTGATGGTGCTGTGAGGGACAGATTATTTTCCTAAAATCATCACCTAGTGCTATAGGGAGAGGTTCCTGCTGGTGCTGTGAGGGACAGATTATTGTTCTAAAATCATCACATACTGCAAGAGGGAGAGGTTCCTGCTGGTGCTGTGAGGGACAGATTATTGTTCTAAAATCATATCCTACTGCTACAGGGAGAGGAACCTGCTGTTGCTGTGAGGGACAGATTATTGTTCTAAAATCATTTCCTGGTGCTATAGGGAGAGGTTCCTGCTGGTGCTGTGAGGGACAGATTATTGTTCTAAAATCATCACATACTGCTAAAGGAGAGGTTCCTGTTGGGACTGTGAGGGACAGATTATTGTTCTAAAATCATCACCTAGTGCTATTGGGAGAGGTTCCTGCTGGTGCTGTGAGGGACAGATTATTGTTCTAAAATCATCTCCTACTGCTATAGGGAGAGGTTCCTGCTGGTGCTGTGAGGGGCAGATTATTGTTCTAAAATCATCACCTAATGCTATAGGGAGAGGTTCCTGCTGGTGCTGTGAGGGACGGATTGTTGTCCTAAAATCATAACATACTGCTATAGGGAGATGTACCTGCTCGTGCTGTGAGGGACAGATTATTGTTATAAAATCATCTCCTACTGCTATAGGAAGAGGTTCCTGCTTGCGCTGTGAGGGACAGATTGTTGTTCTAAAATCATCTCCTAGTGCTTTAGGGAGAGGTTCCTGCTGGTGCTGTGAGGGACTGATTATGGTTCTAAAATCATCTCCTACTGCTATAGGGAGAGGTTCCTGCTCGTGCTGTGAGGGACAGATTATTGTTCTAAAATCATCTCCTACTGCTATAGGGAGAAGTTCCTGATGGTGCTGTGAGGGACAGATTATTGTTCTAAAATAATTTCCTAGTTCTATAGGGAGAGGTTCCTGCTGCTCCTGGGAGGGACAGATTATTGTTCTAAAATCATCTCCAAGTGCTATAGGGAGAGGTTTCTGCTGCTCCTTTGAGGGACGGATTATTGTTCTAAAATCATCTCCCAGTGCTATAGGGAGAGGTTCCTGCTGCTCCTGTGAGGGACAGATTATTGTTCTAAAATCATCTCCTAGTGCTATAGGGAGAGGTTCCTGCTGGTGCTGTGAGGGACAGATTATTGTTCTAAAATCAACTCCTTCTGCTGTAGGGAGAGGTACCTTCTGGTGCTGTGAGGGACAGATTATTGTTCTAAAATCATCTCCTAGTGCTATAGGGAGAGGTTCCTGCATGTGCTGTGAGGGACAGATTATTGTTCTAAAATCATCTCCTACTGCTATAGGGAGAAGTTCCTGATGGTGCTGTGAGGGACAGATTATTGTTCTAAAATCATCACCTAGTGCTATAGGGAGAGGTTCCTGGTGGTGCTGTGAGGGACAGATTATTGTTCTAAAATCATCACATACTGCTAGAGGGAGAGGTTCCTGCTGGTGCTGTGAGGGACAGATGATTGTTCTAAAATCATCTCCTACTGCTATAGGGAGAGATTCCTGCTGGTGCTGTGAGGGACAGATTATTGTTCTAAAATCATCTCCTAGTGCTATTGGGAGAGGTTCCTGCTGCTCCTGTGAGGGACAGATTATTGTTCTAAACTTATCTCCTAGTGATATAGGGAGAGGTCCCTGCTGGTGCTGTTGGGGACAGATTATTGTTCTATAATCATCTCCTATTGCTATAGGGAGAGGTTCCTGCTGCTCCTGGGAGGGACAGATTATTGTTCTAAAATCATCCCTAATGCTATAGGGAGAGGTTCCTGCTGGTGCTGTGAGGGACAGATTATTGTTCTAAAATCATCTCCTAGTGCTATAGGGAGAGGTTCCTGCTGGTGCTGTGAGGGACAGATTATTGTTCTAAAACCATCACATACTGCTAAAGGAAAGGTTCCTGCTGGGACTGTGAGGGACAGATTATTGTTCTAAAATAATCACCTAGTGCTATTGGGAGAGTTTCCTGCTGGTGCTGTGAGGGACAGATTATTGTTCTAAAATCATCACATACTGCTAGAGGGAGAGGTTCCTGCTGCTGGTGTGAGGGACAGATTAGTGTTCTAAAATCATCTCCTAGTGCTATTGGGAGAGGTTACTGCTGCTCCTGTGAGGGACAGATTATTGTTCCAAAATCATCTCCTAGTGCTATAGGGAGAGGTTTCTGCTGCTCCTTTGAGGGACAGATTATTGTTCTAAGATCATCTCCTACTGCTATAGGTAGAGGTTCCTGCTGGTGCTGTGAGGGACAGATTATTGTTCTAAAATCATCTCCTAGTGCTATAGCTAGAGGTTCCTGCTGGTGCTGTGAGGGACAGATTATTGTTCTAAAATCAACTCCTACTGCTATAGGGAGAGGTACCTTCTGGTGTTGTGAGGGACAGATTATTGTTCTAAAATCATCTCCTAGTGCTATAGGTAGAGGTTCCTGCTGGTGCTGTGAGGGACAGATTATTGTTCTAAAATCATCTTCTACTGCTATAGGGAGACGTTCCAGATGATGCTGTGAGGGACAGATTATTGTTCTAAAATCATCACATACTGCTAGAGGTAGAGGTTCC
>BLSH010154347.1:34794-50423 GCA_018402905.1 Glandirana rugosa
AACACATTACGGGTATAAAATCACACTCCGGGTTCAGACCCCAGGAAGAGGAGCCCAGTACTAGCACTGGAACTACACGCCCAACCCCAAGAACCCTAATCCGTGCCCGGGCTCAGTCCTTCCTACCCGATGCCCTGGCAAACCCTGTATGGTTGCCCGCCAACTCAGGATCTGCAATAGTCCCCAATTTCACCGGACAACCAGGTGTGCAGGTTGACACCACAAATTTTGCCCCATTGGACTATTTTTATTTGTTTTTCACCCCTGAATTGCTACAGAATATGGTGGACCAAACTAATCTGTATGCAGAACAATTCATAGCTGCCAATCCCACTTCATCATATGCCCGCCTGTTCCATTGGCGCCGTCTGACATTGGATGAATTAAAAATATTTTTGGGCCTCACACTAAAATATGGGCATTACACAAAAAAATGAACTCCATGGGTATTGGTCCACCCACCCAATCCACCACATGCCCATATACTCAGCGGTCATGTCCAGGACAAGATACGACATGATAATGCGTTTCTTCCATTTTACCAATAATTCGCAGTGCCCTCCCCGAAATCACTCCAACCATGACAAATTAAATAAGTTACGCCCCATAATTAATTCATTTTCCCAGACATTCGCCCAAGTTTTCACCCCAGATAAAAATATCTGTGTGGATGAGTCCCTCATCCATTTCACTGGCCGTCTGAATTTCAAGCAGTACATACCCAGCAAAAGATCCAGGTATGGAATAAAACTCAACAAGTTGTGCGATCGATCCACTGGCTATGTGTACTCCTTTAGAATTTATGAAGGTAAAGACTCCCAACTCCAGCCCCGTGATTGCCCCACATATATGAGGACCAGTGGGAAGATTGTCTGGGAGCTGGCATACCCCCTCTTTGGAAAAGGACACCACCTATACCTGGATAATTATTATACCAGCCTGCCCCTATTTCGCGATCTTTATCAAAAGAAAACCCTGGCCTGCGGCACCTTCAAGAGAAACAGAAAGGGCTCCCCAAAAAAATCTCCTCACCTGAAAGCTGCAAAACGGGGAATCTGCCTTCATGAGGAATGAATAGGTATTGGCCATGAAGTGGAGGGACAAAAAAGATCCTCTCCACTATCCACAATAACAACTCGGTGGAGATCCAAAGAAGACAAGGCCCCGTTGTAAAGCCCAAGTGCGTCCACGATTACAATCTCTTCATGGGGGGGGGGGGTGGATTTAAACAATCAGATGGTACAGCCCTATTTATCTACCCGCAAGTCCCGTTATTGGTATAAGAAAGCCGCATTTCACCTCTTTCATATGGCCATGTATAATTAGTTTGTGTGTTGCCAAAAATCCTCCCAATACCAATCCCTCACCTACTTCAAGTACATTGAAAACATTATTACTGCCCTCATTTATCAGCAAGGACCCGTCCCAGAAAGTATTCGCTCCGACAGTGTGAGTCGACTCCACAAGCAACATTATCCCTTCCCCATCCCCATCCCCCCCACAGAATCCGGAAGAAGAAGACAGAAGAGATGCCATGTATGCTCCAGCAGAGGAATCAGAAGAGATACCACGTATTATTGCCCCGACTGTCCCTCCAAACCTGGCCTGTGCATCGGACATGGTTTCAAAAATTACCATACCCAAATCATATATTAGTTCCCAATATAGACTTTAGACTGCCATTTCCCGTTTCAAAAACCTGTGTGGATCATTTGCTTGCTACCACGTTAACTGACCCTGGCCTGTTTACCGACAATGTCTTTGCCTGCCGTTTCAAACCATGTTTCTGACCTCAACGTTAACTGACCCTGGCCTGTTTACCGACAATGTCTTTGCCTGCCGTTTCAAACCATGTTTCTGACTTCCAAGTGTATGACCTCGGCCTGTTGATTGACCATGTTTTTGCCTGCCACTTGGACTGATCTTTTGCCCTTATACATTAGTACACAGGGGTCTCACATATGTGAGGGGCTCCAGAAAGCGTTCGGAGTATAGAAAACCAGTGTTTGGTTTTTTGTGTTCTAGAACAGGGTCTGGTTTCCCGGAGGCTTCAAAGCGTGTGGGTGGGAGAAGCCTCTACCCCTGCCCCCCTGGCCCTAAGCTTGATGGCCCTTCCTGCTGCCTGGACCAATAATTTGGCTGTGCTGACCATATTGATGCCTGTAATGACCCAGGACTATCTGGACCATGTTTTTCCTGCTGCCTGGACCAATACTTTGGCTGTGCTGACCATATCGCTGCCTGTAATGACCCAGGACTTTATGGACCTTTCTTCCTGCTGCCTGGACCAATACTTTGGCTGTGTTGACCATATTGCTGCCTGTAATGACCCAGGACTATCTGGACCATGTTTCTTCCTGCTGCCTGGACCGATACTTTGGCTTTGATGACCATATTGCTGCCTTAATGACCCAGGACTTTATGGACCATGTTTTTTCCTGCTGCCTGGACCAATGCATTGGCTGTGTTGACTATATCTCTGCCTGCTGCCTCTACTAACTATGGACAATATTACTGCCTGCTGCTTGGAAGATTGCTTTTGCTATCGCTGACCACATCCCTGCCTGCTGCCTGGACCAATGCTCTCCTCTGTGGACCACTGCACTACTAAAACCACAGGTAATCTTTTGTTATGTACATGCTATGTGTTACAAATATGAAGGGCCTTCAAAAATGTGATTGGTAGTCAGAAAATGGTATGTGTAATTTATGCTCCTAGAATGCCTGGAAGTGCTACTTGGATGTTGGGCCTCTATATGTGGCCAGGCTGTGTAAAAGTCTCACACATGTGGTATTGCTATACTCAGGAGAAGTGTCAGAATGTATTTTGGGGTGTCATGCTGCGTGTTGGAAATATCTTATAAATGGACAACTTTGTGATTTTATTTTTTTTCCACATTTTCCAAAAACTTTTGGAAAAAAATGAACCATTCAAAAGACTCATTATGCCTCATAGATTATACCTTGGGGTGTTAAATTTCCAAAATGGGGTCATTTTGTGGGTAATTCCATTGTCCTGGTGCCCCAGGGCCTTCAAAAGTGTAATAGGTGGTTGAGAAATGAGTTATGTAATTTATGCTTCTAAAATGCCTGATGGTGCTGCTTCAATGTTGGGCCTCTGTATGTGGCCAGCCTGTGTAAAAGTCTCACACATGTGGTATTGCCATACTCAGGAGGAGTAGCAGAATGGATTTTGGGGTGCAATTTTTGCTATGTGCATGTTATCTGTTAGAAATATCTTATAAATGGACAACTTTGTGTAAAAAAATGCGTTTTCATTTTCTTTTCACATTTTCCAAAAACTTCTGGAAAAAAATTAACCATTCAAAAGACTCATTATGCTGCATAGATTATACATTGGGGTGTTAGCTTTCCAAAATTGTGGGTAATTCCATTGTCCTGGTGCTCCAGGGCCTTTAAAAGTGTAATAGGTGGTTGAGAAATGAGATGTGTAATTTATGCTCCTAGAACGCTTGATAGTGCTCCCTGCATGTTGTGCCTCTCTATGTAGCCAGGCTGTGAAAATGTCCCACACATGTGGTATTGCCATACTCAGGAGGAGTAGTAGAATGTGTTTTGGGGTGTACGTTGTGGTATGCATATGCCATGTGAGAGAAATAACCTGTTACAATGACAATTTTGTGAAAAAATAAATAAAAAAAAAACCATAATTTTGCAAAGAATTGTGGGAAAAAATTAAACCGTGAAAAAAACTCACCATGCCTCTTACTAAATACCTTGGAATGTCCACTTTCCAAAAAGGGGTCATTTGGGGGGCATTTGTACATTCCTGGCCTGTAAGTGTCTCAAGAATTGAGATAGGCCATCAGTACATCGGGTGTGATCAATTTTCAGTAATTTGCACCATAGTTTGTAGACTCTAACTTTCACACAGACTAAATAATATCCACCAATTAGGGTTATTTTTTTACCAAAGATATGTAGCAATATACATTTTGGCCCAAATTTATGAAGAAAAATTACTTTTTTGCAAAATTTTACAGTACAAAATAAAAAAAAGTGTTTTTTTTTTCAAAATTGTCGCCCTTTTTTCGCTTATATCGCAAACAATATAAAAACCCAGCTGGGACTAAATACCACCAAAAGAAAGCTCTGTTTGTGAGTAAAAAATGATAAAAAATTTGTTTGGTTACAGTGTAGCATGACTGAGTAGTTGTCACTCAAATTGTGAGAGCACTGAAAGCTGAAAATTGGTCGGGGCGGGAAGTGTTCTAAGTGCCTAGTATTGAAGGGGTTAAAGTTGCAATTTTTTTTGGAAAATTAAGCAAATAAAAAAATAATAAATATTTTTTCTCTTTTTTTACATACTGTCACCCATGCAGTACAGAATCATCATATAACTGACAATGTGGTGGTGATCAGGGACACTGACTGGTGGCAGTAGGTAAAAAGAAAAAAAAATGTTTTTTTTCACACTTTTTTCTTTTTTTATTACTTTTTACTTTACTTTATTACTTTTTTTAACACACTGCCACCAGAGCAACACTGTACTGTATAGTAACACTGCACTTCTCTGGGGAAGTAATCAGGGTTTTTTTAACACATTGCTGTGATTGCTTATACCAGTGAATTTTCCTGTTATAAGCAACTATCTTTACTGAATTAAATAGATTCAATAATCACATGTAAAATCCAAGAGGCTGGTTGTACCCAAGTTGATCGGTCAATCAACTTGCATACATTCAGTCTGGCCATACATTGTTTGAATCTCGGATCGGCCCTGTTGAACCAGCTGAGAATCACAGGTCTATGACCGGTATGCTGTCAAATTAGCCAACTCATCAGAAACTCCAACTACATAACTTCCAGTTTCTTTAAACCATCAATAATTGGAGATTTTGACGAATTGCTTTTTGGACACAACACTGGCAACCAAATACAGTCCGCTACAGGAAGATTCAGCTGTTTTGACAGCACAGCGGCTAAATGTCAAGGAACGGCTCCTGCTCTGCAGAGAGATCGAGCCGCAGTGCACATTCCCATGCACAGGCGTGCACGGGAGCACGTGCGCACGCAGCAGGTGCGTGCGCGGGGGCGCTTGTAGCTGCGTGCTGTCCGCAGTGCTAGGCAGGCTATTTAAGCGGACAACACTAGGGTGCAAGTTTTGTTCAATCTACAATGTTTGTGCCCCTAAGAGACTGTTTCCTATCCCTGAGATTCCTATATTCCTGAGACCCGGCTACCCTGATTGTTTGCTGCCTGCACCTCTGCTTGCCCAGGACCATGCCTACAGGTTAATCCTTTGTACCTCTGTGGCCAGCCTGCTGCCAACCCTGCCTGTTTCTGACCACTCTTTGCCTGCTCCTTCTGTACCATATTTGCCAGCCAGTTGCCGACCCAGCCCGTACCACCGACTTCTCTGTTGCATGAGACTCCATTGGACATCATACATCACCATCTGTGGACCAGTCCAGCCCTCATGCCCCCCTGCGCTCCCAAACTCGCTGTTTACTCTACCAGGGCTTCGCGAATCAGGGCCGTAAGAGTGGTTGCTCCCTGCATACGACAAACTCCACCGCCAGGACGTAACAGTAACAGAAAACCGTGTCTGAGTTTGCGCAGGGAGTACCCTCAGCCATGGAGGACCTGTGTACCCATTTAGCAGGCCTCACGTAAGCTGTCAAGAACTTACAGGAAGGTTACATCCGCCTGGAAGAGCGGGTAAAGGAACTTATGGCCCCTACTGCATCGGGGACTGGGCAGACCCCCGCTCGCACCATTGTGGCCCTTCCATCTGAGCCTAAGGTCCCTCTGCCAGATAAGTTTGTGGGTAATCGTAGCAAGTTCCGAGCCTTCCGCAAGTTCTGTGAGCTCTATTTCGGGCCCAGGCATGGGCTCACCGGCTGTGGGAACAACAGGCTCCAGAAGACTCCACCTTGGCCCTTTTCTTTGATGCCATGGCCTGCTTGTATCAGGACCCCCACCAGGCCGCCACTGCTGAAGCCACTTTGCATGCCCTGCAGCAAGGCCGCCACACAGCGGAAGGCTATGTTGCCGAGTTCCAGCGTTGGAGTGCAGACACGGCCTGGAATGATACCAGTTTTGCCTAGGTCTGTTGGAATCCTTCAAGGATGAATTGGCCCGTGTCAGGGTGCCCCACATCCTAGAAGCCCTTATCAATCTGGAAATTCAATTTGACCGGTGCCTCAGGGAGCGCAGAGCCGAAAGGTCCCTTGGCCCCTCGCGCTTGACCTGGATGATGCCCCGTGTGCCTAGCTATCCAAGCTATCCACATCCTGCTGCCTCTGCTTCAGCTTCCATTGCTCCTGCACCTTCGGATTCCCCTAAGCCAATGCAGATTGGGCTTATCTGCCCTTCCCTTACGCCCGAGGAGAAGCAACGTCGCCGAGCCCTCAATCTGTGCCTGTACTGTGGGGAGCCAGGGCACATGGTGAGATCTTGCCCTGCTGTTAGGAAAATATGGACCATATTCCAGTGCCCAGTGTGTCCTGGCCATTTACTGGACTTCTTTGCTACCTCTAGCTCCTTTGGACGCGTTCACGCGCGTTAGCGCGCGCTCCCGTGCGCGCTCAGATGCCGGAAACGGCACCAAACTAAGCTATTTGAACTTCCTGCACCTGTCAGCAGATGCTGTCCGTTCTACAGCATTTGAGTACCTGTGAGCATCAGCTCTGTTCCCAGTGATCTGTTCCTGTGTTGTTCCTGCTTTCTCTATCTGACCTGGCTTCATCTGACCTGCTGACTACCCGCCTGCACCAACCCCGGCTATCCATGACCATCCGCTTTTCTGACCCCTCTGTACCTTGCCACCAGTCTGTTAACGAACCCTGCTTGGACTTTGACCACTCTTTGCCTGATCCTTTTGTACCTCCTTGCCTGCCAGTTGCCGACCCAGCCTCCACAACCATCCTCCTGCCTGCACGACTACCTGGAGCTTCACATCACCACCAGTGACCATCCAGCCCATCCGTGCACACACTGGAAACGGCACCAAACTGAGCTATTTGAACTTCCTGCACCTGTCAGCAGGTGCTGTCTGTTCTACAGCATCTGAGTACCTGTGAGCATCAGCTCTGTTCCCAGTGATCTGTTTCTGTGTTGTTCCTGCTTTCTTGATTCGACCCGGCTTGATCTGACCTGCTGACTACCCGCCTGCACCAACCCTGGCTATCCATGACCATCCGCTTGCCTGACCCCTCTGTACCTTGCCGCCAGTCTGTTAACGAACCCTGCTTGGACTTTGACCACTCTTTGCCTGATCCTTTTGTACCTCCTTGCCTGCCAGTTGCCGACCCAGCCTGCACGACCATCCGCCTGCCTGCACGACTACCTGGAGCTTCACATCACCACCAGTGACCATCCAGCCCTCGTGCCATTCCACACTCTGGGACTTCCTGTCTATACTACCAGGGGTCCCCGAATCAGGTGTGTAAGAGCGGATGTTCCCTGCATAAGACAGACTCCACCAACAGGGCCGTGACACCTGCCGAGTTTTGTAAGTGTCCCATGAAAGAGGCAACAGAAGGATCTCCTGTTGTCAGTAAGACTTCTCACCTTACTCTCTCCATTGCCTTACAGCTTCCCAGAGGGAATACCCTGGCTCCGGCGATCGTTGATCACGGAGCATGTAGCTGTTTCGTATATCAGGCCTTCGCTACACAACATCAAATCCCTCTACGTCCTAAGGCTCATAAGATGCTTATCCATCTAGCCAATGGAACCACCATAAAATCGGGCACTGTCACCCATGAGACTCTTCCCTTGCCTGCCGTGATGGCTGAGGGCCACCAGGAGCTACTCATTTTGGATGCCATCACATCCCCTCTTTTCCCTATTATTCTTGGCCTCCCTTGGCTCCGAGCTCACAGCCCTTGCATCAACTAGATCTCTAGGGAAATTCAATTTTTGTCCAATTACTGTGCCCATCACAGCCTACCTAAACCCAACAAGGCTGGCCCCATGCTCTTAAGGTTGGACTCTGACCTAGATCTTGAGGTCTGCCAAGCGGTCCCCTCTGTTTATCATGACTTTCTGGACGTGTTTAGTAAAAAAGGAGCAGAGAAAATTCTCCCACACCAGCCTTATGACTGCCCAATAGAACTCTTACCCGGCGCAGAGGTGCTGGAATTACCCCCTGTCAGAGCCTGAACTATCGGCCATCAAGGCCTATCTGGACGATAACCTTGAAAATGGATTTATTCGGTCTTCCACATCTCTGGTGGGTGCCGGGATCTTTTTGTTGAAAAGAAAGATCATACATTGAGACCCTGCATAGATTACAGAGAGCTAAATAAGATAATGGTCAAAAAACGCTACTCTCTAGAGTTATTTCCAGAACTGTTTTCAGAGACTGGGTTCCGCCACAGTCTTCACCAAGTTGGATCTCCGTGGGGCATACAACCTCATCTGTATTCGGGAAGGCGATGAGTGGAAGAACGCCTTCCGAACCCGTTTCGGGCATTTTGAATATTTTGTCATGCTCTTTGGACTTTGTAACGCCCCAGCCATGTTTCCACATCTCGTCAACGACGTGTTTCGAGATTACCTAGACTTGTTTGTCCTTGACGACATATTGATCTTCTCTTCATCCCTGGAGGAACACCGTGGGCATGTCTGCAGAGTGTTAAGTTGGCTACGGCAGCATGGACTGTATGCCAAGGTGGAAAAGTGCACTTTTGAGCGTTCCAGTATCCAGTTTCTTGGGTTGGTCATATCTGTCAGTGGCATTACCATAGACCAACAGAAAGTTTCTGCTATCCTGGATTGGCCAACGTCAGTGGATAAAAAAGGGGTCCAACGATCCGTGGGGTTCTCCAACTTATATAAAAGACAACTGCGCTATGTCTAAAAAGTAAGCAGCGGCAAAAAAATTACCACAGTTTATACAAATATAAAGCCGCGCTGAGATATTAATAAATTGTAATAAAAAATACACATGGAAATGTCCTATAAATGACCAGGTATTCAATTCCAAGGAATTAGATCTCAAGATATATGAGCAACATCCGTGAAAAGGACCAAGCAAGTAATTTAGTCTTTACAAACACCCAGTGCTCAACGAAGTGTGTGAATCCGTCACCAGAAGAATTGAAGGCTTACCAGACCCAGCTGGAAGCCAGGCATGTATGATAATCCTGCTGAATAGTTCCCCTGGTCTTAATGCCTCAAAGGTATGGAATCCCCAAACTTCATGCACAGCTTCCCAGTAGGTGTATGGAAAAGGCACTTCTAATAAGGGGTTAACTCCTCCCAGCCTCCGTGTTATCATATGAAGATGTATCATATACCAGGGAAAGACAAAAAGAGCCCCAGATAGTGAAGTACAGTCAATAGATTTATTTATAAAAAGTATATTGCAGGTACTCACACATTGCAAGTTGTTAAAAGCGTGTATATCCACATGTAGTCAGCCGGCCAACACAAAAACAAACGGTGACGTCAGCGCGTCTTCCCGACGTACGTTTCGTCAGAATTGACGTCATCCGGGGATAAGACGCACCCGCTGTGTCACCGCTTATAAAGCCTATGGCCGTCCAGTAGTCTGAGGCTTAGGCGGCTATCTTACGTAAAGGCAATGTTAACTTAAAAACGGAAGTGACGTCCCTCCGCCGCCGGATTATGTGTATCCCAGGACTGGAAACACCAGCGGCCATGTTATGTGCTGGAAGCAATCAGCGTCACGTGAAAAAGCTATCTGTCCCAAGTCAATTAAGAACCTGTCAGATAAAAGGGGTGCCACAACTCAATATATTAATGCCAAATGGAAGTGACCCATATGAATATGGTTAAGACATAAAAGTATATAATTATTTAAACCAAAGAAATTAATTAATTTTGTGGCACCCCTTTTATCTGACAGGTTCTTAATTGACTTGGGACAGATAGCTTTTTCGCGTGACGCTGATTGCTTCCAGCACATAACATGGCTGCTGGTGTTTCCAGTCCTGGGATACACATAATCCGGCGGCGGAGGGACGTCACTTCCGTTTTTAAGTTAACATTGCCTTTACGTAAGATGGCCGCCTAAGCCTCAGACTACTGGACAGCCATAGGCTTTATAAGCGGTGACACAGCGGGTGCGTCTTATCCCCGGACGACGTCAATTCTGACGAAACGTACATCGGGAAGACGCGCTGACGTCACCGTTTGTTTTTGTGTTGGCCGGCTGACTACATGTGGATATACACGCTTTTAACAACTTGCAATGTGTGAGTACCTGCAATATACTTTTTATAAATAAATCTATTGACTGTACTTCACTATCTGGGGCTCCTTTTGTCTTTCCCTGGTATATGATACATCTTCATGTGATAAAACGGAGGCTGGGAGGAGTTAACCCCTTATTAGAAGTGCCTTTTCCATACACCTACTGGGAAGCTGTGCATGAAGTTTGGGGATTCCGTACCTTTGAGGCATAAAGACCAGGGGAACTATTCAGCAGGATTATCATACATGCCTGGCTTCCAGCTGGGTCTGGTAAGCCTTCAATTCTTCTGGTGACGGATTCACACACTTTGTTGAGCACTGGGTGTTTGTAAAGACTAAATTACTTGCTTGGTCCTTTTCACGGATGTTGCTCATATATCTTGAGATCTAATTCCTTGGAATTGAATACCTGTTCTCCAACTTATATCGGAAGTTCATAAAAGAATTCTCTGCTATTATCTCACCTATCACTCAACTTAATAAGCAGGATTCACGGTTCCAGTGGACCACAGAGGCCCAAGTAGCCTTTCAGACCTTGAAAAGGCTCTTCACCTCAGCTCCAGTCTAGCATCCAGATCCCGCTCTGCCCTGTGTCCTAGAGGTAGATGCTTCCGAGACCGCTGTAGGAGCTCTGTTATCCCAAAGACAAGGCTCTAAGGCTCTACTCCATCCTATAGCATTCTTTTCTCTCAAACTCTCTTTTCCTGAATATAACTATGATGTTGGAGATAGAGAACTGTTGGCCATCAAGCGGCCCTGGAAGAATGGCGATATCTGTTGGAAGGAGCATTGCACCCCATATTGATCTACACTGATCATAAAAATGTTGAATATTTAAGAACGGCTAAAAGACTGAAACCTCGACAGGCCAGCTGGGCCCTCTTCTGCCAATTCCTCTTTCACATCACCTACAGGCCTGGGTCAAAGAATATGAAACCTGATTCCCTATCACAGATGTTTTGTGAGTCTGGAGTTTCTGCTTCCCTGGATACCATCCTTCTCCCAAGGAATTTTCTTCTGTCCCAAGACGACCTGTTGTCTCAAATCAGACAAACTATCGCCAATCTCTCTGGCCCACCTGATTCCAGACTAGTGACAAATGATGGGCTGTGGTGGCACTGCAACCAACTTTTCATTCCCAAGGAACAACATCTAACTGTACTTCAACTCTGCCATGACCATAAACTGGCTGGACATTTTGGCATTTGTAAGGCTTCTGAGTTACTTCTACACTCCTTTTGGTGGCCATCAGTGGGCGAAGATTGCCAGAAATACGTCAGTTCCTGTTCTACAAGTGCTCAGAATAAAACCTGTAAGGCCAGAGCCTTGGGCTTTTTGAACCCACTGCTAGTACCTGAAAGGCCCTGGTCCAGAATTTTGATGGATTTTATCGTAGAGTTACCACCAGCTGAATGATATAATGCTATCTTTGTCGTCGTGGATCATTTGACAAAGATGGCACATTTTCTCCCTATGGGGGGCACCCCCACTGCTGCTAAAACAGCAGAGATCTTTATTAAGGAGATAGTCCACCTTCACGGGGTACCCACCAGCATAGTTTCGGACTGAGAAGTCCAGTTCACCTCCTGGTTCTGGAAAGCTTTCTGCTCATCTCTGGATATTGAGTTGGCATTTTCAGCTGCCTACCACCCTCAAACAAATGGTCAAACTGAATGGACCAATCAGACCCTGGAGCAGTAGCTCAGTTGCTTCTCATCCTTCTCACAGACTGAATGGGTCACGCTACAACCACTGGCAGAATTTTCCTACAATAATACCATTCATTCCGCTACTAAACAGTGCCCATTCTGGGCGAACTACGGGTTACATCCTACATTTCTACCTAGCCTAACTTCTGAAAGTTCCATGCTAGCTGTTCTGGAAACTGAAAAATTCCTGGAGAAAAATCAGAGGCTATTACAGGAAACATTATCTAAGACTCAGGAGTACAATAAGGATGTGTATGACAGGAAGAGGCATGGGTAATTGTTCCTCCAACCAGGTGACCAGGTCTGGCTTGCTACAAGGAACTTAAAGCGGTGTTCCAGCCAAAATTCTACTTTTAAGACAAAAATGCCACTTTAAAAGTCATTCTTAGTGTATTTTAATAAAGGTATGCTGTGTACTGAGGTTTGTTTATCATGTTAGCAGCATCAATTTCTTACCTTATAAAATTACAGCAGACCCATCTTCTGTGTGGGCATCTGAAGCCAGGGTGTATCTCTTCCTGTATTCCCTTCCGTCTCTCTTCCCATCATACACCTGCAAATCTCACACATGCTCAGTGCTGTGCAAGCTGTATAATAGCTTGTGGGTCAGGTTTACATAGCAATGGCAGGGTTAGAGGAAGTTGCCACCCCTTAGCTATGGAAGCCTCTCTTCCCCCTCCAGAAAGCAAGAAGTTTCACAGCATACACCAGCACTGTACATCAAGTTTTCCAGAAAGCTCTTTCAAGAGTGATATCTTTTAAAAATTACTGCAAAACACAATATTATCACAGAATGTAATTGTAATTCTTATTTCACACATTTTTTCTCTATCCCTTGCTCATATGTAAATATATATATATATATATATATATATATATATATATATATATATATATACACACACACACACACACAAAATATATATATACTGTATGTGTATATATGCTGTGTATGTGTGTCAGAATTGCTGCCCCATTATAATTGACCCATCATTCTGCCCCGTCATAATTTTCCCATCCCACTGCCCCTGTCATTATTGCCCCCTGTCATAATTGCCCCGTCATAATTGCCCCATCACACTGCCCCAGGCATAATTGCCCAATCACACTGCCCCTTTCATATTTGCCCCATCATAATTGCCCCGTCATACTGTCCCTGTCATAGTTGCCCCTGCCATAATTGCTTCCTGTCATAATTGCCCCATCATAATTGTCCCATCATAATTGTCCCATCACACTGCCCCTGTCTTAATTGACCCATCAAACTGCCCCCATCATAATTGACCTGTCACAATTGCCCCCTGTCATAATTGCCCGTCAGGTATAATTGCCCTGGTCATAATTGCCCCTGTCATAATTGCCCCCATCATATTGCCCCGTCATAATTGCCCCACCATAATTGCCCCATCATAATTGACCCATCATACTGTCCCTATCATAATTGCCCCCTTTCATAATTGCCCCCTGTCATAATTGCCCCCTGTCATAATTGCCCCCTTTCATAATTGCTCCGTCATACTGCCCCTGTTATAATTTCCCAAGTCAATATTGCTTCTATTATAATTGCCCCAGTCCATATTGCCCCTGTCAAAATTGCCCTACTGCCCCAATTAAAATTGCCCCATTATAGTTGCCCCCATCGTACTACTTCATCATTCTTCCCTCATGATACGGGCACCGTCATTCTGCCCCCATAATACTGCCACCATCCTAATTGACCCAGTCAAAATTGCCACCATTGTAATTGCCCACCGTCATAAATTCCCTCATTGTAATGCCCCCATATTATTGCCCCATTTAAGTACTGTTGTGCTGCCCCCCAGTCTCTGCTAACAGAGCGGAGTTGCTGACCTCTGCAATTGGAATCCTCAATGCATGCACCGACGATCAAGCATGGGACGCATAGGTAACAATGGCAACAAAGGCCTTGTTACCCTTTTTAAAGATGGTGCCGGGCGCCGCCTTGCATCACGTCATTTTCTATTTGGAACTAACGCAATGCTATGGTTGGGAAATGCCTATTGTCTCCTGGGATTGATGATACACATCTCCCAGGAGACATTGCAAACTGGAAATGACGTGGCGGGCCACATCCGAGGAGGGGGGACTGGAAAAATATTATATCATATACAACTTAAGTGATCTAAAAAAAAGAATGCCAATTCAATTTAAATGCCCACTTTAAAACTGTATGGAGAAAAGTTCAAAATGTGGGTGGAACTCCACTTTAAAGTTAACTTGTCCTTCAAGGAAGCTGAGACCTAGATTCATTGGTCCATTCTCTGTGAAAAGAAAAATCAACCGGGCGGCATATGAACTTGATCTGCCCATTACCTTACGGATCCATATGGTGTTTCATGTTTCCCTGATGAAACCTGTAGTTGCCGAGCCCTTCCTGGGATGGTGAACTCTTCCACCAGAACCGATTCTAGTAGATGTGGAAGAGGAGTTTGAAACTGAAGCCATCTTGGCATACAGGAGGAGGGGTGGCTCCCTACAGAACCTAGTTAAGTGGAAAGGTTACGGGCCTGAGGAGAACTCTTGGAAACCAGAAGCAAATGTGCATGCGGAACAGTTGATCAACACATTTTGGAGAAATCTTTCTGGAAGAAATGCCCGCCGGGGCATCCAGAGGCTGCCCCTTGGGGGGGCAATGTCAAGGAACGGCTCCTGCTCTGCAGATTCCCCATATTGCCCCTATCTAAGTACTCTTGTGCTGCCCCCCAGTCTCTGCTAACAGAGCGGAGTTGCCGACCTCGGAAATTGGAATCCTCATGCATGCACCGACGATCAAGCATTGGATGCATAGGTAACAATGGCAACAAAGGCCTGGTTACCCTTTTTAAAGATGGCGCTGGGCTCTGCCTCGCATCACGTCATTTCCTATTTGGAACTAACGCGATGCTATGGTCGGGAAATGCCTATTGTCTCCTGGGATTGATGACACACATCTCCCAGGAGACATTGCTAATCGGAAATGAGGCGGCAGGCCGCGTCCGAGGAGGGGGGACTGGAAAAATATTATATCATATACAAGGTAAGTGATCTAATAAAAATGCCAATTCAATTTTAATGCCCACTTTAGAACTGTATGGAGAAAAGTTCAAAATGTGGGTGGAACTCCACTTTAAAGTTAACTTGTCCTTCACGGAAGCTGGGACCTAGTGAAGTGGAAAGGTTAAGGGCCTGAGGAGAACTCTTGGAAGCCAGAAGCAAATGTGCATGCGGAACAGTTGATCAACACATTTTGGAGAAATCTTTCTGGAAGAAATGACGCAGGCTGCCCCTTTGGGGGGGGGGGGGTAATGTCAAGGAACGGCTCCCGCTCTGCAGAGCGATCGAGCCGCAGTGCACATTCCCGTGCCCACTGAGTGCACGCGCGTGGGCGTGCACAGGTGCGTGTTGTCATCAGTTCTAGGTGGGCTATTTAAACGGACAACTCTAGGGTGCAAGTGTCCGTTTTACAACATTTGTGCACCTTGCCTGTTTCTGACCACTCTATGCCTGCTCCTTCTGTACCATATTTGAAGGCCAGTTGCCGACCCAGCCTGTACCACCGACTTGCACGAGGCTCCATTGGACATCACACATCACCATCTGTGGACCAATCTAGCCCTTGTTCCCCCCTGCACTCCCAAACTCCCTGTTTACTCTAACAGGGGTTCGCGAATCAGGGCCGTAAGAGTGGTTGCTCCCTGCATAAGACAGACTCCACCGCCAGGACGTGACACT
>BLSH010154386.1:9199-23146 GCA_018402905.1 Glandirana rugosa
GGATTTACTGGTAATCTACAGTCATTAAGACTCTCATGGATTAAAGGGTCATTTATCAACCAGTAAAATAATACCTGCTCTAAACCCTCTACTCTATACTCTATCACATTAATAATGATTGCTCCTTAAACTTGCTGTCAAGTCCCCTTCTCTAATAGGGTTAATAACGCGGCTGTTGTTCATATTTTCAGTCTATTGGTGATTTTTTACTTTACTTTGTTTTTATCCTTACTATTCACAGCGTCTCCTAGAGTGATGAATGCTAATGGATGAGTGAGATGGCTGTTGAGACCGACCATTCTTAGCTATTTACTCATTAAATATCTGTGTGTATACACTTCCTAAAAATGACCAACTATTTACTGGGAAATTAGGTACTCTCAGAATTACTGACATCTAATGGTCATTTAGGAGTACTACACACTGATTGTTTAGGCTATATATAGCCCCGCTCTCCAGCCCCTCCTCAGATCTGATGAAATTGGCGTCTAGCCAATGAAACGCGTCAGCGGTGCGTCATCACGCACGTGACGTGGGAGGGGAGTGAGAAAGGGTGGAAGCTGCCTGGTGTCTGAAGATTTCCGGACTTTTGTGACGTCCATCATGACCATCCATCTCAGCTGATCCTCATTGGACAACCTCGTTCATGCTTGTACCTACCCGGGAAACACAGAGAAGCCCACCACGGTCCGAAGCTGCCATTGCTGCATGACTACCTAGGAGCGTAGCTCCGGAGAAAATGACCCATCTGGTGAGGCAATTCCATTTTTTGACTTTGTCTATTAATGCTTACTATATCCACAGTGAGCCCCGGGCTTGTACTCCCAGGAGAACTTTGTACAGTTCCCTTCTTTGACCGCTGATTTGTTTAGCTACGCAGGGTATGATTGAATGCTGCAAATCTCTCCGACCTTTCTTCAGCAAATAGTGAGATAATGCATTTAACTGTGCTATACTCAATCAGCCATCTGGTCCCTACATTCCTATAGGGTTCCACCACTCCTGCTACTGAGGAACTTTATGGTCAATTGTCACATATCATCTTATCACCTTTGTTTCAGACTTCCGTCCTTCCCAGCTCAGCTGCATCCCATACCTGGATAGCACCTTTTACATTGTAGCCCTTCTTTTTGGTTTATTTTGTAAGTGTGTCTGTGGTTATGTATGGTGAGATGCATGAGCAGCTGCTACCCCCCTCCCTGATTGAGACAACGTTGTCATCATTTATTTTATTATTGGAGGTTTAGTCTCTCCCTGATCCCCTACCTGTTTTCCTTTCATTATTACATTTAATTCATTTTTGTATTCTAATAAAATTATTTATTTTATTTAAACTTGACCTCTTTTGCTGCCTTGTGACCTTATTGGCCGCTTTTCTCTGAGGAGATGGGGTTAGTCCCTTCTTTTCCCCCCACCTCAGGGGCTTTTTTCTTTTCAACGTGGACTCACTGCCTTTAAGGAAGATCAAAACCCAGGATCCAGTTCAATTACATAATGCCACATTACAAATTCAATGGTTATCAAAAAGATAAAGAATGATCAAAGGTATGAGAAATGTAGAGAAAGAGAAACAAAGGAAAGAAGAGAGAGTACTGAGAGATAGTAGGAAGCTCAGAGCCATAGCGAGTGAGACCGGTCCAGAAAGGTGTTTCAAGAGTTCACTCCATTCAAGGTACCTGGTAGTAAGGAGATGTTTCGGAAGAGAGCCCATGGTTCCCATACTGCTTCAAAATTTTTGATGGTGTCTGTAATAGAGCTAACTAGCTTTTCTTGGGTCATAAGCCAAGTAATTTTGTTGATCGCCACGAACAGTGACACTTTTGGCTGTTTCCAGGCTTTAGCGATTGTAAGTCTGGTACCCAATAGGATAAAATTAATTAGCTTGCGTGTATGCTTGGGAATAGGGGGGAAACGAGGCCCAGGAGTGCAATGGCTGGTTTTCTGGGGAGAGGGCAAGAGGTAACTTTGAAGATCATAGAGAAAACTTTCTTCCAGAATGACCTTATCCTCGGGCACTCCCACCAGACGTGAGCCATAGTCCCCCTAAGAAGGCAGTCTCTGAAGCAGAGAGGGTTGGCGGAGCTGTACATAGAGGCCAGCCTAGAGGGGGTGTAATACCATCTGGTAGACACCTTGATGGATGCTTCCATCAATGAAATGTTAATTATCCCTTTTAGAGATTTAACCTGCGCAGATTGCCAGCTTTCCAAGTCCCAGGCATCACTAAGCTCCCTTTCCCAGGCTAACATATGAGGTAGTTTGGAAGAGGGAGACGCCAAAGATTGATATATGACTGTTATTCCTCCTTTCTGGGGTCCTGGTTGGCCACACCAGATTTCGTAATCTGTGAATTGCGGGGGGTCGGGTTTGTTGTGCCAAAGCTTTAGTAGGAAATGGTGGATTTGTTGGAATCAAAAATGCTCACTGGTGGGTAAATCTAATTGATTGTTACAGTAGGATTTAGAGATGGGGCCTGCCCTCGTGAAAAAGTGGCCAATCCTATACATCCCCTTATCAAGCCACCATTTGAATGATTTAATATCCAGGTCTGGGACAAATGCTTGGTTACGGAAGATATGGGCTAGAGGCTCCATTTTAGAGACTAAGGCCGGGATTGTTCTAAGGTGGTCCCATAGGGTCATCGATTGCGAGAGTATGGGAGATAGGATAGCCGGACGTTCCCTGGGAGGTACCCATAAAAGGAAATCGAGGGTGAATGACGGCGTCTCTTGTCTTTCTATGAGAATCCAGTCAGGCTTCTCATGTTTGGAGTATATGGTAGATAATTGCGCCAGCCTGGCTGCCTGGTAATACCATAACAGTTTGGGCAGACCCAATCCCCCCCTTTTCAATGGGTGGAATAGGGTTGCACTGGGAAGTCTGTATCCCTTCCCTCCCCATATAAATTTGATCAGCTTGCTCTGGAATGACTTCAGATGATCCTTTCTGATGGAGATTGGGAGGGCCCTAAACAGATAAAGTATTCTGGGTAGTAGGGTCATTTTGACCGAATGAATCCTTCCCAGCCAAGAAAGGTCGCATTTATCCCAGGTTCGCATATCCTGTTCTAATTTTTTGTACATTGGAGGAAAGTTTGCGGAATATAGGAGATCTACTTTGTGGGTAAGGGTAATACCTAGGTAGTTAATGGAGGAGTCACTCCACCTAAACCTGAATTCCTTTTTAAGTGGAGGACTAAGTCTGGGGAGAGTGAGATGTTGAGAGCTTGGGACTTTTCCAGGTTGACCAACAGGCCAGAGGCTCTGGCAAAGTCATCCAAGACCTTGCAGAGATTGGGTAAGGAGGTTACAGGGGATGTCAGGAATAATAGCACGTCATCGACAAATAGCCCGCATTTATGAGATTGAGGGCCACATTGGACGCCCAAAATATCAGAGTTGGTACGAATCGCGATTGCTAGGGATTCAATGGCAATATCAAAAATTAGGGGAGAGAGGGGGCAGCCTTGTCTAGTTCCCCTGTGGATAGTGAAGAGATCCGAATAGAAACCCCGTAGTCTAATTTGTGATTTAGGGGAGGAGTATAGTGCTCGTAAGGAACCCATGAATCTCTTACCAAAGCCCCACCTCTCCAGTACCTGGAAAAGGTAGGTCCAAGAGACCGAATCGAAAGCCTTTTGAAGGTCAAGCAATAGGATCATTCCCTTTTGCTTAGGACCACCGTCCCAGTTAGAGCTAAGTAATGAGATCAGGTCAATCGCCCTCCTGATTTGGTCTGGGCCTTGCCTTCCTGGGATGAATCCCACTTGATCCTTTTGAATATATTTATCAATATCAATTTATCAATTTTCAAGTCGTTATTAATGAGGGAGATTGGCCTATAATTGCTGACATCTTCAGGGTTTTTACCCGGTTTGGGGATGACTGAGATAAATGCAGTGTTTAAGTGTGACTCCAAGGGGTCCCCTCCTACTTTCGAGTTGAAGAATCTGGTGAGGTTGGGGCCAACGGTGCCCAAAAAGGTTTTATAATAGGCAACTGGGAGCCCGTCCGGGCCCGGCGCTGTGCCTTTCTTGAGATTCGTGACTACCTCTACCACTTCCTCAACTGTGAACTCAGCTTCTAGAAGAGCTTTGTGGTCAGGGGATAATGAAGGAAGAGGGAGTCCTTCTAGGAAAGAGTTGGGTTTTAGAGAGCCCTCAGAGGGCATGTGTTTATATAGCTTAGCATAAAAGTCTTGAAACGCTCGGAGGACTATGTTTGGGTTGGTAGAAGGAGGCTGTCCGGGAGTCACAATTTTAGTGAACACAAGGTTCCTAGGCCGGGGGGATAATTTAGAAGCTAACATTGAGCCCACCTTGTCTCTATGGGAGTAGAACTTAGCTCCACTCCATTTGAAGTATTTTACGGCTCTAGTGGTTAGGGCTAAATTTAGTTCAACTCTAGCGGCATCAAGTTGTGATGTAGGGATGCTTCGTAGGTCTTTTTTGTGTTTGGCCTTCAGGGCGTAATAGTTGGTTTCTAATCTCTTGATTTCTAGGGATCTAGCTTTTTTGATTTGAGAGGCGATCTGGATGAATTTTTCCCTGATGAAGGCTTTGTGGGCAGCCCACAGGGTTTCCGGAGAAGTCTCTCCTCCATCATTAAGCGAGAAAAATTCCCTGAGTGACGTGTCTAATTCTTTAGCTCTAACCGGGTCGTCAAGGATGGAAACATTGAGTTTCCAAGGTTTATAAGCGGAAGATCTGGTGCCCTCCTTAATGCTAGCAGAGAGAATAGCGTGGTCAGAACAAACCGTGTCTGTAATCTGGGCTTTGGAGGTTTCAGGTATAATGTCCGGGGAAACAAATAAATGATCAATTCTAGAATAAGAGAGATGCACTTTTGAAAAGTGGGTATAGTCCCTTTTATTTGGATTGAGTTCCCTCCAGATGTCAATGAGTCCCTGAGCCTGGATAAGTTTCGCTATTTTAAGGCTAGCTTTGGAAGGGCGGGAAAGCTGGGCAGCCCCGATTTTGCATTTGTCCAGACTGAGGTCGAAGGCTATGTTAGAGTCACCACCCAGTATTATGGAGCCTTCCAAGAGGGGTGAGACAGCTTTGAAAAGGGAGGGGAAAAAGGCAGATTGGTTTTTATTGGGGGCATAATACGAGACTATCGAGTAGAGATGGCCATCTAGGGTACCTTTAATTAGAAGGAATCTTCCTTCAGGGTCGATAAGTTCGGAAAGGGGAGAGAAATTACAGGTTTTGGATATCAAAATCGCTACTCCTCTTGTTTTGTCAGGAGCGTTGGCCAATCGAAACGTGGGAAAGTGGGCATGTAAGAATTTAGGCTTATAACTGATCAGAAAGTGGGTCTCCTGTAAAAGGACTATATCGAGTTTAAGGGATCGATAAAGATCAAAGACTTTCTTTCTTTTGATCTGGGAGTTTAATCCCTGCGTGTTGTGAGTTGCTATATTTAAAAGGTTGGGCCTAGGGTTAGGATGAGCCATGGTGAGAGTAGGAGGATGGCAATCTGAAGCAGAAGTAAATGGTACTTACCCAGGCTCTTCTTCCGAGGGGAATTTTTCCGGTAAGGGCACAACATCCGTACCACCAGGAGGAAATCCGGAGAATGCACACATATCTTGGACCGGCTAGAAAATAGAGGAGGAGAGTGAGAGAGGGAACAGAGTAGGGAGAGAGAAAAGAGCAATAAAGTCCCATGAGAGACTTTAGGGTAGAGGGGGAGGAAACAACCCCCAATACCAAAGTCTGTCGGCGCTCCTCTCCTGAAGGGGAGGGTGCGACGGATCCCGCAGCGTTGGAGGAACCACTGCTGAGGGAGGTGGAGAGGCATGAAACTGCCACCCCGGCCGGCGGGCCATAAAAAACACAATTTTGGAGCCCCAGAAAAACATTGATTAACCTTCAGAAAATAAAAAAAATGAACAAAGAGCAACCACAACAAGGAGCGAAGGAGAGTAGAACCCTCCGTGCCCCCACCTCCAGTTCAGGATATACATGAGAGGAGGTGTATGACCTGTAAAACATAACAAAAGTAATGAACTACAAACAGCATAATTAAAGGCAGCCAAGGGTAGTGATAGTGAGGTGTTGATAAGGGGCAGTGATAGGTATGCTCTAGGAGGTTGAGTGACCCGTCAGGTGGGGATAGAAGGTAGGGAAGGAGGGTCAGATGCTACCCAGGCTGAAAATGACCACGAAAAGGAGATGCTCCCTTATATGAAAGGGAACTGTCAGTAAAGATACCAAACAAATCCAAGAGATCAGAATGTTGCGTGACCTTAGGGCGTCAATCATGGAGGTCTATTGTCTTTTGATCTCTTAGTTTTGGCTTGATTCCAGACGGGGGTAATGGGGCTGGCTGGTGTGGGGCACTTAGAGGATGCATTGGAGGAAGTGGTAAAGTCCATGTTGGTTTCATGAGAGATAATCTTTAGGTCAAGCAGGATTTTTTCTCCTTCCGGGAAGCTGGAGAATGCATAGGTGTGGCCTTTGATGGTGAATTTGACCCCGAAGGGGAAAGTCCACCAGTATTTAACACCCTTTTGAGCTAAGGCTGTGAGGAGGGGCTTGAGGTTTCTCCTGCGCTGAATTGTCATAGGAGATAAGTCTGCAAAAACTTGAATTGGATAGCCCTTGCATTGGAGTTGGGGTTGGGCCCGAGCTAGTTTCATTATTTCCTCTTTAACTGAAAAGAAGTGAGGCTTGACAATAATGTCTCTCGGGTTTCCATCCTTCCTCAGGGGGCCCAGGGCTCTATGGGCCCTATCCAGTTCTAGGCGCTGTTGGGATATGTTGGGTAAAAGGCTTTTGAATAGGTCGTGGACTGCTTCAGTGGTGTCAGTGATGCTCTCAGGTAATCCCCTGATTGTAAGGTTTTGTCTTCTGGACCTGTTCTCAAGTTGATCAATTCTGGCAATTGCAGTTTCTAGCTGGTCTTGCAGAAGCTGCTAGAAACTGCTAGGGCTAGGCCTAGAGACTGTTATGTCCAGTTTATTTTCAATGGCACCCATTCTATCCCCTAAGCACTGAAAGTCCACCTTGATGTCTCCTGTAATTTTAGCGGCCGTCTGGGCCAGACCTTTCTCTAGTAATTCAGAGAACCTCTGGAAAATGTCCTGGGGAAGAAATGAAGTGTCATTACCTGGAGTGCTGGGGGTGAGAGATAGGCGTGAGGGGGCTGGGGAGGGCCCCATGGCAGGTAGGCCGCAGCTTCCCATTGCTTGCGCCAGCAAGGATTCAGTGGAGGCTGGTGAGTGAGGAGAGGGTGCTTGGAGGGCCCCCTGAGATGTGGGAGGATAGGAGAGTGAGGCAGGTGTAAGGACCCGGTGGGGTTCCTGTGTCATCTCCGCGGACTGGGCGCTTGGCGAGGCCGCGGCGGCCATCTTGGTACACCCAGCCGCAATCACCTCCGAGAAAAGAGGCCTCAGGTCCCTCTGAAGGATTCTGCATCCGGGGGGGGGGGCACCAAGAGTCCAGGAATCCCCCAGGGTGTAAAGGAGCGGGGGCAGAGGGCTCTTTCTGGCTTCAGCGGCGCCGGTCAGCCGGGGTGGCGCGGAGCTCCAGGCTCAGGCGTCCATCTTGGAGCTCCCGCGCATGCGCTCCCCTCGTGAATATGTCTTCTTAATCGACATATGTGGGAATAGCTGATGTCAATTGGGCTTGAACCTGCAGAATCCATTGAAGGCTTGTATGAACATAATTTGCTTGAAAAAGCTTATGGGAACTACCGCAGCAAAATGGAAACCATTGGCGAATATGAACAACAGTAGGATCTGAACCTGTAGCTGTAAGCTTTGAAGGAACCACTACACTATCGACTTGAGCACAACCAACCATAGAAAATACATTTACTAATCTTTGATTCTGGTAATTCTTTACAAACTAACTGCCGGCATGTTAACTAGTGTGTGATTGTTCCAAATCCACACTATAATATTGTTGAATATGTACATACCATTGCATAAGTTCACAGTATGGAAGCAATCAAACTAATGGGCATTGGCGAATATGCCTTCTCGTATTTTCAGAATATAATGCCAAGTACAATGCAAGGTGTAGTGATGACGCCGGTAGGATCCGAACCTGTAGCTGTAAGCTTTGAAGGTATTAGAAGGAACCACTACACTACATGCTGCTGTAACAAAGACATTTCCCTACTGTGGGACAAATAAAGATTTATCGTATCTTATCTTATCTTATCGACTTGAGCACAACCAACCATAGAAAATACATTTACTAATCTTTGATTCTGGTAATTCTCTACAAACTAACTGCTGCCATATTAACTAGTATGTGATTATTCCAATTCCACATCATAATATTAATGAATATGTACATACCATTGCATGCATTTAAATAATTCATAGTATGGAAGCAATCAAACTGATGTGCATTGGCTAATTGGTGAATATGCGTTCACATATTTTCAGCATCTAATGCTGAGTACAATGCAAGCTTTCAGAAGGTCATACCATCCATACCATTGAACTACTCGGGGAGTTAGATAGCCTTGTTTAAATGTATCATGCAGGCTTGCTAATACCATACAAATCATTGTAACAGCCAAACTTTGAACAGTCAGAATTGTTTGACATTCATGTCAGCTGGGATTACTACTGATCTGTGATTAGCTGAAGCTATTCACATGGTACAGGTTTTTGAGATAAGCCCAAGTACCATGTGATAGCTGGGGCTCAATCCCAGCTCACCAATCTAGGTAAGCTGATATTAAAGTGATGCCTCAGCCCCCCCACCACAGAAAATGTACAAGTCAGCTGCTACACATCCTGCAACTTTAATTATTAGGACACTGTCCTGGAAGCTAGTGATGTTGGCACCCCAGCCCATGTTTCCATTGGCTCTCAGGTGCTGTTGCCTCCATTGCCAATTCCGTACTGCGCATGCACAAAGGGCATTGCACTTTCTGAATGGCCTGGCAGAAGGGAAGGAGGAGGGGTGACAAATTTCTGCCATACCTCGCTGCAGTGACGTCTGTCGGAAGTGGGGACAGGTAAATGTCCAAAACAGGTACCCCCCAACCAAAAAAGGTGCCAAACGTGGCATCAGAAGGGGGAGAAGAGAGCTAAGCAGAACTTCCACTTTTGGGTGGATATCTAAGGCCCCTTTCACACTTGTGCAACTTGTCCTGCGACTTGGGACTGCAAAGTTGCCTGTCAAGTTGGACCCCACGATTTCCAATGAGTAGCATTCATAGCTATCTGACTTCAAGTGGTATCAACTTCAAACTAGTCCCTGAACTACTTTGGTCCGAGTTTGATATGACTTGAGGTCCCTAGACCTCAAGATTACACAGGCATTGCTTCAAGTCACATCAAAGTTGTATGACTGCAAATGGGACCTAAGAGGAGGACACGGAGCACAGCTACAGGACCCCAGAAGATGGGGTTAGGGGCCACTCTTTGCTGCACAGAAGAGGTGAGTATAACATGTTTGTTATTTAAAAATAAATAAATATGAGCCTTTACAATCACTTTAAGCACTTGGGCAACTACTCTTGCAGAGTGCAAATTGCCTTTAGTAAATCAACCCCTATAACTTTCACACAAACTGATCAATATATACTTAAAGGGATTTTTATTTACCAAAGACATGTAACAAAATACATTTTGGCCTAAATTTATGAAGAAATTTGATTTTTTAAATAACCAGGAAGTGATGTGTGCGCATGGGCATGAAGCAGGGCCACCATCAGGGGGGTACAGGCAGTACTGTTATTAGGGGTCTCAAGGGCCCTTACAACAAAGACTTTAGCAGTCTTTAACATTGGAGTCTATGGGGGGGCACCCAGTTTGGGGACACCGTTCTCCTGAACCATAGGTGATAAAAAACCAAACTTGGGTCACATGGAGAGGGCCCCCTGGCCCACAACTGGTCCAAGTTTGGGACCTCCAGCACCTAAGATTCAGCACAAGGTCTTATTGCAAACATTGGGTGAGGCTGTGCTGCCTGTGCACTGTTTTTTTTTTTTAACCCCTTGGATCCCACGCTAGCATGCATTGCACACTTCACTTGAATGAGTCATGCTTGGCAGGCTACACCCGGTAAGTGTGACAGGGTGTATAATTCCTACTGGGGCTGCTACATGTGTACACCCCTGGTCAGTGGGCGGAAGTGGTGGAATGGCCCAGTGGGAAGGCCCTGGGGAATGTTGGTGGTCAGAAGGGGGGGCAGGTCTAAAGCTGTTTAATGGGCCCCAAAATTTCTGCTGGCTGCCCTGGCAGGGAGTGTGTGATGATCCCACGTGAATAAATTAACCCCATCCCCACCAAATATAGCTACCCCACACCGTGTAAGCAGGAGTATATTTCCTACACTTAACCGTCAAATGAGTAGCATCTCCTCTTTGCTAAAATTGGACCTCGCTATATCCACCTATATAGAGATCCTGACCAGCAAAGGCACTTCCAGGAGAACACAATGACATTCCCGGGTCAGAGGACAAAGCCACACTTGCTTGCGAATATTTGATCACAAGCACAATTTTATTTTTTTAGTAATAGGCAGGTGAATGACAGACAAAGGCTCAGTTTGAGACATACAACACTGCCTATCCACCAGCTAGATTCATTATGAGTGCTGGTTCATACTTGCGCAATGCGGGAACCCTACAAATCCATTGCATCGCATTTCACACTGCCATGTGTGACCTGCTGGGAGTGTCAATACATTGTTATTGATATAAAAAAACAGAAAAGTCTCTGAAGCAGCGCTCAAATGACCCCACAGTTCAAACACGCTATGTAATCGTCAGAAGAAATAATCCATGTAGTGAAACATAGTCCTTCCACCAGCACACAATCACCGCGTGAAGAAACCGGGGTCCCCTTTGGGGATACACTCACCATCTAGGTAAGTAAACAGCTTAAGGGGTTAACATATCTTTGTGCAGGTCCTGGATGGTCACAAGCATCTGATATGGGCCCAATTGCTTCCTATAACGTCCGACTTTCCGCTCATCGATCAGTACCAAATTATCAGCACCTCATGAATCATGGTAATGTAAATGGAGAAAGAAGCAAATGCCACATAGCGTAAAACCATACATTTATTAAGCCCCAAAAACATTCTCCTAGTATAGCACTCACAATCATAAACAATAAATGAGCATAAAATCATTGTGGTTTGTTACCACTTCCAGAGTTGGCATCTGTGAACGGTGCGGTTACAGCCCGACTCCCGAGTGTCACCTCCTCCGTCCGTTGGTAACTTCCACTGCCGATTACCAACGGGGACCCCGGTTTCTTCACGCGGTGATTGTGTGCTGGTGGAAGGACTATGTTTCACTACATGGATTATTTCTTCTGATGATTACATAGCGTGTTTGAACTGTGGGGTCATTTGAGCGCTGCTTCAGAGACTTTTCTGTTTTTTTATATACATGTTGTTTTTATTCTGTTTGGAATATTAATTAGCAGCAGCTTTTGCATTAGAGTTGGAAGTTGTACTCCTAAGCGCTGAGCAGAGAGTATATTGTGCGCCTTTATTACTCTGTGTATACATTGTTAATGATACCCCAATTTCAGCTCACATATCACAGTGCAAACTAACATTTCAGACATGAATCGGATCGCAGAGGTGTGAACACCCATGCAATCCAATTCTGGTGCGGATCAAAAAAAAAGGGTCCTGTGTGAATTTGGTCCGAATGCAATGCAAAGTCAGCCATCATAACTGTATGGCTGAAATTGCATTCCATGGACAGCGTATGTAACTTCTACTGCGGTGTGAATCAGACGCAATCTTGCACAGTGCAGCAGTGTGAACCGGCCCTTACCTGCAATTCTCCAGACCTGTTAAAAGAAAAGACTCCACTTAAACAACCTTTATCATTTACCTGTAGGTGTGCTGAAGAGATTAGGTTTTTTTTTTTTAGTCCATGATTACACCTTCTCATAATTTGTCCTTAGCAAGACAGTTCACTTCTCCAAACCCAGCTCCCCCCAAAACAAATTTAAAAAAAAAAGCTCAAGAATTTACATTTATTTGCACAGCAGCAACACAAATATGTACATTCATTTAGTGGCATTAGTATATTAGGTGGTACATTTAGATAAACATTTAGCAATTGGAATCTAATGGCCTGCTCATAGGAGCTTACAATCTAAAATGTTTCCAAGCCTTATTGTGGACATAGCTTTAATTTCACAGTGTATAGCAGGCTACACATTTCATAGTACAACAACAGACACCAACCACCAACAAATGTTTAGCTGCAAGATTATGCAAAAATACAAGAAGTCATTCTAGAAAAAAAACACAAAATATTAAAAAGACATGTTCAGGCATGACCACCCACCACCCCAAATTCCACACATACATTGGTGACGGTTCTGCTGGAAGATGCATTTCCGTTTACATGATTAAGCAATGAGATCAAAGAGTAGAAGGTCAGCAGACACCCCCCAAACCAGGAATGCATGGTCAGACAGCAACAATACACAACATTTACAGCACACTTTTGATGGACAAAATGCACAAGAATTTCAACTAACAGCCCAAGTGGGGCGTTTGTCATTATGCACAATATCAGCCCTACTCCCCCAAAAACAACAGCAAATAAAATGGCCTCTTCACAGGGCAAACCAACCCCCCTACTGCAACAATTTATATAACATAGGTTGTATTGTTAGCACACCGACACGCCCGATGGAAGTACACACCCCCCAGTGTCATTCAATCTGTCTCTTCATGTCTGCTTAACTCTATAGTGATTGCACCTGATAAACAAGAACACTCACAATTTGCAAATGTTTTAGCCCACACGATATTGTCAAAGCGCCTGCCTTTAAACACACACGAACTTTAATGGCATCCCAGTCTTAGTCCGTAGGGTTCAATATTGAGTTGGCCCACCCTTTGCAGCTATAACAGCTTCAACTCTTCTGGGAAGGCTGTCCACAAGGTTTAGGAGTGTGTCTATGGGAATGTTTGACAATTCTTCCAGAAGAACACTTGTAAGGTCAGGCACTAATGTTGGACAAGAAGGCCTGGCTCGCAGTCTCTGCTATAATTCATCCCAAAGATGTTTTATCAGGTTGAGGTCAGGACTCTGTACAGGCCAGTCAAGTTCCTCCATCCCAAACTCACTCATCCATGTCTTTATGGACCTTGCTTTGTGCACTGGCCAAAATCAGGAGGGATAATTATGATGTGGGGTTGTTTTTCAGAGGTTGTTCTTCACAATTGTGCGACTTGAAATTTGTGTGATTTTACCGCGATTTGCTGCAATTTTTTTCTGCGAAGTTTTGCAGTGATTTTGATGTGACTTGAAGCAATAGCTGTGTAATTCTGAGGTTTATGGACCTCAAGTCGCATCAAAGTTGGACCAAAGTAGTGCAGGGACTACTTTGAAGTCACTGCGACTTGAAATCGCACAGGTATGAATGGTACTCATTGAAAATTATGGGGAATGACTTGTCATGTGACTTTGCAGTCCCAAGTCGCAGGAAAAGTTGCACAAGTGTGAAAGGGGCCTGAAGATGATTTCCAATGAGCGCCATTCATATATGTGCAACTTCAAGTTGCAGCGACTTCAAAGTAGTCCCTGCACTACTTTGGTCTGACTTTGATGCGACTTAAGGTCCATAGACCTCAAGATTACACAGACATTGCTTCAAGTCACATCAAAATCACGGCAAAAATCACAGTTTAAAAATTGCGGCAAAATTGTGCGACTTTCAAGTCACACAAGTGTGAAAGCGGATGTGACTTGAGGTCCATAGTCATAGTACTGGGACTATTTTGAAATGCAACTTGAACTTGCACAAATATGAATGGTACTTATTGGAAGTCATGAGGTACGGCTTGTCATGCAAATTTGCAGTCCCAAGTCACAGGAAATGTTGCACAAGTGTGAAAGGGGCCTTAGCCAGTGGGCAGCCTCACACATGTAGACTGCATCTCTGTGGTGTGAACATCCCTAGCCATGCTCAATTTCACAAGCAATATACAAT
>BLSH010154415.1:25518-51086 GCA_018402905.1 Glandirana rugosa
GTCGGTGAGAGTGCCGCGCCGTATGGCCAGTGTGTAAGGTCCGCTGATGGTAACCATCCGCTCCTGGGTACAACTAGGGAAGTGACGCCACAGGATCAAAGAGTGCAATGAATCTGAGAGGGTCAACGACGAGGACCAAGGAAGTAACGTGGAAAGGTAAAGACAACGTGGCGAGTCACTGGACGGGGCCCGGTGGTACTGCGACGGGTCTCTGTCCCCAGGGGGGGCGGACGCGACCCGAGGTGGACCACGGCCGAAAGAGGGGCAGGGAGGGGAGACGAATGGTGGGGTAAGCTTGATACGATGTACGCCCCTGCCGTACTCACCTTAGCGGGAGTGTAACAACGTCTCCGGAGGAGAAGGATACCATGGGGGAAAACTGAGGGAACGGAGAGAGAGGGTCGGACTCTGAAGATGTACGGTAAAGAGGACGTGGGGATGACCGAACCCGAACGATTTTTGAAATGTCCGGGTCCGTGCCACGGACACCCGAAAGTTCGGTACGGACCCGAACGTTACAGTCCGGGTTCGCTCAACACTAGTGAGAAGTACTTCAGTGGAAGGCAGCTGCAGTTCCCTCCTGTCTCCCCCAGCACTTATATCTTGACGAGTCCTGCGGGACTAGGGGTGCAGGAGAAATGGCATGTAGAAGTCTCAGGCTGGGAGAGAGAGGCAAGGGAGTCAAAAGGGGGTACCATAGGAAGAGGAGGCCTCTGCAACAATGTGAGGGCGATTCCACTCATGCCGTCCCCGCATGTAGCATAGTTCGAATGGGGTGGTAAGCAGAGGGGAGGGACGGGGAGAAAGCCGGCACCAGGTGGAGCCCAGCGCAGGCGGGGGGGACCCCTGTCTCTGGGCAGCGTCATGGTGGCCCGGGGCAGGTCACTGAGCGGTGCAACAGAAATGGAAAGGTGCAATGAAGGAACCAGGAGCAGCAACTGGGAGAGTCTAAGTAACGTGAGAAACTAGGACACCGCAGTGAAGGGATCAACATGGGTCCTCGCCTACCAATGGTAGTCGCCTGGAATGTGTGACCGGTATGCCGCGCCGTGAGAGTGGCTGGGAATGACTGAAGATGTCCGGCCCCTGTTCCATTCCACTCAGCCTGGAACTGGCCGGGCCTGCAACAACAAAGGCCACAGGCTGGTGGAGGCAGTAAGGGGCTACAGTGGTGAGGTATGACAGTTCTGGAGATCCCAGTCTTACCGTGTCCCGAGGGTAGGTATGGGGAGTTACAGTTCTGCAGCCGTGGGATGTGGTCTCCGTGATTCCCTGCTGGAGGCTCTGGAGCGTGGACGCCTCAAGCGCTGTGGTCTTGGTGCCGGCGGGCTGGGCCCCTCCTGGGATAATAGGTAAGCATGCCAATCTGGAACACTAACCTCAGGACGGTCTAGGAATCGGAAGAGGTCCGGGAGCTGATCCGGTGCCCGGAGGAAGAATTCCGTGCCCGCCTTTTTGACAATTTGATGGAATGGGTGACCCCGCCGGTACGTGGCCTCGGCTTCCCTGATGAGGTCGAGAAGGGGTCGTAGCATCCCTCTCATGACTCGGGTTTGCCTGGAGATATCCGGGTAAATGTGGATGGGAGCGCCATCAAAATCGATCGGGCCCTTCACCCAAGCCTGCCGGAGAATTTCCTCCTTTACAGCGAAGAACTGGACCCTGCAGAGTACATCACGCGGCAGGGTCCTGAGATCCGATGGTTGAGAGGAGCGCGGTGGCCCGCGGGTGCCAGGCAGTCTGTGCACTCTGTCCAACTCCAGGTCGGTGTGCGGGGGTTTGTCCAGGGCCTTGTTCAGGATAGCCATCACCGTGGCCCGGAGATCAGGGCCCGCCGTTGCCTCTGGAATGCCTCGGAGGCGTAAATTGTTCCTCCTGCTCCTATTTTCTCCATTGTCTAGGCGAAGCTGTATCTCAATGAGATGGCGGCAGATGTCTTGGTGTTCGCGTTCCAGCACCGAGACACGGCTTTCTGTTGAATTGGCCGCGGTCTCCAGCTCGGTCACCTTCTCCTCCACTATGTCCACCCGCTAACCCAGCTCACGCAGCTCCCCGGAGAGTGCGGAGACTATGGACGCCCCCATTTCCTGAAGGTCCCGCTTAGAGGGCAGGGTAGCCACCAGATCCCTGAGGCCTCGGATCGAGCTGCGTGTCGCCCCCCTGGAGAACTGGGGACACAATCGGGGAGGGTGCCCTGTGTGTGTTAGCAGGGCTGCCGCTTGCCGCTGGGTCTCCGAAGGTGTTCTTCTTGTTAGTGGCGGCTCCAGCCCCTGCCTGTGAGACCCGCATCGGCGCCATCTTGGGACCAGGTTCAGGTGCCGGCGTAGCGTGTTGCCGGAGGAAGTAGTGGGTGATCTCGGGGCCCCTCGACTCCCTAGGCACCTGTGAATTCCTCCGGTCTCCCAGCATGTAAAGTAGGGCGAGGTAGAGTAAGTCTGGTCAAGGATTAATGTCACTTTTAGCCGTCGGCCATGCAGAGCCCCGCAGCGTGCGTCTCCATAGTCAAGCCACGCCCCCCACATTTTCTTTTGTTATTTCAATTTCTTATTGCCTAACCTCTCAGGGAATATAGTTCTTTTATCTCAATGTTTCTTGGGATTCAGAATGCTACTTTTATCATGCTTGGGAGGTCCTCCTAGTTGGAGCGGAGCAACATGCCCTGTCGCTTATCAGAGGAAACACTTCCCCTGGTGGTGTCGGGCTTGCAACCCTACTGGGTTGTACAAATTCTAGGTCTCTATCAGAGAGATCTTGAGAGGAACTAGTTTGTTCTGGTTCCTCTTCTTTTGGCTATGAGTCCTTTTCAGGACTTATACCCTCCAAGGGCAAATGTTCTACGATATTACTTAATTGTTTGGTGTTTTATTCCTTTCTTTATATCTCCTGGTTGTTTTTCAGCTGCACACTTTTTCTTCCTTTCTTATCATCATATGCAGTCAATACCTTATATAACTCCAAATTTTTTCTCCTACCCACTCTTAGTGTTCAGTCCATGGTTGCTCAGGTGGTCATCGGTGCCGTCTTCGAAAGGTCCCGGTCCAGCTTGAAGTCTTCCCAGCCGGTGTTGTGGTATGTAAATTTGTAGTACCTGATTTTATTCTACTTAATGGCCACTAGTGAGGCATTATCCCCTAAGGGGTCTGTAATTTTAGGCTCACACAATACACAGGGCCTGAATTTGCCGATAAAAAGGCGTAAGGCTTTCCAAAACTACCATAATGAACATATAGACATTCTCCTTCTACAGGAAACACACTTTCCTAAGAGCTTCAATCCTAAATATCTTCACCTGAAATACCCAGTCTTTTTTTTGGCAAATGCGGACACAAAACAAAGGTCACGATACTTTTCTCTAAAAGATTCAATGTCACTCAAATAGTCAGAGATGATGAGGGACGTTACATTTTAGTTAAAGGGGAGATTGAGGGTCAATTATTCTCATTTGTGTCATATTATACTCCTAACAAAGGACAGGCCCACTTCTTCTCCAAACTGATCCAAACAATATCTCCACATCTGGAAGGAAGAGTGGTGTGGGGCGGAGACTCCAATGCGGCATTTGACTCCATGTTAGATAAATCATTGTCGTTTACCACGTAGTAAAAGACACAGGCACTCAAAATAGCTAAAATTCTACATTCAGCAGGGCTAGTGGACATATGGAGGGAAAAGAACCCTATGACCAAGGTCTATACACATTTTTCAGCTCCGCATAATGTTTATGCCAGAATAGATCACATTTTCGTTCCCACGTTTGAAATCTCCCGAATTTCTAAGGCTAGAATTAGAGAGGTGGAATGGTCTAATCATTCCATTGTGGAAATCTGGTTGAACACATCTATTGCTAGGAAAGGACCCAATCCTTGGAGGCTTAATGAATCCCTTCTGGACAATCCAGTACACTGTACCCTGATTGAGCAGGATATCAATGAGTACTTTAAACTCAACGATACAGAGGAGGTTTCCCCTAACGCCCTTTGGGGGGGACACAAGGCTGTTGTTAGGGGTGCTCTGATCAATTTGGGTTCCAAAATCAAACGTGAACATCAGGCAGACATAAATAATTTGGAGGAGGAATTTCACAAAGCTAGTAAAGATCATAACTCTGAGACCCTATCCAAACTTGATAATGCCAAATTAAAACTAGCCCTAACTTCTTCAGCACAGAGATTTCTAAACTGGTCGGGAGGCCGTTTATGTTATTCTATCGATAGAATTGGTTCCCACTTAGCTATGAGACTTAATCCCAAATGTAAGGCGCTCTCTGTCCCCAGAATGAAATCTCATTTGGGCGTCTTAACTCAGAACCTCCCGACTATTTTAGACACATTTCAAAATTTTTTCTCTAAATTATATGAGAATAAAACCCCAATAGATAGTACTAAACTGAATAATTTCCTGGGCGATGTGACTACTCCCCGACTGTCGACAGAACACAGAGACTTAATGGAGTCTCAGTTTACTGAGGGTGAGGTCCTTCGGGTAATAAAAGGCCTTAAGTCCAAATCAGTCCATGGACCTGACGGTTTCTCTAACCGTTATAAAACATTCGCTACAGCCCTAGCTCTTAAGTCCAAATCAGTCCATGGACCTGACGGTTTCTCTAACCGTTATAAAACATTCGCTACAGCCCTAGCTCTTCATCTGACCCGGTTCTTCAATGCTATGCGAGGGGGCCAACTCTTGGATAGCTCAAATAATGCGGCTTTCATTACAGTTATCCCCAAACCAGGGAAAGACCCAAGTGAGGTCAGCAATTATAGGCCAATTTCATTGATTAATAATGATCTGAAGATACTAACTAAGATCCTGGTGAACCGGTTATCAGATTTCATTGGTAAATATATCCATAATGACCAGGTGGGGTTTATGCCAGACAGGCAGGGTCCGGATCAGGTGAGGAGAGCAATCAATCTTATATCGGTAATGAGGTCGGGTTGGGGCAGGTCCCCCCCCCCCCAGGAAGGCTATGTTGTGTCGGTGGACATACAAAAAGCCTTCGACTCTGTGTCTTGGGAATATATGTTCGAAATCTTGAATAGGTGGGGTTTTGGTCCAAATTTCATTAGAATCCTAACAGCCCGGCGCATGTGCGAAGCCGAGCGGGACGGTAATGCTGCTCTAGAGCTCCACACAGCACGGGAACATTTGGCCACACAGCACGAGAACATTTGGCCGCCTAACACCGCCACCAGACCTCCTACTAAACCACCGAACACCTCCACCGGCATCCCAAAGCTTCGTGACCGTGCGGCCACGATCGCAGTGGTCGCCACTGGGACCAAACCGAAAGTCCGGAGTAAGTCCATACGCGAGGCCCTGGCTTGGGCCTCCACAAAGATGGCGCCGCCATCCACCTCCAGGACATCTTCTCCACGAACTCCGAGACTCCGTCCCTTAAATCACCCGGACGAGGGTGAATCAGATTCAGAATCGCTGGCGGTCCCTCTCCTATCTCATCCCGAACATATGCACTCTGATCTATCAAAGCAATTCGAAAGGACGCTGCAGCGGGCACTTAAACAAACCTCAGATCAGATCACAGAGCGCCTTACAAAATCAGAGAACTGGGACAGCGCACTTCTGATCTGGAACAGCGTGTAGATGAACTGGAACAGCACCTAGCCACACAATCAGATAAAATTGAAGCCTGAAAGAAGAAAATCTCACCCTCAATTCGCAATTGGAGGACTTTGAGAACGGAGCCAGATGCTCGAATATAAGAATCAGGGGAATTCCAGAAACGATCGAAGACACGCAATCGACGATCACAGCACTATTTCAAGAACTAGCCCCGGCTATACCAATAGAACGCCTAGAAATGGACCGTGTCCACAAGGCACTTACCCCACGTAAGCAAAACGGTCCGCCACGAGATATCATTGCTAAACTACACTACTTTCGTACCAAAGAGCAACTACTACAAGCAGCGAGGCAGAAGGACTCACTTATCTTCCAAGGCCATCAATACCAGCTATTTGCTGACCTTTCTCAAACCACCATTGCCAAACGGAGAGCCTTCAAACCCCAAATCCAAGCTTTGCAAAACCGCCGTATAACCTACACTTGGGGATTCCCGTTTGCACTAAGGTTCACCTATCAAGGTCGCAAATTCACCTGTAAAACAATGGAAGACCTCCAGGCCTACCTTCAAGACCTCCATCTCGACACTGGCCCCCCCTCAAATCAAGGGACTCACAGACACTCACCCTCCTGCTCACCCCTGAAAACACTGCATCCTTCCTCTTCTACCTCAAAGAGAATGAGGACAACCCCTACCTATCAAAACTCCCCAGATACTATGGACTGATCGCCAGTGATCCCCTGAGGACAACAGGCCATTTGCGCTACCACGCTCAGTGCAACACCTTTCAGCATAAATTGTTTAAATCACCGCCTGACACGAGTGACATTCTAACTTGAGAACCTTACACCTGGTGACTCTGCTTTCCAAATTAGCTCCAAGTTAAGGGACTTTTCCCGCTCTGATAACCTACGCAGATTTCCACTAAACAACCCCGCTCCTTTGTGACACGTTCAACCCACATTCTGCTCTAACCATGTTCGGTTCACTGTTACAATAGAAAATTGAGCTCAAAGTTATCACACTCGCCATGGGTCTCTGTTTCTACCCCATATAAATACCCCTCATCCCTTCACCTATGAACTTTAACCTTTTTCAAAGTCACTACGCATAGCTCACTCTTAAATGAAAGTGATGACCCTCCAGTTTTCGCCCACCCACTGGCCAACAGGGAGCCGGAGCCCCATGGCGACTGAATTTCTCGAACGAGCTCTCACAGACTAACAAGGGACTGTTGAAACCTCCCAACCAAAGATTGTTTGTTTAATCCCCCTTGTTCATTGATTGTTATGCATAGTAACCGGCGACTCCTACTGTTGAGGACTCCCCGGACAACATGATTCCCTCTAGGCAGATCACTACGGTCTCCCTAGACGGTTCTCAAATTTCTCTTTGTTGTTAGTTGTTTACCATCTCTAACTCTTTTTTCCTTTCTTTTTCTCCCCACAGCTACTATATTTGAGCCCTATCATTCCTTTCTTGCCGGAAGGGGTCCTCCTCACCCAGTAAGTACTACAAATCACACATTAACACCCGACACTCCTCATGGCTAACCTGAACTTCCTCACCCTCAATGTACAGGGATTGAATTCCCCCAACAAAAGGAGAAAGGCCTTCCGTACCTTCGCATCCCTCTCAGCTCATATAATAGCCCTTCAAGAAACTCACTTTTCTGTTCACCAAACCCCCAAATTCTTAAGCCCCACTTACCCCCCAGTTCTACACCTCCGCTGCTGAATCCAAGAAGAGAGGGGTCCTGATTGCCTTCCACAAATCCACCCCCTTCACACTTAAACAAAAATTCCAAGACTCTGAGGGCTGATATCTTATCTTACATGGGGACCTAATTGACACCCCAATCACAGTAGTCTCATACTATGCCCCCAACCAGAACCCTTTGGCATTCTTATTGCATCTATTTCAAATCCTAGACACACATAAACTAGGAACAGTATTGCTAGGGGGAGATTCCAATCAAGTTATTCTCCCATATCTAGACAGATCCCCCTTCGCTCCCTCCATAATCCCAAGCAAACTTTCCTTCCAGCAACTCCTAATGAAACACTCACTCGTTGACACCTGGAGGGAACTTAATCCTACTAGAAAGCAATTCACATTCTATTCCCACCCCCATGATACGTTCACACGCATTGATCATATCTTGACAACAGTTGGCACGATACCCCTAGTTTCCTCCTCACTAATAATCCCCATTCCTTGGTCCGACCACAATGCTACCCTAACATCCTTTATTTCCCTGGCCCCACCACACAACAGAAGAACGTGGTCATTGAATGACACACTTCTAGCCAATCCATCCACAGCTTTAACCATAGAGACTGCTCTAAAAGAATATATTCCCCTAAACACAACAGAAGACGTTTCCCCACTTCTAATCTGGGAGGCCCACAAACCAACTATTCGGGGTACCATAATAAGTGCAGCCACACACAGGAAAAGAGAACGACAAGTCAAATATCAACTACTAGAACGAGAATTCACTCAAGCCCATGAGGCGTTCCAAAACTCCCCAACCCCTCATAACAAATCCATCCTAGACAAAGCCAAACTTGAGCTCGACTTATTCCTAACTGAAGCAGCTGAGAAATCACTCAGACCCTCTAATCACCAAATCTATACTAAAGCAAATAAACCTGATACATTTCTTGCCCTCTCGCTACGAAATCTTAACAAGCCCTACAAACCCATTCGCCTCAAGAAAGCCCCAGACATCTATACCAGTAACCCTACAAAAATTCTCCAAATCTTCCAAACACATTTATCAAAACTATACGCTGCACCCTCATTACCCGTTGATCCCCCAACGAACCTAACTTTCTGGATCCCTAATCTCTCCCCACTTTGACCTCCCAACAGCGCACACAGCTAGAAAGCCCCATAACTGAACAAGAGATCCGGGAAGCTATTAAAACCCTCAAAAATAACAAACGTCCTGGCCCAGACGGCCTCACCGCTGCATACTACAAACACTTTGTGGACCTACTAGCACCGCTACTTACTCAAGCCCTAAATTCCCTCCTTAAAGATAAGGCATTCACACCTGAGTCCTTAAAAGCATCTATTTCTATGATCCCCAAACCACAAACTGATGATACCTCCTGCTCAAATTTCAGGCCCATAATCTATGCTCAACAATGATATTAAAATATTAGCCAAAGTCCTGGCATCCCGCTTAAACACACTTATAGGCTCCTTAATACACAAAGGCCAAGTAGGCTTTATGCCCTCCCGACAAGCTAGTGACAACATTCACAGAGTAACCCTCTTAACCCATCTAGCCAGATCCCGCAACATTCCAATGTGCCTCCTTTCCCTAGATATAAGAAAGGCATTCAATAGCCTCTCTTGGTCATACCTACAAACAGTATTGCAGAAGTGGGGCTTCGGCCCACACTTCCTAAAATGGATCTTTTCGTTATACACAACCCCTACTGCACACATCACATACGCTGGCCACTGCTCTGACCCTTTCCCCATACAAAGGGGCACGAGACAAGGATGCCCCCTCTCCCCCCTCCTATTCGCTTTAGCAATTGAGCCACTAGCCCAGAAAATCAGTGAAAACCCTAACATCCAAGGATTGGAAGTAGGCGGATATTCCCATAAGCTGTGTCTATTCACAGACCACGTCCTTATATTCCTCACCTCTCCTTTAACCTCAGCCCCAAACCTGATGACAACGCTAACAAACTTTGCGAAGACTTCTGGTCTAGTGGTCAACACACATAAATCTAAAATACTTAACATTTCCCTCCCGAAACCCCAACAAACTCACCTACAATCAGTTCTCCCCTTTGCGTGGATCCCACACACTCTACCCTATCTAGGAATCAAACTTGAATCACTTATTCTTGGCAAATTACCCCCCAATGCTACTTCACCTAACCTAAACTATTGTCCTCCTGGGCCTCCTTGCCCCTATCTTGGCTAGGGCGTATAACTGCAGTCAAAATGGTACTTCTACCAAAAATACTATATCTATTTAGGGTACTTCCCATATCAGACCCCACATATTTTCTCCAAATACTACAACGTAGAACTATAGCCTTCATTTGGGGCAAGACCAGACCCAGAGTAGCCAAAACAGTGCTTTACAACATGAAAACAAATGGAGGACTAGCACTTCCCTGCTTTGTCAAATACTATCAAGCAGCACAACTTGCTATGCTTCCTAAATATCACGCCACAAAAGAAACTCCTCTCTGGGTCTCTCTAGAGTCAATAGACTGTGATCCTCTCTCTGTAGCCAATCTCCTTTGGATGCACCCCAAAGATCGTAAACCTCTCCACAACCCAATCACTAAACACTCTTTACGCCTCTGGTATACGTTAAAATTCAAATACAAGCTACAATCTCCACACAATCCCCTTTTATCCTACCTCCGCAATCCAGCATTCTATCCAGCCTAGGCATCCCCGTCCTCCTTTCAAAGGTGGACATCAGCTGGACTTATCCGGGCATACTCGTTCAACACTCCTGACACACAAATCCCATTCCCAAGTTTGCAAGAATCCCACAACCTCCCAAACTCAGAACTGTTTAGGTACCTTCAGCTGAAACATTTTTTCGCCCATGTCTCCGAGCCAACCCTTCCACCCCTCACAAAACATTTTTTGAACAAGCATGTGACCGAGACCCGCATATGTGTGCCCTCATTTCACAGCTATATGCAACACTCCTAAATCCCCCTCCACACTCTTCCCACCTGTATGTCTCCAAATGGGAATCCGACCTCAAGGTCCATCTCTCTGACGAGGACTGGAAGGATATCTGGCAGGCCACTAAATCGGCTTCCCAAAATGTGATAGCCACTGAAGCGAACTACAAAGTACTCTTCAGATGGTACTTAGTACCAGCCCGAATAGCTAAATTTCACCCAACCTACTCTCCAGACTGCTTCAGAGGCTGCCCAGACAGAGGCACCCACCTCCATATATGGTGGGACTGCTCGGTTGTCTCCAAATTTTGGGTAGATGTCTTCTCCATCATTTTAACGCTACTCGGCCATTCCCTTAACCCCACACCAACTGTAGCCCTACTTAATCATAAACCACCGATATTACACGCACCCAATTCAAGCTCATGCTACAAATCACCACAGCAGCTAAACAAACTATTGCAAGGTCATGGAAGACTCCCTCCCTCACAATCCTCGAAACCAACCATAGGACCACAAAAGCCATGATACACGCCAAAATCGAAGCAACAATCACTAATCAAATCCCCAAGTTTGAACATATCTGGCAACCATGGGTGCGCCATTTCCTTCCCCCAAACTTTGACAACAACCTCCTTCTCCCATAAACACCTTCCTTAAACTACACCATCCTCTCCTGCAAAGACAAACACTACTGGATGACCCCCCTTCCGGCAAACTTTTTTCCTTTCCTCTCTTTCCCATCCCTCTACTACTCTCACTCTCCATTTCTTCTACTTCTTCTTTTTTTATGTTGAATTTCACCTGTTGTTCAAGGAACCTTAAAGGATTGAGCCCTTCTTATTCCAAAGAACTGTGAATATACCTAAACCCCCTAACTACGCCAACTCTCTCCCCCTGTTACTAGCCTCTTGACTACTCTATCCAAGAGCCACATACTCTCAGATGACAGACAACCCTCAACTTTATTTTGGACTAACCGCTCAAAAAGAGTCAGGCCAACTAAACTATCCGACGACCAGTTGTCACCTGACACATTCTTCCACACCTGGGCAGACCAGTTAAACAGCGATATTTGTCTTCTAAACACCACGAAAATGATATATATGGACCCATCATCTTGAATGCATTCCCACGAACTTTGGGTCGTAAGCCCCTGCAACACTGCAAGAACAGCAGCACATCTATGTAGACTCTATTTTTGACTCGGGTTGTCACCTCTTTGTACCATGAGCTCAATATTTCCCACTCCTTATATTCTGTTCCTTGTACACCTACCTCTCTGGCTTAATAGCCAAATTGTACTATATGATTTTTTTCTGTACTCCTGTATACTTTCAATAAGCATTTTGAACAAGAATCCTAACAGCCCTTTATAATCTTCCTAATGCGCGAATTAGATTTGGTGGTCAGCTTTCCTCCCCTTTCAGGATAGAGAAAGGGACGAGACAGGGATGCCCCTTTTCCCCTCTTATATTCACGATTGGGATCGAAACCTTAGCTATAGCATTGAGAGACAGTAAGGATATTAAAGGGGTTACATGTGGACAAACAACGCATAAATGTGCTTTATTTGCAGACGATCTGCTTATTACATCTCCTTTAATTTCCACGCCAAACCTGCTGCAACTACTTGATAGATTTAGTGAGATTTCAGGTCTAAGAGTAAATCTAACTAAATCTATGGCCCTCAATGTGAGTGTCCCAACTACAGTCCTGAATCAACTCGAAAAGTTCTTCCCTTTCGTTTGGTCCAAAACACATATACCCTACTTGGGAATCAATTTACCCCCGACTTTTGACTCCATTCATAGGAGTAATTATCCAGCGTTTTTTAAAAAACTTCTTAATGATTTATCTCAGTGGTCGTCTCTGGGTCTGTCCTGGTTTGGCAAAATACATGCCGCTAAAATGACGTTATTACCTCAAATTCTCTACGTCCTCCGTTCCCTCCCAATCTCGCTGACGAAACAACAATTGAACCCTCTGCAGAATGCCATTAATAAATTTATATGGGGAAATAAAGGTCGCGTTTATCTAAAACGGTCTTATTTAGAACCAAAAAGAAAGGGGGTTTAGGGCTACCCCATCTGTGGTGGTATTATCAAGCGGCACAGCTGGCCCAATTTTCGATCATATACTCTAGGGGCATTAAACCAGATTGGGTGGCAATAGAGAAACAGTCCATTCCTAGACATACTCCGTACTATTTAGCTTGGTGTCCTTCTAAACTACGCCCTCCAGTGATGGCCTGACTCTATCCCACTCCCTGAATCTTCAAGACAGGATAGTTAAGCAAAATAAGATTACCTCATCGTGGGGTCCTCTCTCACATCTGTTTAATAACCCACTATTTCCCCCTGGTGAAGATATTAGGGCCTTTAGCTGGTGGCTCAATAAAGGCCTATTCAGGATCTGGCATTTTGTCTGCCAAAATGGGGCGCTCTCCTTTAAACACTGCACCGACAACTTGGAGATGCCTTCCTCAGAGAGCTTTAGGCTAACCCAAATTTCTAATTTTATTAATGCCTTGCTAGCGGATAAGTCTAAAGACTTTGCACTCACCCCCTACGAACTCTGGTGTTCCCAATTAACGGATGTCAGGAGGGGATCTCACTGATTTACGAAGGGTTAGCGGATCCATCAGACAAAGCTCCTTATATGACCGGTTGGGAGAAGGACCTTGAGCTGGATGGGGACCTGGATGAGTGTCACAAAATTTTCTTCAATGCCTTCAAATGTATAAATAATGTGACTTTGATGGAGGCTAACATCAAAGTATTGATGAGATGGTACCTGGTTCCGGCTAGGCTAGCCAGAATATTCCCCTGACATCACCTCTTTGCTTGAGGAACTGTGGTCATTTGGGTTCCTTTCAGAAATTTTTGGAATGCTATATTTAGACTAATGCGCAGTTACAGAGATAAATATTCCTCAGAACCCTATGATAGGTCTACATAACCAGGATGTACCTGGAGCGACTAAGGGTACTCGGTCTCCACAGGAGACCATGAAGGAAGTCTTATAGTGTAGTAAATTTATTTAAGATTAAAAGCAATGTAGGATAAAAAGATTTCACTCACATTTGTCCGTGCCAGAGACCCGGCACTGAGGTGTATTCAGCAAGATATAATCGAGCCAGTGAATGCTTGGGCCGGTCGCTGGTGATAGGGGATACTGGGTCACTTCCTGAAGATGCCCCTTACGACGAAATGTACGTCGGAGACGTTTGTCACAGCAGCACTTCTGGGTCCCAGTATCCCTTTTCACCACACGGGACGATATCGAGGCTTGGAGTGCACGCGAATCCTGAGAGATCACCATATCTTACACCGGCCCAAGCATTCACTGGCTAGCTTATATCTTGCTGAATAAACCTCAGTGTCGGGTCTCTGGCACGGACAAATGTGAGTGAAATCTTTTTATCCTACATTGCTTTTAATCTTAAATAAATTTACTACACTATAAGACTTCCTTCATGGTCTTCTGTGGAGTCCTTCTTACATTGTAGCACCTGGCCATATCCCTCTAGTGGAGAGGAGTGGAGTCTCAGAATACCCCAGGATTTGGGAACATGCTGGTTTTGACCTTCCTGTAAAAAGGGGTCAAAAGTTTTTGGTGAGTTGCCACCTTCACTTTTTGGATGAGCATGGGTGGAGCAATCACTTACTTTGAGAAACAGGATTCACGTGGTGTTGGGATACCTAAGTGGACATTTATTCACGATACTTATGACACTAATTACTATCTGTGCTAATTATTTATGCCATTTTTGTTGACCCATGTTTTTTATGTGTATTGATTATCTTATGTTGGCAACACGCACATATAGTGCAGGGTGAAATATTTTGCAGGCCCAATTTTTTCTTTCATTAGCACTTATTTATTTAGCAGCCTAGTCAGCGCCATCACCTTTCCTTTTTATTTGCTTTAGCTTTAGCTCCATGCCTTTGAGATAGCACCGCCCACGGCGACTTCAGAGGCATCTACCTCCAGGACAAATGGCAAGGTGGGGTCAGGGTGCCTGAGGATGGGTGATGAGGTAAAGAGTCTCTTAAGAGTCACAAAGGCCTCCTGGGCTTCCTCAGTCCACACAAATCGTGTGTTCAGCTTGGTCAGCTGGGTAATTGGGGCTATAATGGCTGAGAACCCCTTTATACTTTCTGTAAAATTTGGCGAAGCCAATGAACCGCTGTACTCCCTTTCTGTCCGTAGGGGCCGGCCAGTCTAAGATAGCCATGACCTTCTGAGGGTCAATGATGATGCCAGTGACGGAGATAATAAGCCCCAGGAAGGGGATACTTGAACATTCAAAATCACATTTCTCCGCCTTGGCATAAAGTCCATGTTGTCGAAGGGGGCTCAGGACACTCGCCACATGCCTGCGATGCTCTTCCAAGGTAGGGGAGAAAATCAAGATGTCTTCTAGGTAGATGATGATGAACTGATCCAGTCTTTAAACACATCATTTACAAAGTGCTGAAATGTGGCTGGGGCGTTGCAGAGCCCAAAGGGCATTACCAGGTACTCAAAATGTCTGAACTGGGTTCGGAAGGCGGTCTTCCATTCATCGCCCTCCCGGATACGGACTAGATTATATGCCCCGCGGAGGTCCAGTTTGGTGAACACTCTTGCCGCCCCTAGCCTCTGGAAGAGCTCTGGAACCAGGGGGAGAGGATAGTGTTTTTTCACCATTATTTTGTTTAGCTCACGGTAGTCTATACAAGGTCTCAGCGTGTGATCCTTCTTTTCTATGAAGAATATTCCCACTCCTGCGGGCAACGTGAAGGGTCGGATGAAACCCTTCTGCGGTTTCTCATCTATATAGGCCTTGAGGGCCGCCAGTTCCAGTTCAGTTAAAGGGAAAATCCTTCCGAAGGGGACTTCGGCTCCGAGGAGGAGCTCTATAGGGCAATCATAGGCCCTGTGGGCCGGCAACTGTTCAGCCCACTTCTTGCTGAACATGTCTAAGTAGCTGTGGTACACTGGGGGTACCAACTGACAGGCGTCAAGGTCGGCATCTGCGTCCAGACTGAGTAAAGTAGGGACCATTTTCTTAGTTTCTGGAAAGCAGTGCTGGTGACAATAGGGGGACTGGAACTTGGTTTCACCCATTGCCCAGTTGATGCTGGGGCTATGGGCCTGCAGCCAGGGCATACCCAGGATGATAGGGAACAGGGGGATGCAATAAAGTCCAAGCAGAGGAGCTCCTGGTGACCATCCGGGGTTGTGGCAGGCAGAGGAAAGGTTTCGTGGGTGACCACACCAGATTTGATGTTGGTGCCATCAGCCAGGCGTACGACCAGTCTGTGAGACTTTGGTCGTAGAGGGATCTGATGCTGGACCACAAAGGACCGGTCAATGAACCCACTGCAAGCGCCCGAGTCGATGATGGCAGCAGTCCAGATAGTCTTGTCAGGGAGCTCAGGGGAGAGCGGAAGAGTCAGGTTGGATGAGGTACTTGCTGAGGCTGGTACATTGCCATTGACAGGTGGTGGGCATTTACCAAGCTTGGCCGGGAAAGACCCTACCACGTGTCCCGGTTCTCCACAGTACAGGCATAGGTGGTTGCTCTGGCGGTGTTGTTTCTTCCCGAGTGAGGGAGGGACTGAGCATGCCCTGTTTCCTGGGTTCGGGTTGAGCTGTGGCTACTGTAGCGACCATGGGAGCCCGGGGTTGCCTCCAGACAAGTTGTGGAGGCCCGGCAGACCTCTCAGCTCCCGTTCCCTGAGACGCCTGTCAATCTGAATAGAGAGCTTGATTAATGCGTCCAGGGTCTGGGGTACCCCAACATGAGCCAGTTCATCCTTTAGAGAGTCTGAGAGGCCTAAGCGGAATTGGTGACGGAGTGCATCGTAATCCCACTCCGCGTCAGCACTCCAGCACCTGAACTCAGTCACATAGTCCTGGTGCAGGTGGCCCTGCTGGAGTGTGTGAAGCGCAGCTTCTGTTGTGGCTGCTTGATGCAGGTCCTCATAGAGGCGGGCCACAGCTTTGAAGAGTGCGGTCAGGTTAGAGACTTCCAGGGTCCTCTGTTCCAGCAGGCAGTGTGCCCAAGACTGGGGTTCTCCTAGCAACAGGGAGATCACTAGACCCACCTTCGTGGTCTCCAAGGAGTAGGTGCTGGGTTGGAGGGAAAAATAGAGTTCACAGGAGACACGAATGGCTTGGAACTTGATGCGGTCACCTGAGAACCCTTCCGGTAGGGGCACTTGAGGTTAAGAGGGTATAATCACTGTGGTGCAAGCTGCAGATTGACCAGCGGTGAGCTCCTGGAGCCATCCCTCTACCTGGTGGTAGTTCTCCTGCAGGGATTTTATGGCTTGGGCCAGCCCGGCCAGGTGAGAGTAAAGTTCATTCACAGGAGAGGCCCCCTGCGCAGACTCAGGCATGGCTGTCCGTTACTGTCACATACCTGGTGATGGAGTCTGGCTTATGCAGGGGGTAACCTCTCTTGCGGCCCTGGTTCGAGAGTCCCTGATAGTGCAGACACGGAGCTCAGGAGCACAGGGGGGGCACGAGGGCTGGACAAGTCTCTGGTGGCTGGTAGGTGTCCTGCTGGAGCTTGTGCAGGCAGAAGAGTAGTAAAGCAGTCCGGGTCAGTAACTGGCGGGCAGTGCAGTACAGAAGGATCAGGCAAACGGATGGTCGGGTACAGGCTGGGTTGGCAACGCTCAGGCGGCTAGGTACAGGGGGGCAGGCAGAAGAGTGATTGTGGAAGCCGAGGTCAGAGCAGGCAGAGTTCAGAGCAGGGTCAAGACAGGCCGGGTCACAGGAACAGGTATCGGGCAATCAGGAAGCAAGGAAACTCACACAAACACGGTAGAACGGACAGCACCTGCTTCCTGGTGCTTTCCTGCTTATATGTCCACTATTGGCGCCATTACCGCACGCGCGTGAACACGCGAACGCGCACGGAAAGCCGGAAACGTCCAGAAAGTCCATTTTCCTAACAGAGAAGTAGCTGTGTTGAGGACAGTTAGCACCAGAACCATTCTACACAATAGGGGCCTGGGGTCCCTGCCTGCAAAGGGCAATTTACCAAGGCCTGGCTGAGCTAGTGTCAGGCCTAACCACGTGGTGCTAACTAGTCTGGGAAATTGCAGCTGGAGGAGTAATGGTGTGCAGCAAGAGTGAAGTGTTGCAGGAGTAATGGAGTAAAGGTCTTAAGCAAGAGAAGTGCTGGAGAGAAGACTGGAGTGTATATACTGAGTGTATATAGTAGTCCCAAGCAAGTTGTGCTAATTACTACTGGGCATCCCATATTTCCCATCCCCCATCCAAGTTAAATCCCCTCAATAAAATACTAAAAAACAAGTGTATGGATTGTTCAATTACTCAGAGCTTGAGAGTTGAATGCTGGGCTGGGCAGGATGACAGACAGACCACTATATTCAGCAGCCCCTACGGGGTACGGCTACTCTTGCTTGAATCAAACCAGGCGTATTACGCCCATCTCTAATCCTGCATTTGCAGCAGCTGTCAAGCCCCTGATGCCGATGTCTCTGATTAAATGTTATTGGGATCTTGAACCTCTGCAAGACTGTCTAGGCTGCCTAGCTTTGTGGGTGTTGATTTTATCTTGAAGTATTTTTTTGGTATAGGTTTCCTGGGCACAATTAACACCCCAGGGCCAATTTTTCCACACCTGTTTGACAGGTACATCAAATTTCAATTTTTTACAGCAACATCAATTCTTGCTTTCATCAAGATCACCTCAAGAAGGTTATGAAGGTGAAGGCACCACCAACACCCAAAGACCAATTTTTCAGCAACTGTGACAGGGGCATCAAATTTCAATTTTTTACAGCAAGGCCAATTCTTATTTTTATCAAGCGTACCTCTAGAAGGTTACGAGGTGAAGGCACCACCAACACCCAAAGACCAATTTTTTTCACAACATTGTGGCAGAGGTGACACAATTCAATGTTTTAAAGCAAGGCCAATTCTTGCTTTCATCAAGAGTACCTCTAGAAGGTTAGGGGGTGAAGGCACCAGCAACACCCAAAGACCAATTTTTCAGCAACCGTTTGACAGGGTCAGGGCATCAAATCTCAGTTTTTTACAGCAAGGTCAATTCTTGTTTTCATCAAGAGTACCTCTAAAGGTTACAGGGTGAAGGCACCACCAACACACAAAGACCAATTTTTCTGCAACTGTGTGACAGGGGCATCAATTTTTTTTTTTTTACAGCAAAGCCAATTCTTGCTTTCACCAAGAGTACCTCTAAAAGGTTACAGGGTGAAGGCTCACCAACACCCAAAGAACAATTTTTCCGCAACTGTGTGACAGGGGCATAAAATTTATGATAACATTTATGGCCATGAAGTGCTTAAGCCCACTGACTGCTGCAAAGTACCCCGTTACGGTTTAAGAGATAGGAGCATTCACTCTAAGGTCAGTGTAGGTACCCACTAGTAATGGGGTACTTTGCAGCAGTCAGTGGGCTTAAGCACTTCATGGCCATTCAGTGTGACTAAACCCCCGTATTTTTGCATTTTTTGCTATATAGGTTTAGATGCTTTTAAACAGCCTGACAGGAGTATGTATCATGTGTGCGCTGTAATATTTAGTTTTTTGTTTGTTGGTCGTTACAAGCAGCACCATGCGTTTGGTAGCGTGTTCCCCCCAAATATCTAGTTTTTTTGTATGCTGTGGTCCTGACCAGACCTTTTGGGCTGGTGAACCCCATCCTCCTTAATTACCCTTAATCAGTGTCCACCTGATCCATGGGATGTGTCCTCTGGTCTCCCATAAAGAGAGGCGTTGGCTTCCATGGTTTAAGAGATAGGAGCATTCACTCTAAGGTCAGTGTAGGTACCCACTGGTAACGGGGTACTTTGCAGCAGTCAGTGGGCTTAAGCACTTCATGGCCATTCAGTGTGACCAAACCCCCGTATTTTTGCATTTTTTGCTATATATGTTTAGATGCTTTTAAACAGCCTGACAGGAGTATGTATCATGTGTGCGCTGTAATATTTAGTTTTTCATCATACAGACAGGCTCCCCAAGTTGTTGTTTACAAAATAAAGAAAGCTTGCAGGGAAAATCAATTTAAATGCCATTTTTTTCTTTATAAATGTTAGTTTTGTGCAGCAGGTTCTATACACGGTACAGATACACCACTTTACAGTCAGACTAAGAGGACTCCCCAGGTAATATAGTTAAAGGAATTTTTCATTTTTTTTTGTTTCACTTTAAGCATCACTAAAATCACTGCTCCTTTAAAAATGATCTTTTTTAAAAGTTTTTTTTGCATCGATACATGTCCCTCAAGGCAGTACCCGTGTCCCCCATACCATTTTTTGGCCAATAACTTGCATATAAGCCTTAAAAATGGGGACTTTTGATTTCTCCAATTCAGTCCTATACACTTCAATGGGGTTTGCGGTTCAGGTCCAAACGTTTGCGCTTTTCGAGAGTTCTGGCGCGTACCAAACCAGGGGGTGTTCAGCCTATCTCTACTAAAGATACAGTCTTGATTACTATACCCCTCCTTTTCCTTTGTAATGACAGAGGAGAATAATGCATTTAGTACAGTTTACTTCTCCTCATTTGTAACTATCTTACCCTGGTCATCCTATATGGGGCCAATATGATCCAACATCACTTTATTACCGTTAATATATTTTAAAAAATGTATAATATTTTTTTTACTCTCCTCCACTCTGTACCTTTTGTGGTCTATCTTAGCTGCCCTGATTGCACTCTTACTTATTTTTTAAAGGCCGTTTTTTTCTCTTTGATATTCCTTGCTGATTTATATGCCAGTTTATTTGCAGACTACTGAAAATGCCTGGGGGGGGGGGGGGGGGGGCTTTACTAGATTTTCATTGTTATCAGGAGACATGCCATCTGATTTGGGTTCTTGATTGGTTGAAACCCGGTCCCTAAAATCAGAGGGTGGCTAGAGAACAGGCTATGTCATCAATTCCTTTATCTACTTTCCCATGGTGCTCTTCACTGATGCCACAAGTTATAAAATCCCACCTCACTGTAGAAGTGACTTGGACTATTTGTCAGAAAGTCTTTACTGAAAGCGGTGTATTGTAGGCTTCATCCCCTCTTCTCCCAGTCTTGTGGAACCCTGCCTTTTGCCCTAGCCTTGAGGACTCAATCCTTCAAAATTTGGTGGTGCAGAAATGTTTTTGAATCAAACATTTTATGGTGCGGAATGGATGGCCTAGCATTGCATTAATGGCATTGCATCCTGAGTTGTCTACTCTTATATTTTGAACTAAGGTCTAACTGTGGCATTACCTTTCTTCATGTTCTTCAGTGTGAACATATGCACATACTCTTACTCCATTTCATCAGCTCTATGTATTCCTATGTATGGTTTTGTCCTCAGAGCCTCTTAGACATGCAATTTTGTTGACCTATGGTATGCTTATTTTGCCTAAGTCAGGGTATAGATCACCATATATCGCTTAATGGGAGCGGCATCTTCAGATCTCTTTCACTCCTGAACAAACCAACAGAATACTTTGTTTTTAATACAAAACTTTAATATGTTCTATGTATCAGGAACTGGGATACTAAATTCTTACCAGATGTACACCACCGTGTACCATGAGTGCCCGTGTACTGTGAGTGCCTGAGTACTGTGGGTCAAGTACTGTGAGTGCCTGTGTACTGTGAGTGCCTGTGTACTGTGAGTGCCTGTGTACTGTGAGTGCCCAGGTGCTGTGAGTGTCCAAGTACTGTGAGTGCCCGTGTACCATGTACCCATGTACCATGTAAGTGCCCATGTACTGTGGGTGCTACGAGTGTCCGGGTTCTGCGAGTGCCCAGATACTGCGAGTGCCTGGATACTGCGAGTGCTTGGATTCTGTGAGTGCCCAGGAGCTGTGGGTGCCTGTGTACTGTGCGTGCCCATGTACTGTGAGTGCCCGTGTACTGTGAGTGCCCGTGTACTGTGAGTTCCTGTGTACTGTGAGTGCCCCGTGTGGTGTGGGTGACCGTGTTTTGCTACTTGTTTCTCCACAGGAGCCTGGGTGGTCAGTTACTGATAATTCCATCAATTCTAATATGCCTGCTTATGCTACTGATCTGGTAAGGAGATCTGAGTGTCACTGTGGTGAAGTGTGCTTTACTCTTTGCACTGAAGTTGGTATCCGGGTTCCTCTCTACACAAAATAGACTGTACCAGTTGTAAGCACTGCATGGTGGACTATTACATATTTACTGATTAAAAAAATAGTGCTGGCTGCTTATGAATTTTCCGAATACAATATTTTTGAGCACAGATTTTTCCCAAATTTTTATGGCTACTGTATTACATGTATTGCAAGTGCCCGTGTACTGTGAGTGCCATCTACTGTGGGTGCACTGGGAGTAGAGAGCTGGGAGTAGTGTAGGTTACCAATAGCAATATCCCCAATAGAATAGCGGGTAAAATGTCCAACAGGATTGGTGATGCCACTCAGTGCACATCCTGCTCCATGTATGTGTTCCTTGATGAAAACATTGAGGGCGAATACTGCTGTGCGAGATGTAAGCGGGTTGTTTCTCTAGAAGATCAGATCCTGGTTCTGGAGAAGCAAGTGGCAACACTGAGAAGCATTGGCAACCTGGAATGGAGCTTGGACATTGCCCAGCAGGTGCTGGCAGGGGCCAGTCTAGAGGAGGTGGGAGAGGACACAGAGGAAGGTAGCTGGGTGACAGGAAGGAGGGGGGGTAGAGGGAAGTGTGCTAGGGAGGCCAGTCCTGAGTTGGCACACCCCAACAAATATGCCAAGTTGCATGATGCTGGGGATATAAGCTCAGGTTTGGCAGTGCTGGAGCAGGTGCCCTCCCCTAGCTGCCAGGAGAGTGACAACTCCAGTAAGGAGAAGGGCGGAGATACAGGAAAGGCTAGACAAGTGCTGATAGTGGGGGACTCAATTATTAGGAGGACAGAGAGGGTGATCTGTCAGAAAGACCAGGGATGCAGAACAGTATGTTTTTTACCAGGCGCTCGGGTTTGGCACATTGCGGATTGGGTAAACAGATTATTGGGTGGGACTGTGGAGGACCCACTGGTCATGGTTCACGTTGGTACCAATGACAAAGTGACAGGAAGGTGGAGAGTCCTAAAAAATTATTTCAGGGCCTTAGGGAGTAATTTGAGGAAAAGAACATCCAAGGTGGTTTTCTCTGAAATACTACTAGTACCTCGAGCTCTTTAGCAAGGATGGGCTGCACCTTATTGGGATGCAGATGACAGAGGGTGATAGGGGAGTCAGCAGTGATAATACACCCATAACATCAGATTCAGGGGTAAACAAATGGGTAACTTAAAAGCAATCCAGGGGAAACAAAAGGAGAAAATTGTATGCACTCATACAACACTAAGAGGTGCATACATGAATGTCAGGAGCTTAGCTAACAGAGAGGAACTAGAGCTGCTGTTACACAAGGAGGACTTAGATTTTGTGGGAATAACTGAAACTTGGTTTGAGAGCTCACACGATTGGTTTGCCAACATACAGAGGTATTATTTGTATCGCAAGGACTGGGAAGGTAGAAGAGGGGGAGGGGTGTGCCTATATGTCAAAATGTATGCAAGGGGGGTAGATAGGAGTGACATTATGAATAGGAGTTGGGGGAGGTTGAATTAGTGTGGGTAGAACTTCAAAGAGAAGAAGTACCCGGGAAATTCATAGTGGGGGTATGTTATAGGCCACCCAACATGCTGGAGGAGGAGCTGTAGCTACTATCACAGTTAGACATGGCAAGGAAACAGGAAAATGTAAACATAATAGAGGACTTCAATTATCCCAATATTGACTGGGCAGAGGGAACAGCTCACTCATTAAAGGCCTGTCGTTTCATGAATGTCTTACAGGACAGCTTCATGTCCCAATTAGTGGATTCCCCAACTGGAAAGTGTGCCCTGTTAGATCTATTAATTACGAATGATCCAAATCTGGTCTCAGATGGGGTGATATGCAACAACTTGGGATCTAGCAATCATAGGATGATCTCGTTTTATGTCAATTACAGGAAAAGGAGGCATGAGGGTAGCACAAAAACATTACATTTTAAACAAGCCAATTTTTATGAACTGCGGTCTTTGCTACATGACATAAATCCTGGAAACATTGAACACAGAAGAGAAATGGGAGTGCTTTAGGAGCATATTAAACAAAGGTATCACACAGTGCATTCCAATGGGCAATAAATATAGAAGAGCGAAGATTAAACCTAAGTGGCTAAACTGTAATGTGAAAAGCCTCACTAAGGAGAAAAATATGGCCTTTAAAAATGATAAAGGGAACGGGTCACCATCAGCATTCCAACACAAGGAATGCAATAAGAAGTGCAAAATCGCAATAAGGGAGGCTAAAAATGATTACGAGAGACACATAGTGGAAGAAAGTAAAAAGAACCCTCCAGAATCGGTGGACCACAGCCAGATTTCCCAAGCGACAGTCGCCATCTTTAACGACCTGCTGGGAAGGCCACCGGACACCCCTATAGCTATGGAGCGAATACACAGGGCGCTGCGCCCTATAGGAAGGGACACAGATCCTCTGAGGGATGTAATCTGCTGCCTCAACAGCTTCCCTCTCAAAGAGAACATCCTGAGGAATACCAGACTTCGCCAACATCTTCTATATCAAAGAGCAGAGATCAAGATTTACCAAGATCTGTCCAACATAACACTACAGCGTAGAAGGGAGCACTGACCACTGCTGGAGCAGCTACGTTCAAGATCCATAGCATACAGATGGAAGTATCCTTTTGGCCTATCGGCCACTCATCAGGGGCGCACGGCTTTGCTAAGAGTGCAGGAAGATCTGGATTATTTCTTTACCACCCTGGACATCCCCCCGGTGGAACTATCAGATTGGTATAGCGATTTCAGACTACCAACGCTGAGAAGAGCCGTGTCCATGGAAGGGATAAATGAGGGGAACGCGTTCAGTATCCAACGCCGCCGAGCTCATGCCCCATTCTCTTCACCAGGCAGAGACAACAGAGCACCGCAGAATGGCAGTCCATCAGCCTCTCCAGCCCACAGAAGACCTCGATGCTCTTCCTAAGGTACGATGCCCATCAGGGCCGGACTGGCCATAGGGCACACCGGGCATATGCCCGGTGGGCCGGGGCCGCTAGTCCACATGTCATTTTGGCCGCCCACCCGACTATTCCTATTTAACAGCTTCCCGGAGGGCGGCGGCCGTGAGATGAGAAGAGCCGCTCTATCCAGTGAATGAAACTCAGAGGAGGAGTGGTGGCGATGCCACAAGCAGCACACAGGCTGAAGCCGCTCCTCCTCTGAATTTCATTCACTGAATAGAGCGGCTCTTCTCATCTCACGGCCGCTGCCCTCTGGGAAGCTGCCTGGTGTTCTCAGTACAGTCCCTCCCAGCATCCCGCCCCTCTCCTATGTCAGCTCCCTCCTCCCTGCACTCTCCACACAGTACAGAGGTTAGGGGAGGGAAACAGAGCACAGTGTTCCTCCCTCCCCCTCCCTTCTGTACTGCAAATAATTATGGGAGATGTAGTCCAGGGGAGGGCGGGATTGCCTTGAAAATGCATGGACAGAATGTAATGGCCACAACAAGGAGGTGAGTGTCTCTTTGCAGGTCTGGGGCTGTCTCTTTGCTGGACTGGGGCTGTCTCTTTGCAGGTCTGGGGCTGTCTCTTTGCTGGACTGAGGCTGTCTCTTTGTAGGTCTGGGCTGTCTATCTGCAGGTCTGGGGCTGTCTCTTTGCTGGACTGGGGCTGTCCCTTTGCAGGTCTGAGGCTCTCTCTTTGCAGGTCTGAGGCTGTCTCTTTGCAGGTCTGGGCTTTCTATCTGCAGGTCTGGAGCTATCTCTTTGCAGGTCTGGAGCTATCTCTTTGCAGGTCTGGGCTTTTTATCTGCAGGTCTGGGCTTTCTATCTGTAGGTCTGGGCTTTCTATCTGCAGGTCTGGAGCTATCTCTTTGCAGGTCTGGAGCTATCTCTTTGCAGGTCTGAGGCTGTCTCTTTGCAGGTCTGAGGCTGTCTCTTTGCAGGTCTGAGGCTGTCTCTTTGCAGGTCTGGGGCTTTCTCTTTGCAGGTCTGGGGCTGTCTCTTTGCAGGTCTGGGCGTCTGGGCTGTCTATCTGCAGGTCTGGGGCTTTCTCTTTGCAGGTCTGGAGCTATCTCTTTGCAGGTCTGGAGCTGTCTATCTGCAGGTCTGAGGCTGTCTCTTTGCAGGTCTGAGGCTGTCTCTTTGCAGGTCTGGGGCTTTCTCTTTGCAGGTCTGGAGCTGTCTCTTTGCAGGTCTGGGCTGTCTATCTGCAGGTCTGAGGCTGTCTCTTTGCAGGTCTGGGGCCTGTCTCTTATACAC
>BLSH010154415.1:68961-84482 GCA_018402905.1 Glandirana rugosa
GGTTTGTGACCTCTCTTTCTCCTTCATGGGGGGATGGGTGAGTGCTAGGGCCCGGGACTTACGGTCGTAAAGTTTTAAGGACCGGAAACGTTACGACAGTAAGGTAGACCACCTGTGCCTGTCAAAATTTTTGGACTACCGCCTCCGACAGGGTGTCATGCACCAAGAGTCAGAGGTGATTAAAAGGTCCGCTCGGTAGGGAAGGGACTTGTTTGTTTAGCCCCTGTTCTAGTTCACACGCCCCCGCACAGGTTCTACCGCTGGATCCGTCTGCACACAAGGCCTCGAGGCGCCGCCGATAGAGCAATTTAAAATAGGACTTGATGTATCACCAGGATATGTTGACGAATTAGCTCAGGCGTACGGGTCGTTCCGCTGTTCCTCCAGAGTCTTCCCCTTCTTCGACGTGAAGAGGGGCCTATAATGGGACCTATATTCAGGACCCGGATCGCGGGGCGCCGTCGGAGCACCGTTGGGAGGCCATATTGTTGCCACGAGGCTGCCGCGGGGCGCTAGGCCCAGGACTTATATCCAGGGTAATATCCGGGGAGAAGTGCAGCTTCTTCCCCTTCTGAGACCTCCTTGTCGCCTTGCTGGGCATGCGGACTCGATTAAGCAGTTGTATAGGACCACTATGTAGTTCAGGATAAAATTTAACGAGATAGCCGCCGCGGAGCTCCGGAACACACGTCTGCCTAGGTCGCCATCTTGGACACGCCCCCGCACACTTGATCTTGTCCCCGATTTGTTTGTTCAGGGAAGGGATGGCTCGCCTGGAAAATTAGTGGAGACTGAGAACCACGTACTGTGGGACAGCCTCCGCCATCAGGTTTTTAAAACTGTCCGTGTCCACCAGATGGAATGACAGCATTGCAAAGGCCAGGAATTTTGAAATGCTGGCATTCAGGGCCCGGGATCGTGAGTGGGTAGGGGGGTACTTCCTCTTTCTCTCCAGTGTTTGGGAGATGGAGAGCTGTAAGCTTCCATGGGACCGTGTGGAAATGCTTGGGGACAGTGGCGGACATGGTGGTGTTGCTGTCACATTGTCTGTTTGCTGGGTGACAGGTGACACTGGCACTGTAGAGGTGGAGGAAGAGGCTGAGGCAGCAGCAGAAGAGGAAGCAGGAGGAGCCCGAAACCTTTCTTGGATTTTGAGGTGCTTATTCCACTGCAGCTCTTGCTTTGCATGTAGATGCCTGGTCATGCAGGTGGTGCTCAGGTTTAGAACATTTCAGCTTCAGGCTCTGATTGCACAGTGTGCAAACCACTCGTGTCTTGTTGTCAGCACATTGTCTGAAGAACTGCCACGCCAGGGAACTCCTTTGAGCTGCCTTTGGTGTGCTAGGTCCCTGGGTGCGGTGGGTAGCAGCAGGCTTACTGTCTAGGGGACTGTCGCTCCGCTTTTGCAACCTGCTTCCTCTTTTGCTGTGCTGGTGCCTCTGTGCGACCACCACCTCTTCCTCCAAACTGCACACGTCACTCGCATGACCTTCATTCCATGTGGGGTCTAGGACCTCATCATCCTCCACATCATCTTCCACCCACTCTTCACCACTGCCCTCCTTGTCAGTCTGCACACTGTAGAAAGCCGCAGCAGTTGGCACCTGTGTTTCGTCATCATCAGAGACGTGCTGCGGTGGTGTTTCCATGTCCTCATCCTGAAACAGAAGTGGTTGGGCATTGGTGCACTCAATGTCTTCCACTTCTGGGGCAGGGCTATGTGGATGACCCATGGAAAGTACACCGGCAGAGTCATCAAAAAGCATAAGAGACTGCTGCATGATTTGGGCCTCAGACTGCTTGGCTGATTTACAAGGGGCTGAGGTGAAAGACAGATGGCCATGGGGTTCAGGTGCCAACTCTGAGCTTTCAGCAAGGGACCGGGAGGGAGACAATGTGAAGGAACTTGTGCGTGTAGCTGGCACAGATTGACCACGTCCTCTCCTTGCAACAGGAGCTACACCAACACCAGCAGCACCACGACCACGTCCCTTATTTGACGCTCTCCTCATTCTGGACGCAAATGTACTATTTAGCACAAATTTATATTATTTTTTAAACCGGCACTGTGCAATTTTGTGCAATAAATGCACAGCAAGGTGCAAATGTACTATATAGCACTATTTATTAATAATAAAAAAAAGAATAATAAATTATTATTCTTTTTTTGTTAAACTAGCAATGTAGACGCACTTTTTAATTTTGTGCAAGAAATGCACAGCAAGGTGCAAATGTACTATGTAGCACTATTTAATAATAATGAATAAAAGAAAAGAATAATAAATTATTATTCTTTTTTTTTCTTAAACCAGCAATGTAGATGCACTTTTTATTTTTGTGCAAGAAATGCACCGCTGGCCGCAAATGTAGTATTTAGAATTTTTTTTTTTAAAACCAGCAATGTAGATGCACTTTTTATTTTTGTGCAAGAAATGCACCGCTGGCCGCAAATGTAGTATTTATAATTTTTTTTTCTTAAACCAGCAATGTAGACGCACTTTTTATTTTTGTGCAAGAAATGCACAACAAGGTGCAAATGTCTTATGTAGTACTATTTATTACTAATAAAAAAAAAAGAATAATAAATTATTGTAAGGTTTAAACTGCAGCGCATATAGAAAATACATATAACGAAAATGTCCATAAAATATGTTAAAAGTGAGTCCTAAGTTAATGATGCTGCCACCGAACATCCACCGAAAGACCCGTCACCAGAGACACCAATGAGTCAAGTCTCTTACCGGAACCCACCGACCCCCTATTACGGAGGGTCAGTGACCGCTTTACACTGGCAGCCCCGCTGTAGGAACGCCGTAGGATCCCCCACGCAGATTCTCTCTCACTGGGTCAATCGCAAACACCGCTCCCGGCGTGAGATGACAGTCCCACTTCGTTTATGGGTATCGCTCGTTGGTCATGAAAAAATATAAAGATCCAATAGTGCAGCTAACCCAACACACTTTTATTGTTAAAAAAGGGTATAAAACACACTCACATTGTATCAAGGTAAACAGCGCGTTCTGTGTACATGTACTTCCAATCACTAAAATGGCGGTCGCGGCTTCCTGGTCACATGCAGCGAGAGTCGCGTAGGCTCCACCCAACGCGTTTCGTCATAGGTTGACGTCGTCAGGGGCGTGGCTAGCCAGCGACGCCTCGCACTATATATGACCAGGATGCGGAAATGAGATGCGTTCCACGCGCAATCTCACAAAACCAACAACCCCGGAAGTAAGCGGATGGTCACTACCAAGCGCACAGTAAACAGCAGTCCCAACCATATGCACACTTCCCAGGGTAATTAAATATAAAATAAATCAGTGTGGATGTATAAAGACCAATGCATATAAAATCAATACATGTAAAATAACACAAGTTAATGTATAAGATACATATATACTGAAAAAATTACATAAAACCAGCTAGAGGCCAGGAAGCCAGCATAGCGCCATCCAGTGACTGGAAGTGAAATTACATCATATAAAAAAATTGTAAAAGCATAGCTACAGAATACCCGACGTCTATGCATTATTGATAAACGCATTAACGTCTAGCTCTATATTAAGTCCAAAAGGAGTAAAAGAACGTAACGTATAAATCCAATAAGTTTCCAACCTAGAGATTTCTCTTCTTGTTTTGTTCCCCCTCCAGGTGGCTACATAATTATCTATGGCCAAAGTCTTAGTACCCGATGGGTTTCTTCCATGGTGTTTAGCATAGTGTTTAGATACACTATGATTGGGGAAACCCTTACGTATGTTGGCCAAATGTTCCTTTACCCTCACTTAAAAGGTGCGCGTAGTGCGCCCCACGTAATACAAGCCACATGGGCAGATCAAAAGATAAACCACATTCCTGGTATTACATGAGATAAATGATTTGATGGAATACATCCTCCCGTCATGTGAAGAAAGAAAACTAGTACACTTGGATCTGATGCTATTAACAGTGCACGCCCCACACCTCCTGCAAGGGTAAAAGCCTTTCATTTTTTGAAAAAACATGGCTTTCTTGGGTGGAGGATCTATGACGTTAGGTGCTACAGTTAATCTAATCGGGGCTGCCCCCTTAAACAGTATCGTAGGAGCATCCGATAGCAGAGGCGACAGTACTCTGTCATTCTTCAATATCTCCCAATGTTTCCTCAATATTCTATTAATTTGCCTACAAGGAGGTAGTTGCCCTGGATAGGCAGCAACTCTTGGTGCCTAGGCAGAGGCATACCGATAATAAGTTCAGTTGTCTCTTTGTTACCACCTATTCTAACCAACATCTGCAATCATAGGGCCCATGGCGTAGGCGTGGGGCACCCCCCCAGGTCCCCTAAACAGGGCCTGGAAGGGGTGTGCAGTTGGAACTGGCGTACGCATACATTCAAGCGTAATGTATCTAACCCTGTCTACATAATTGAGATGATAGAAGTGGGATAATTGCTTTTACAATTTTTTTATATGATGTAATTTCACTTCCAGTCACTGGATGGCGCTATGCTGGCTTCCTGGCCTCTAGCTGGTTTTATGTAATTTTTTCAGTATATATGTATCTTATACATTAACTTGTGTTATTTTACATGTATTGATTTTATATGCATTGGTCTTTATACATCCACACTGATTTATTTTATATTTAATTACCCTGGGAAGTGTGCATAAGGTTGGGACTGCTGTTTGCTGTGCGCTTGGTAGTGACCATCCGCTTACTTCTGGGGTTGTTGGTTTTGTGAGATTGCGCGTGGAACGCATCTCATTTCCGCATCCTGGTCATATATAGTGCGAGGCGTCGCTGGCTAGCCACGCCCCTGATGACGTCAACCTATGATGAAACGCGTTGGGTGGAGCCTACGCGACGCTCGCTGCATGTGACCAGGAAGCCGCGACCGCCATTTTAGTGATTGGAAGTACATGTACACAGAACGCGCTGTTTACCTTGATACAATGTGAGTGTGTTTTATACCCTTTTTTAACAATAAAAGTGTGTTGGGTTATCTGCACTATTGGATCTTTATATTTTTTCATGACCAACGAGCGATACCCATAAACGAAGTGGGACTGTCATCTCACGCCGGGAGCGGTGTATGCGATTGACCCAGTGAGAGAGAATCTGCGTGGGGGATCCTACGGCGTTCCTACAGCGGGGCTACCAGTGTAAAGCGGTCACTGACCCTCCGTAATAGGGGGTTGGTGGGTTCCGGTAAGAGACTTGACTCATTGGTGTCTCTGGTGACGGATCTTTCGGTGGATGTTCGGTGGCAGCATCATTAACTTAGGACTCACTTTTAACATATTTTATGGACATTTTCGTTATATGTATTTTCTATATGCGCTGCAGTTTAAACCTTACAATATTTCTTTGGTCTTGCCTGGACTATTCTGCTGGCTGCATGATTTTATTTGTTTATATTTTTACATTTGACAGTGTGAGATAAGTGTAATATTTTCTCTAGCGCAGGATTGGTTTAAAAAATAATAAATTATTATTCTTTTTTTTTTAAACCAGCAATGTAGACACACTTTTTATTTTTGTGCAAGAAATGCACCGTTGGCCACAAATGTAGTATTTAGAATATTTTTTTTTTAAAGACGCACTTTTTTAATTTTGTGCACACTTTTTTTTTTTTTTTCAATTGAGGTTTATTAAAGAAAGTTTAACAAAGGCATACAGGGTTGTACAATTGTACATTACAGTTGTATGGTATTAAGATGTTATTATGACATAGATCTTTTACTGCTTAAACATAACATATTGATTCATTAAACATTAACTAATACATAATTAATACTTACTCGGGACACAATTACATAGTTTGCATATATTACTTATCATGGTGTTTGTGGGTGTTAGAATTCTTATATTTGGGGGTATCGCCCTTACGGTGTTCTGGTTTATTATGTGATGATCATACGAAACTGATGGTATCATTTAAATGCATTCTTACTGGTAATTAGGAGGTTTTCTTTTGTCATTCGTGTATGATAGTTCCTTACAGGTATGGGATGTTTTATTTTCTAAACCATGTTCTAGCGATCTGCATTCTCGCAGTGAACAATGTTTCCTGCAAGAATATGCTGAGGTATTTCTCCTCCTCAGGGAGAGACAGGATCCCCAGCAAGCATCGGCAGGGCCAGAGAGTGAGGGGGGAGCCCATTTGATCATGGAGGAACTGGACGACCTGGGACCAGTACCCCTGAACAGAGGGGCAGGACCAGATAAGATGGAAAAAGGTGCTGTTCATGTTGCCGCACTGTGGGCATATAGGGTTGTAATTTGGATTGTATTTTAGAATATGACGTGGCGTGATGTATGATCGGTGCAGAATAAACAGTTGGGTGAGGTGGTCCGAAAGTCTGGGGGACGCAATTTACAAGTGGCCAGTGCCTCATCCCAGTCATCATCATCAATATCACCAAGATCTGTCGCCCAGCGGGCCCATAGCCGGTCCGACTGGGAGGAGGCGCCTGGGGCCACAAGATGGTTGTAGAATTGGGTTATAAGTTTTTTTGGGTCTTGACCAAGCATAACGTCCACCATAGGCAGCACTTCGAGATTCGATGGTACCATTGAATTGCAAACAGAGACCATGGCGAAGCTGCAGGTAGCGAAATAACATATGATTTGGGAGTAGGTATTGTTCCTTCAAGGATTGAAAGGTCCTAAATGAGCCAACCACCACCACCTGTGAGAGGAAGATGATTCCCCTGGCGATCCAAAGACAGCTGCCCGGGACAGAAGTTACCTCGGGTAGGTATGGGTTATTCCATAGGGGGGTGTGCGAGTGGAACCTGGAAGCTCCGCTGAACCTCTGGGCAAGCTGCCATATCCTATGGCAATGAGCGGTCATAGGGCCCATGGCGTAGGCGTGGGGCACCCCCCCAGGTCCCCTAAACAGGGCCTGGAAGGGGTGTGCAGTTGGGACTGGCGTGCGCATACATTCAAGCGTAATGTATCTAACCCTGTCTACATAATTGAGGTGATAGAAGTGGGATAATTGAGGGGCTATGTAGTAGAGCAAGAGGTCTGGGATGGCCGCCCCACCCGAAGCAGTCGGAAGCTTAAGAACCCGCCAAGATTGCTTATGGGGAGAGGAGCCCCAGATAAAGGTGTTGATGATGGATTCCATCGCTTTTAGGGAACGTATCTGGATGGAGCATGGAGCATGCCAGAGGATGTACAAAAGTTTAGGGAGAAGGACCATTTTTACCAGGCTAATGCATTCCATCACTCCAAGAGGGAGGCGCGACCAGGTTTGCGTCTTAGTCTTAAGGACACTATACAGGGGTTCAAAATTGAGGTCAGTATAGTCCGATAGGGAACGAGAGACCTGTACGCCAAGGTACTTGATCGTACTGGCCCTGACCAGGTGGGGACATCAGTGTCTATGGGGAGAATTTGGGACTTGGACCAGTTGATCTGTAGCCCAGAAAAATTGCCAAAATATTGGATGAGTTGCAGAGCTGCCAGCAGGGAGGGACCCGAATCGGCCAGATAGAGGAGCATGTCGTCAGCGTAAAGGCTGACGACTTCCGTGATCCCACCGCAGCGTAGACCCCTGATATTAGGATGTGCCCTAATGGTGGCAGCCAAAGGCTCTACTGACAGGGCATAAAGTAACGGGGAGAGGGGGCAACCCTGCCGCGTGCCACGCGAAAGTGGGAAAGAATTAGAGATCCCACCATTCACCTGAACACGAGCGGTGGGGGCCTGATATAGGAGCCACGTCCATTTAATGAAGCGCGGTCCAAAACTGAACCTGTGCATACACTCCCAGAGGTAGTCCCATTCCACAGAATCAAAAGCCTTGGCGGCATCGAGGCTGACGATCACCCTCAAACCCACCTCGTCATGCTGAGACTGGAGATTAAGGAACAACCGTCTGAGATTGTGGGCAGTGTTCTTATTGGGCATAAATCCGGTTTGATCCGAATGTATTAAACTTTATTTAGGCGGAGGGCAAGAATTTTGGCAAGTAGTTTGATGTCTAATTGTAGTAGAGAGATGGGGCGATAGGACTCGGGATACAGTGGGTCTTTACCGGGTTTGGGGATAAGGACTATAAGGGCTTCACCCATGGAAGTTGGGAGAGTGGAGGTCTGAAATGTGTGGTCATAAAGTTTACAGAGTTGGGGGATGAGCAATTCCCCGAATTGCCTGTAGAATTCGAGGGGCAGGCTGTCGGATCCAGGTGCCTTAGCCGGGGGAAGGCTCACCAAGGCCTCCTCTATACAGTCAGTGGTAATAGGTGCCTCCAGCCGAGCGACCTGAAATGGAGTCAGCTCAGGAAGTTCTACATCCTGAAGGAGTTGGACTAAGTCCACCTGGGAGTAACTGGCCCTGGAGGTATATAGGTCGGAGTAGAAAGACCGAAACTCCACGGCTACCAGCTCGGGGCTGGAGACCACTGTCCCAGAGGAGCGGAGCTTCACTACGACTGGAGGCTTGTGGTCCTGATGGGCCATGTATGCTAGGAGTTTACTTGTAGGCATCTTGGAGGATCAGAGAGATGTCAACTTTTATCTCCTCAATCCATGCCGTCAGGGTCGACTGACAGGTGGAGATAGCATCCAGGACCCTGGTGGTGTCCGCTGACACTGGTTCCTCAGAGCGTGAAGAAGGGGAGACGCCATCTTCCTCCGGCTGTTCCCGCTCACCATGCCTATATTTATCCAGCTTGGAGATGGCCTCCGACACCCGTTTAGGTGGAGACATGTTAGGGCGGGTTGCAGTATACTGAGGGTGCAGTCTAGCGGGCAGAGAGATGTGTATTTAGTCCCAAGGATGGTGGAGAAGGATATCAGATGAACGGAGCTCACACGCGTCTTACTCCATGCGGCTCCGGACCACGTCCCCCTGGTATTTTCTGTTTTGATTGCAATCAATTCTTCCATCTCATTTATATCGTTCATTTTTATTAACCAATCTTTGATGGAGGGGATTCGCATTGACTTCCAGTTAAGTGGAATGAGTGTTTTGGCTGTGTTAAGCATATGTCTTGTCAGTGATAGTTTATATTTTCTGTATGAGATGTGGTTTACGTTTATTAAGCAAAAGGGAGCATTTAGTTCTGATTTTGTTTCTGTGATAAATTTGATCCAATCTAAGACTTCCTTCCAAAATTTTTGGATTTTGTGGCAAAACCACCAAATATGAATGAACGTCCCCTCTTCCTTATGGTATCTCCAGCACCTGTCTGATTTGTTTGGTAACCATCTCTTCATTTTAACTGGAGTGATGTACCATTGGGAGTGTATTTTGTAGGATGTCTCCTGTATACGGGTGCTTAGGGAACATTTGTGGGTGAATACGCATGCCCTCTCTCATTGGCCCTCTGTGATTTGAATATTCAGTTCCTGTTCCCATATGAGTTTGTGCTTATCGGCAGTTTCGGTGCTTGGTTGGGAGATCCATTTATATGCCATCGAGTTGGCTCCTTTTAATGGGTTCTGATCAAAACATATTTTTTCTAAATTAGTTAGGAGCCTTGTCATAAGTTTTTTTTTTGTTAATTATTCTGGATGAAGTCATGTATTTGGGTAACCGCATTCCAACGCGGAAGGCAACCGCATTCCATCTTGCTGACAACGGACTTTCAGTTATGCTCTTGTGAGCAATTTACCAACAAGGTAACATTGGCGCAGTGACAACTGTAACTTACTGTATTTATAATTTACCTTTTTTCATATCAGAATATTGATGTAATTTATACGCAAAATAAATATATTTTATATAAGTTCATGTGGTTGGTGACCTATTTAAAGTCCCTTTTCTTGGGGGAAATTCATTTTTGTATCTAACACTGGGATGAGGATACCACCACATTATATCCCACAGTTTGCACGGTCCACCATACGAAGTCATGTATTTGGATGTATGTCCAGAAGTTTAGTTTATGGTTTGCGATGATCTTATTGAGAAGTGGGAAGGATAGAATGTTATCTTTGTTTATACAATCGTGTACCAGTAACGGTTTATTTTTTATTGTGTGAAGTAGATTTATATGATCTATTCCCGGGGGGGGGGATTCAAGATTTCCGGCAATCGGTGTTAAGGGACTGGTATTTGATGTAAGTTTGTAAGTTTCAGCCATTTTCTGGCAAATTTTTAGGGTGGTGTTAATTAATGGATGTGTTCTAATTTTTCTAGGGTGTTGGTGATAACCATGGGAGGAATTGTGTGAGGATACCTGTTTCTATTTGTTCTAATTTAACCCAATCTTTATTGTCGGCGTGGCAATGCCAGTCGATGAGTCTGGTAATGTGCATAGTAGTATTTTTTAAAGTCAGGGATTCCCAGACCTCCTTTGTTTTTAGGATAGGTGAGTTGTTTTTAATTGGATGCAGTGTTTTTTTATGGGCCCAGATAAAGTTTCTTTTAGCTTTAGTTAGTCTTTTGAAAAAATGGGCAAAATAGTCATTTTTAAAATGGCTGCTCTTCCGAAGCATGAGAATTGTTTTATGTTCCATGTTTTGAGGTTGGTTTCAATTTTTTTAAGTAGTGGGAGGAAATTATGGTAGTATTTTGTTTAGGCTGGGGATAGAGATGTGTGGTTGAGTGATGAGTGATAAAGAACAGTAAGTCATCTGGGTAAGCTGCTAGTTTAAATTCTCTTTTGTCAAGGGTGAATCCGTGAATGTTTGTGTTAATGTTGATGGTTCTTATTAGTGGTCCCAGAGTCATTATGAACAGTAGTGGGGGGAGTGGGCATCCCTGTCTTGTTCCATTTTTTATTTGAATAGGGTCTGAAAGGTAGTTATTGATTTTTATTCTTGCTGTTGGTTTTTCGTATAAAGATTTAATCCATAGCATCATTTTATTGTCTAGGCCAATATATGTTCAAGTGTTGAACATATAGTCCCATGCTACCCTGTCGAAGGCCTTCTCCGCATCTGTTGACAGGAGAAGGCCTTCTACTTTGTCATGGCGTAACCTATGTACCAGGTTAAGCGTTTTAATGATGTTGTCTTTTGCTTCGTGACCGGGCATAAAGCCTACTTGTTCTGGTCCAATTATTTTTTGAAGTAGGGGTCTCAGCCTGTTGGCCAGAATCCCTGCTAGCAGTTTGAGGTCTACATTTAGTAGTGAGATTGGCCTGTAATTTGTGCATTTTTTGTGGTCTTTGGTTTCGGTAAAACCGTTATTTGTGCTGATAGAAATTATTTTGAGGGTTTTGCTCCATTATTCAATGAGTTCAGAGCCTCAGTTAGGGGTTTGATAAGTAAGTAGAGTTGAGCGGACACCTGGATGTTCGTGTTCGGCGGTTCGGGTTTGGTACTGAACTTGACCCAAACTTGACCCCGGACCCCATTGAAGTCAATGGGGACCCGAACTTTTCGACAAAAAAATGATTGTAAAAAAGTCCTGGCAAGTGCTAGAGGGCTGCAAAAGGAAGTAAAATGGGGGTAAGAGAAGGACAAGTAAAATACAAAAAAATAGGGATAGGGAAAATAACTTAAAATCAAATTAAAAAAATAAAAATGGGAAGGGGGGGTGGATGTGGAGTAGGAGCCTAGAGGTTGACTAGGCCGTGACCGTGGCAGTGTAGGTGGAAGTGGTGGTGGTGGAGGAGGATTAGGCAGAGGAGGTAGAGTAGGTTTGTTGTTTGTTTGTTTTTCTTTCTAATTGGGGTAGCCCCCAAAATATTGAGGCATATTCAAAAAAACAAGTATACCAATGGCTGTGTGAGGCCGGTCTAAATGTCTATGTCTGCACAAGGTACAGACAAGTCTTGTGGGATCCATGCCTGGTTCATTTTAATAAAGGTTAGCTTGTCCACGTTGGCTGTGGACAGGCCGCTGCGCTTGTCTGTGATAACGCCCCCTGCCGTGCTAAACACACGTTCAGACAATACACTGGCTGCAGGGCAGGCCAGCACCTCCAAGGCATAAAGGGCAAGCTCAGGCAATGTGCCCATTTTGGAGACCCAGAAGTTGAATGGGGCAGACCCATCAGTCAGTACGTGTAGGCGTGTGCACACATACTGTTCCACCATGTTGCTGAAATGGTGCCTCCTGCTAAGACCTTGCCTATCAGCTGGTGGTGCTGTTTGTTGTGGCGGGCTGCTGACAAAGCTTTGCCACATTTTGGCCATGCTAACCCTGCCTTCTGAGGTGCTGGCGGTGCCACAGCTGCGTTGGCGGCCTCTTCCTCCTCCTCCTCTGCCTTCGCCTTGTGCTTCCACTGAGCCCCCGGTGTCATTTGGGAATGCCCTTAGCAGCACGTCTACCAATGTGCGCTAGTAGTCGCGCATCTTCCGATTAAGCTCCAGTGAGGGAATTAAGGACGGCACGTTGTCCTTGTAACGGGGATCCAGCAGGGTGGCCACCCAGTAATCGGCACAAGTTACAATGTTGGCAACTTGGCTGTCATTGCGCAGGCACTGCAGCATGCAGTCGGCCATGTGTGCCAGGCTGGCCAGAGGCAAAGACCTCTGTGGGAGGTGTATCATCTTGTCCTCCGTATCCCCCAGCCACGCTCCAGTAATGCCCACGAGCTGCGTTGGGTGCCACCCTGCTGCGGTTCCTCCTCCTCCTCCTCATGATCTTCCTCGTCCTCCTCATTATCCAGAACTGTGCCCTGGCTTGAATATTTTTTACCTGGCCTATGCTGGTGCAGGAACCCACCCTCCGAGCCACTTGTGAATGACTGGCCTGAAATTACCCCTCTTCCTCCTCCTCCTTCTCATCCTCCTGTGCCACATCCTCTTCCATCATCGCCCGAAGTGTTTTTTCAAGGAGACATAGAAGTGGGATAGTAACGCTGAGAACAGCGTCATCAGCACTGGCCATGTTGGTGGCGTACTCGAAACACCGCAATACAGTACACAGGTCTCGCATGGAGGCCCACTCGTTAGTGGTGAAGTGGTGCTGTTCCACAGAGTGACTGACCCGTGCGTGCTGCAGCTGAAACTCCACTATTGCCTGCTGCTGCTCGCACGGTCTCTCCAGCATGTGCAAGGTGGAGTTCCACCTTGTGGGCACGTCGCATAGGAGGCGGTGAGCGGGAAGGCCGAAGTTCCGCTGCAGCGCAGACAGGTGAGCAGCAGCAGGGTGAGAACGCCAAAAGTGCGCACAGACGGCCCGCACTTTCTGCAGCAGCTCTGACATATCCGGGTATTTCTTTAGAAAATTCTGTACCACCAAATTCAGCACATGTGCCAGGCAAGGGATGTGCGTCAAACGGGCTAGGCCCAGAGCCGCTATGAGATTTCACCCATTGTCGCACACCACCAGGCCGGGCTTGAGGCTCAGTGGCAACAACCACTCATCGGTCTGTTGTTCAATGCCCGTCCACAGCTCCTGCGCAGTGTGGGGTTTATCCCCCCAAACATATCAGTTTTAAAACAGCCTGCTGTCGTTTCCCCCCGGATGTGCTGAAGTTGGTGGTGAAGGTGTTACGCTGAGCGGATGAGGAGGTGGTAGAGGAGGAGGAAGCACAGTAGGAGGAGGAGGCAACAGGAGACAAAGAGAAATGCCCTGCAATCCTTTGTGGCAGAAGGACATGCGCCAAATGGCTGGCCACCTCAGACCCACCTGCCACTACATTTGCCCAGTGTGCAGTTAGCGAGATATAGCGTCCCTGCCCGTGCTTACTGGTCCATGTATCAGTGGCTATGTGAACCTTGCCACAGATGGCGTTGCGCAGTGCACACTTGATTTTGTCCCTGACTTGTTTGTGCAGGGAAGGGATGGCTCGCCTGGAAAAAATACTGTGGGACAGCCACCGCCATCAGGTTTTTAAAACTGTCCGTGTCCACCAGACGGAATGACAGCATTTCAAAGGCCAGGAATTTGGAAATGCTGGCATTCAGGGCCAGGGATCGCGGGTGGGTAGGGGGGTACTTCCTCTTTCTCTCCAGTGTTTGGGCGATGGATTGCTGTAAGCTTCCATGGGACCATGTGGAAATGCTTGAGGACAGTGGCGGACATGGTGGCGTTGCTGTCACATGCTCTGTTTGCTGGGTGGCAGGTGACACTGTCACTGTAGAGGTGGAGGAAGAGGCCGAGGCAGCAGCAGAAGAGGAAGCAGGAGGAGGCCGAGATCTTTTTTGGATTTTGAGGTAATTATTCCAATGCAGCTTGTGCCTTGAATTTAGATGCCTGATCATGCAGGTTGTGCTCAGGTTTTGAACATTTATGCCTCGCCTCAGGCTATCATTGCACAGCGTGCAAACCACTCGTGTCTTGTCGTCAGCACATTGTCTGAAGAACTGCCACGTGGGGGAACGCCTTTGAGCTGCCTTTTGTGTGCTAGGTCCCTGGGTGTGGTTGGTAGTAGCAGGCCTACTGTCTAGGGGACGCTCGCTCTGCTTTTGCTGTGCTGGTGCCTCTGTGTGACCACCACCTCTTCCTCCAAACTGCACATGTCACTCGCATGACCCTCATTCCATGTGGGGTCTAGGACCTCATCATCCTCCTCCACATCATCTTCCACCCACCCTTCACCACTGCCCTCCTTGTCAGTCTGCACACTGAGGAAAGCTGCAGCAGTTGGCACCTGTGTTTCCTTATCATCAGAGACGTGCTGCGCTGGTGTTTCCATGTCCTCATCCTGCAACAGAAGTGGTTGGGCATTGGTGCACCCAATGTCTTCCACTTCTGGGGCAGGGCTATGTGGATGGCCCATGGAAAGCACACCAGGAGAGTCATCAAAAAGCATAAGAGACTGCTGCATGACTTGGGGCTCAGACTCCTTGGCTGATTTACAAGGGGCTGAGGTGAAAGACAGATGGCCATGGGGTTCAGGTGCCAACTCTGAGCTTTCATCAAGGGGCCAGGAGGGAGACAATGTGAAGGAACTGGAGGCATTGTCAGCCATCCAATCTACTATCACCTCTACTTGTTCTGGCCTCAGCATTCGTTGAGCGGCATATAATGTTGAAGGTTCTGTCGGCTACTCGCACCTGAGGGAGGTGTTTCACTTGTGCGTGTAGCTGGCACAGATCGACCACATCCTCTCCTTCCAACAGGCGCTTTACCAACACCACCAACATCAGCAGCACCACGACCACGTCCCTTATTTCACGCTCTCCTCATTCTGCCAGCAAATGTACTATGTAGCACTATTTAACCACTTCAGCCCCGGAAGGATTTCCAGCTTTAGGACCAGAGCCCTTTTTGCGATTCGGCGCTGCGTCGCTTTAACTGACAATTGCGCGGTCGTGCGACGTTGTACCCAAACAAAATTTGCGTCCTTTTTTTTCCCACAAATAGAGCTTTCTTTTGGTGGTATTTGATCACCCCTGCGTCATTTCTGATCGCCGCTATAAACAAAAGAAGAGCGACAATTTTGCAAAAAAACCCAAATTTCTTACTTTTTCCTAAAATACAAATCCAAAAAAAAAAATATAAAAAAACATTTTTTTTCACCGTTTTTGGCCGATTTATATTCTTCCTCATATTTGCGATAAAAAAAATCGCAATCGGCGTTTATTGATTGGTTTGCGCAAAAGTGGTCGCGTTTACGGATGATGAGAATTCATTTTTGGGGTTTTTAATTTTTTTTTATTTTTTACTAAAAATGGCGGCGAT
>BLSH010154425.1:15000-31219 GCA_018402905.1 Glandirana rugosa
ATTTTTGACACACACTTTTATATAGTTTCACACACAGTTTTTAGATGATTTTAGAACAGGGATATGGCTTTTCTCTGCTATATTTTCACACACAGTTTTTAGATGATTTTAGAACAGGGATATGGCTTTTCTCTGATATATTTTCACACACAGTTTTTAGATGATTTTAAAACAGGGATATGGCTTTTCTCTGATATATTTTCACACACAGTTTTTAGATGATTGTAGAACAGTGATATGGGTTCTTCCGGTTTTAGTTTAAGTTTAACACACAGTTTCCAGATGATTGTAGAACAGTGATATGGGTTCTCCCAGTTTTAGTTTAAGTTTAACACACAGTTTCCAGATGATTGTAGAACAGTGATATGGGTTCTCCCGGTTTTAGTTTACGTTTAACACACAGTTTCCAGATGATTGTAGAACCGTGATATGGGTTCTCCCGGCTAATTTATACTTTTTTCACACAGTTTGAAGATGATTTTAGAACAGTGATATGGCTTCTAGCGTTAATTAATACTTTTCACACACAGTTTGAAGATGGTCCACATTCATCTCCATTTTTGATTTTTTTATGTGATTTTTTTTTTTAAATGCTTTTAGTTATTTCCCTGTCCCCATTTCTTTGTAGGGCACTTGTCCCACCCTTACCCCCATTTTCCTTCCTTTTGCAGACCTCTAAGACTTTCCAGGACTTTTTTACAGCCATTTTTGTGCCTAAAAGTTCATGTCCCCATTGATTTCAATGGGGTTCGGTGTCCGGGGCAAAGTTCGGGTTCTGTCCGGACCCGAACCCAGACTTTGTCCCGAAGTTCGGCCGAACCAGCAGAACCCGAACTTCTAGAAGTTCGCTCAACTCTAATTAACATATGAATTGAACTGTATAACAGCTCTGAAAATAAACCAATGTCACAAATTCTGGTGCTAAGTTTTTCCTTTTCCTCTTCCTTCCTTTTCTTTTTCTTTCCCTTTCGTCTTTTATCTCTTTTCCTTTATGTTGTTAAACCATAAATTAGCTGGTTTTCTCTTCAGCTAAAAGTTTTCATGTTAAATAGAAAAGAATATGCACAGTAATCATACACTGGAACCTAATACACCTGAATGTGATTGTCATTTGTAATTCAGTGGGGTCAGATGCTGGAGTGCACAGTATGTTCCCAAGGGGGTGCCTCCGGGAAAAGACCACAGTAACAGACAATGATAATATGATACCTTACCAACTTAAAGGTTCAACAAGACTAGGTCCCCTCTTTGAGGGGTAAAGATAAAGTGTTTGTTATAGATGTAAGTTTGTGTTATCAAACTCATATTTTCTAAATAGCAAATGTAAACCTCTGTACTGCATTCGTGAAAACTTATAAAAACTATTTGAAATAAAAGATATAATAAAATATTTACAAAAATGTGAAGGGTGAGCCCAATTTTGTGAGATACTGCATTTATTGTGGGAGATTAGCTCATGGGGATCACTTTTCAGAGGAAAAGATTCAGCATGGAGGTCAGTTTCTATCAAATCTGGCGGCTTGCCAGGTTTATTATGACAGGTTTGCAAGGTCTAAACACATAAAAAAAACAGAAAACAAAACCCCGCTGTCCGGTGCTAAGCTAAACAATCAGGTTCCTTTCTATACAGTGTGGGGCTGTCCCTGACACCCACAAAACATAAGCACAGTGCAAACCTTTATCTTTGAGTCGAAATTGGCAGACAGAGCTCTCTCAGCTGTCTCCCTCTGAGATCCAGGATAGAGCTCCCCTCTGCTCTCTTCCTGGTCATTAAATACAGGTGGAGAGGGGTCTGAGTGGACCAGAAAGACCGGGCTGGGAACCAGCTCTGATACGGTGGCTGGCAAAACCAAGGTCGGACTCTCACTAGTCACCTCAACGTGATCACATGTGAGGCAACAAGTATCGCCCGTCCATTATGGCGCCTCGCATAACGTCACATATCCCCCCTCTGCTCAAGCCCCTGGGGCGGAGCAACTGTCCCGACCTTGAATTGGGCCCAGGAAAGGCCATCAGCGTTATTTTGGAGCCTTCTGGCCCGGTGTTCCACTGAGAATTTAAAGGGCTGTAGGGCCAGGAACCACCTAGTCACCCGGCTATTTTTCTCCTGGTTGTTACACATCCACTTAAGGGGGGCATGATTGGTGACTAGCCTGAATGGCCTTCTCAGCAGGTAGTATTTTAGGGCCTCTTAGGCCCACTTGATAGGCAGGCACTCCTTCTCCACAATGGCATAATTCCTTTCATGCCTATTAAGCTGCCTGCTTAAGTAGACGACCGGGTGCTCCTCAACACCTCTTATCTGGGACAGAACAGCACCTAGTCCTACCTCAAAGGTGTTGGTTTGAATGACAAACTCCTTTGTGAAGTCTGGGGTCATGAGCACTGGCTGTACACAAAGTGCTTGCTTTAACTTCTGGAATAATGTTTCGACTTCGGGATTCCACTTAACCATTCCCGACCCTCTACCCTTCATCAGATCAGTCAGAGAGACAGCAATGGTTGCGAAATTGGGGATGAAGTGTCGGTAATACCCTGTAATCTCCAGGAAGGCACAAACCTGTTTTTTTGCTCACTGGTTGGGGTCAATTTGGAATGGCTTTGATCTTATTGGTCCGGGGTTTGATCAGACCCCGACCAATATCATACCCAAGGTATTTGGTCTCCTCCAGGCCTACGGCACACTTTTTTGGGTTGGCTGTTAAACCTGCTACCCTCAGCGAATCTACCACTGCCTGCACCCGGGGCAGATGTGATTCCCAATCTGGGTTGTGGCCCACCATTCAGATAGGCCACTGCATAGGGCCGATGCGACCTCAAGGTTCTGTCCATCATCCTCTGGAAGGATGCAGGGACCCCATGCAGACCAAACAGCATTCACTTGTACTGGAAGGACCCCTCGGGGTAGAAAAGGCAGTTTTTTCCATTGCTGACTCCATTAGGGGGATCTGCCAGTATCCCTTAGGTAGGTCTAGGGTTGTTATGTACCGGGCACCTACCAACCTGTCCACAAGTTCGTCAACCTGCGGCATTGGGTATGCATCAAACTTAGACACGTCATTCAGCTTCCTTAAAACGTTACAGAATCAGATAGTGCCATCGGGCTTTGGGACCAGCACTATAGTGCTTGACCACGCACTGTGGGGCTCCTCTATCATGTCTAACTCCAACATGTTTTTTATTTCTCTCACCACCGCCTCTCGTCTAGCCTCAGATATTCAATAGGGTTTTACATTTACACGGACCCCTGGTTGCCCGATTATGTCACATTGTAGTAAAATGGTCAGTCCGGGTAGGGAAGAGAAAAAGTCTCTATTTTTTTTTATTTCTATTGTTTTGTTGAGTCAATGACAAGGACTCAGTTATGGGAACATCCAGGGTCAGGGGTAACCTGTCCTTTTGGGGAGTGGGCACTGCCAATAAACTCTCTCTGTCCTTCCACGGTTTTAGGAGATTAACATGGTAAATCTGCTCTGTTTCCTTTTCCCAGGCTGGTAAACTTTGTAGTTTACTTCCCCTACTCTTTCCCTAATCTCAAAGGGACCCTGCCACTTTGCCAGGAATTTACTTTCAACCGTGGGGTCTAGCACCAGCACTCTGTCTCAGGGGTTGAAAGTTCAGATTTTGGCACCCCGATTGTAAACTCTTCTCTGGGCTTCCCGGGCTTGCTCCATATGCTCTCATACAAGGGTCAGGACTGCTGTAATTTGATGCTGCATCAAGGAGATGTCCTTATGACGCTTCTATATGGGGTGCCCTCTCCTTCCCAAGTCTCTTTTGCGACATCTAGCAGCCCTCTGGGATGTCTACCATACAAGAGTTCAAAGGGGGAATACCCTGTAGACGCGTGCAGAACCTCTCGTATGGCAAGCATGAGGTATGGCACCAAAAAATCCCAATTTCGCCCATCTTTATCCACCACCTTTTTTAGCATACTCTTGAGGGTCTTGTTAAACCTTTCCACCAGACCGTCAGTTTGGGGGTGGTAAACAGAGGTACGTAGATGGGAGATTTTGTACAACTTACACAATTCTATGGTCACTCTGGACATGAATGGGGTACCCTGACCTGTCAAGATTTCTTTAGGGATCCCCACTCGACTAAACACCTGGACCAGCTCCTAGGCGGTAATCTTAGCGGAGGTATTCTGCAAGGGTATGGCCTCAGGATAGCGGTCCCATAGTCCAGGATCACCAGGATGTGCTGGTGTCCCCGGGCAGATTTTACTACTGGTCCCATGAGATCGATGCCATTTCGCTCAATTATGGGAAGTGGGACAAGGGGACTAGAAAAATGGGGTGATGGGGCCATCATTTGACACTCAGGGCATGATTTACAGTATTCTTTGATGTCTGCATACAACCCAGGCCAGAAGAATATATAGATTATTCTCTCCCTGGTTTTCTCCATACCCAGATGTCCCCCCATAACATGCCCATTGGCCAGATCTAGCACCATCCTGCGGAAGGGTTTGAGAACCACTAGCTGCTCCACTTCGTCCTCCCCGTGTTTCACCACCTGATACAACAAATTATTTTTAAGCGCCATGTAGGGAAAAGACCCCCAATTAGGGTCCACAGGTTCCCCATCCATCACCTTCACCTTTTCTCTGGCTCTAAGGAGAGTGGTATCCCGTAGTTGTTCTGTACAGAAGTCCTCTCTCCGGACCTCTAAGTCAGGTACTACATTCAGTTCACTCTCACCATCATGGTCAGAGACATTGTCTAGGTCATTAGCCCCCCACTGGGAGTTATCTTCCAGCTCCTCCGGTTCCCCAGCCAGTACAGGAAAAGGAAGAGGGTCTCCTCCCTCCTCGGTCTCCCCTTCCATTTGGTCAAACAGGTATGATGAGAGGTCCTGTGCTTCCGCAGCAGGGGGAGCTCTATCCTCCAGATTCCCTGTGCGTTCTCATAACCTCCAAAAATTGGGAAAATCCCTGCCCACTAGGGCATCATAAAGTAGTTAAGGTACAACCCCCACTGAAGGAGTCACATTACCGCAAGGGGTGTCAATCTCAACCACCGCCGTCTGGTAGTCACGAGTGTCCCCATGGATACAAATGACTCTGACAGTGCTAGGGTGTAAACTTGCAGGGTTTACACAATTGCTTTTTACCAATGTTACCACACTACCCAAGTCAAGCAGTGCTGTGACTGGTCTCCCATCAAAAACAAAAAACACACATTTGCTTCTCCATGTGACTTGAACATGATGCTGTATATGCGACCTGTGGGTTCATCATTCAGGGGCAATTGGCAGCAATATGGCCCAACGCATGCCATCGGTAGCACTGTATGTGTTCTATACCCAGTCCTCTCAAGGGTCCCTAAGACCTTGTTGGCTTCTTTGGCCAATCTCCAGGTCTAGAGCTCCCAGTCTCTTTAGCGATATCAGTCTTATCAAATTCCCTCAAGCCCCTAAACCCTGAAACAGTCTTACTGGGTCTGACCTCTCACCTCTAGATACATTGGAGAGGGGCGCAGATGGGCACAGCAAGTCCTCAGCAGACGTATCTCTCCACGAGGTCCACAAGCTGGTTGGTGGTTGATTTCCCTCTGGGCTGCATTGGCTTGCAGCAGGGCCTTCAACATTTCCTCCATCTTTGAAAGTTGCCTCTCTGAACTCCACCACGCGTGGGAGATTAGCTTGTGGGGATCACTTTTCAGAGGAAAAGATTCAACATGGAGGTCAGTTTCTTTAAAATCTGGCAACTTACCATGTTTCTTATCATAGGTTTGCAAGGTCAAAACACATAAAAAAGCTAAGCTAAACAATCGAGTTCCTCTCTATACAGTGTGGGCTGTCCCAGACACCCACAAAACATAAGCACAGTGCAAACCTTTATCTTTGAGTCCAAATTGGCACACAGTGCTCACTCCCTCTGAGATCCAGGAGAGAGCTCCCCTCTGCTCTCTTCTTGGTCATTAAATGCAGGTGGAGAGGGATTTGAGTTGACCAGAAAGTCCAGGCCGGAAACCAGCTCTGCCATGGTGGCTGGCAAAACCCAGGTCGGACTCTCACTAGTCGCCTCAAATTGATTGAATACGAGGCAACAAGTATCGACTGTCCATTATGGCGCCTCGTATAACGTCACAATATATACACAGTATCTCACAAAGTGAGTACACTCCTCACATATTTGTAAATGTTTTATTAAATCTTTTCATGTGACAACACTGAAGAAATGACACTTTGCTACAATGTAAAGTAGTAAGTGCACAGCTTGTATAACAGTGTAAATTTGCTGTCCTCTCAAAATAACTCAACACACAGCCATTAATATCCAAAACACTGGCAACAAAAGTGAATACACCCCTAAGTGAAGTTAGCCATTTTCCTCCCCGGTGTCATGTGACTCGTTAGTGTTACAAGTTCTCAGGTGTGAATGGGGAACAGGTGTGTTAAATTTGGTGGTATCGATTTCGCTCTCTCATACCGGTCACTGAAAGTTCAACATGGCACCTCATGGCAAAGAACTCTGAGGATCTAAAAAAAATAATTTTTGCTCTACATAAAGATGACCTAGGCTATAAGAAGATTGCCAAGACCCTGAAACTAAGCTGCAGCAGAGTGGCCAAGACCATATACCGGTTTACTGGCCTCGCCATGGTCGACCAAAGGAGTTGAGTGCACATGCTCACCGTCATATCCAGAGGTTGTCTTTGGGAAATAGATATATGAGTGCTGCCAGCAGTGCTGCAGAGGATGAAGGGGTGGAGGTCAGCCTGTCGGCGCTTAGACCATATGCTGCACACTGCATCAAATTGGTCTGCATGGCTGTCATCCCAGAAGGAAGCCTCTTCTAAAGATGATGCACAAGAAGGCTCGCAAACAGTTTGCTGAAGACAAGCAGGCTAAGGACATGGATTACTGGAACCATGTCCTGTGGTCTGATGAGACCAAGATAAACTTATTTGGTTCAGATGGTGTCAAGCGTGTGTGGCAACAGCCAGGTGAGGAGTACAAAGACAAGTCTGTCTTGCCTACATTCATGCATGGTGGGAGTGTCATGGTCTGGGGCTTCAAGAGTGCTGCCGGCACTGGGGAGCTACAGTTCATTGAAGGAACAATGAATGCCAACATGTACTGTGACATACTGAAACAGAGCATGATCCCCTCCCTTTGGAGACTGGGCTCCAGGACAGTATTCCAATATGATAATGATCCCAAACACACCTCCAAGACGAACACTGCCTTGCAAAAGAAGCTGAGGGTAAAGGTGATGGACTCGTTAAGCATGTCTCCAGACCGAAACCTTATTGAGCATCTCTGGGGCATCCTCAAACGGAAGGTGGAGGAGTGCAAGATCTCTAACATCCACCAGCTCCGTGATGTCATCATGGAGGAGTGGAAGAGGACTCCAGTGGCAACCTGTGAAGCTCTGGTGAACTTCATGCCCAAGAGGATTAAGGCAGTGCTGAAAAATAATGGTGGCCACACAAAATATTGACACTTTGGGCACAATTTGGACATTTTACTAGGGGTGTACTTAATTTTGTTGCGAGCAGTTTAGACATTAATGGCTGCGTGTTGAGTTATTTTGAGGGAACGGCAAATTTACACTGTTATACACGCTGTACACTCACTATTTTACATTGTAGCAAAGTGTAATTTCTTCAGTGTTATCACATGAAAATATATAATAAAACATTTACAAAAATGTGAGGGGTATACTCACTTTTGTGAGATACTGTGTATGTATGTATGTATGTATGTATGTATATATATATATATATATTGTAGCTTGTATTGATGTTGCAGCCAATACTGCATTAAAGTACCACATAAATGGGGCAATCTACGGCTCTTCCTGGCTAGGCAGGGTTAATTCTATCAAAATGAACTTGCTACTGAGGCTCCTTTACCTATTTCGGTCACTCCCCATCCCGATTCCCAGAGGCCCTCTCAAGAAATTCCAAACCAAAATCATACGCTTCATTTGGGGCAACAAAGGGCATAGGCTAAATAAGGAGACCATGTTGCGGTCTAGGGACCAAGGAGGTCAGAATCTCCCAAACTTACTATGGTGCTATCAAGCTGCCCAACTCTCCCAGCTCTCAATCATTTACTCAAAAAGCGCACACCCGGACTGGGTCCGTCTGGAAAGACAAGCAATCCCTAAACACTCATATTGACTTTCTGCTATGGTGTCCCCCTAAAGCGAGACCCCCCGTTCTGGCCCCTCTGGCCTCCTCCTCCCCTTTCTCATTCCTTGGCCCTCTGGGATGGCATCAAAAACAATAACAATCTGATCTCCTCCTGGCGCCCTCTCTCCCACTTATTCCATAATTCACTTTTCCCTCCAGGGATGGACATTATGGCCTTCTGTTAGTGGCTGAACAAAGGCCTATACAGAATAGGACATTTTGTCAACTCCATGGGTCCTTTCTCTGTGGCACAACTTGACATGCCAATGACGGAGAGGTTCAGGCTTTCACCAAATTGCCCACTTCATTAGATCTTTGTGGACAGACAAATCTTCCCCCTTATCTCTGACAGCGTATGAAGCTTGGTGTGGTCAGGTCATGGAGCAGAGGGGGGGCATGTCAGTGATCTACCGCTCCATAGCCTCCTCCTCAGTCAAGGCACGATATATGAGAGATTGGGAGGGGGAGCTGAGTATGGAATGGAGCCTAGAGGCTTGGCACAGGGCCTTCTCTACAGCCTCAAGGGGCATCTACAATATTGCCTTGGCTGAGGCCAACCTGAAGGTCCTGACGCGTTGGTACCTGGTCCCCTATAGACTCACCAAACTCTACCCGAACACTACTCCCTTATGCTTCTGCAAATGTGGCCTCACTAACATGATGCTTCATAATTGGTGGGAATGTCCCAAGATTAGGGATTTATGGAATAAAATCTTTCATCTAATCAGGAAAATCACGGGAATCTCGATTCTGAAATCCTCCTAAATTGCCCTGCTAAATTTTATGGGTCCTGAGATCCCAAAACTGACCATGCGACTCATTTCCTTCATTCTGACCAGCACTAAAATAACCATCGCCAGAGCTTGGAAACATCCCCACGTTTCCTTCAACCAGGTAAAAAGAAAATCTCCTGGATTATGACGCAAGAAAAGACGGCTAGCATTCTTATGGACTCGTTGGAGAGGCATGATGCAATCTGGGAACCCTGGCTTGCATACGTCTCCCAAGCATGATTCTTTGAGCTCCTAAAGGAATTACTTCATCAGGTAGTGAATCCATCCCCTGTCACTAACACTCCTTTTCCTCCTCCTCTACTCTCTTCTCCTCTTCTCTACTCTTTCTTCATTCTTCCTATTTACTTTCTCGCATCTATATTTCTTTTCAAGTTTAACTATAGGTCACAGTACTTGCTTGAAACCAAAATATTATATGCTGTTTGTTTTTATACCTATATGGTCTTTGTATGTTCTTCCCTCCACAGCTGCCCCAGCAAAATATTGGTTGGCACATGTACCTCATACGGTTTGGCCTTTGGCCTTATTGGTCCCCCTGGGGCAGCCCTCCTGGGGGTGAGGGGAGGACAAGTCTCACACCGCAGCACAGTATGTTCCCATTTGGGGTGCTGCGGGGGGAGTACCGAGCTTCCTCCCTTTTGAGCGTCCCCTCATTCCCTCCACCGGGGGCAGTCACAGGGCAGATACATTGGATGGAGTTTCATGTAACCCCCATAGATTTAGTTATGATGTTATTTTGACACACTATTATTGTTTTTTCCTGCAATGTACTGTCAATTATTTCTGATGCTAAATATTAATAAAAATCTATTGAAAACAAAGTATCACATAAACTGTGAAATAATGTAGTATTGATTGTTTTTTCTGGTATAGAACTCTTGATTCCTAATTGTGGAATATAAATTGTTGTTCATAAAAAATCTCAAGTGATTTAGTTAGAATTTCAAACTTGAGTTTAAATGGATTGTGCCCGAGGGTAAAGATAACTGAATTTCAAATGCTTGTTATGCTGTAATTTGTTTAAAAAAACACTGTTTTTACTACTAGATTAAAATGTTATGTTATGTAATGTAATTCAACTACTTTGATAGTTCCTTTTTAAAATGGAGTGACGTTTGGTTCATGTACAGGAAACAATTACCTTATCAAGAACAACTTTCGTGATCATAGCTTTAAAAAGGAATACCTGATATTACATTTCAAAATTTTGAAATTATTTTTGAAAGCATATTTCTATCAATGTAACATTATTTTAACATTTGAAAGATAAATATATAATTTTATGTTCAGGAATTTATATTCTCTAATTTAATTTATGTATTTTAAACAAAAACATCTGTTTTGCTGTTACAGTAAATGAAGTATTTGAATACTCTTCTTAAACCACACCTGTTGATTGAAGTAAATGCTGCCTTTTAATATTTTAACCACTTCAGCCCCGGAGCCCTTTTTTAAACTTGTTGCTTACAAGTTAAAATCCATTTTTTTTTACTTAGAACCCAAAACATAATATATATTTTTTTAAAACACCCTAGAGAGTAAAATGATGATTGTTGCAATATTTTTGTCACACCATATTTGCGCAGCAGTCTTACAAGCGCATTTTGGAAAAAAATCACTTTTTGAATTAAAAAATAAGACAACAGTAAAGTTAGCCCATTTTTTTGTATATTGTGAAATAGGATGTTAATCTGAATAAATAGATACCATAAATGTTACGGTTGAAAATTGCGCACATTTGCAGAATGGCGACAAACTCCGATACTTAAAGATCTCTATAGGCGATGCTTTAAAATATTTTAATGGTTACCAGGTTAGAGTTACAGAGGAGGTCTTTTGCTAGAATTATTGCTCATATTTTGACGAACGTGGTGGTACCTCACATGTGTGATTTGAACACTGTTTACATATGCGAGCATGACTTACGTATGCGTTTACTTTGCTGCGTGAGCTCACGTGGATGATGGGGCGCTTTCAATTTTTATTTCAATTTTTTTTTTCAATATTTTTTATTTATTTTATTATTTTTTTAACACTGTTCCTTTAAAAAAAAATCTGATCACTTTTATTGCTGTCACAAGGAAGGTAAACATCAGTTGTGACAGTAATAGTCATCGACAGGTACTTTTTATGGAGGGATCAAGGGTCTAAAAGACCCCCAACTCCTCCTTTGCACTTCACAGTATTCAGATCACCAAAAACAGAGATTCTGAATACTGTCATTTTTTTAAAACCCGTGCCATTGGCCCCTGAGCAAACCGGAAGTGATGTTGTGAAATATACGACGGAGTTCCGATCAGAGCTGATTCCGGCTTCATTTGGGACTCCACACAGCCGGCGGATGTGCCAGATCAGAGCTCCAGTCTCCCAGTGGGATGGGAGGCTGGAGAAGAGCAGTGGATGGCAGCATGAGGGGGGGGCGTCCCCTCCCGCGGCCTGGGATAACTGTCGAGCGGCTCCCGAGCTGGATCGGCCATTATCACCAGATAGCCGACCGCCGGCTCTAAAAAACTGTACCGGGGTATAGCCTGTAGCTGTAGGCTATACCCCAATACATCCACTTAAAGCTGCTGCCATTTATAAACAGTGATTTGCGTTAAGTGGTTAAAGAATTCACCATTTTATGTTTCATGCAAGAATCATTTCATACAAAGAATTGCTATGCCCCACAAGTTTCAATTATAGCATGTAATTTGTAAAATATAAACAGCCATACAAATTATATAACTCAACCTATTGACTGAGAGATCCAGATCTATGTGAGGCCTAAATTTTATTCAACTTTACTTCATACTACGCTATTAGTCTCAGGAATTGAAGCCGCTATCACCACCATTGTGTAAGGGAAAAAGTATAACACAAATGCTGTGCTAATTAAAAGTGATTAAATTATATAAAACATATGTCAAAAATTGTATAATCAAAATACAAGAACTTTGATGGTTTTTAGTACATTTGCACCACTTGCCATGTGCATATAGAAATATATAGAACAGTGATAGTTTACATGAATAGTAAAAAAGTCCAATCATTCAATCTCAGTGTTATTTCAATAATTGTGGATAGCAGCCATGAATATCCATGTGCAAATCACCAAGATATGATTATACACCACTAAAGAAGGGTAAATGCGCTTACCAGAAAATGTGGCCTCAGGTACCAGCGGTACTGAGTTAAATGAGCTGACATAAGCATATATCTCCAGGAAGATAATCCATAAGGCAACTCTCACACATTAACACTATGGCAGGGTCACCACTCTCTTGGTTGTATGATATGATCCAAACATCCAAAAAAACAGAATATATCCACATAGTATAATACCACAATTATCACATTTTATTTAAAAGTACAGAACACTTACTGTACATATCGTTTTTTGTTACAGCACTTATCGATACATCCAACAGGTATAGTTACAAAGAACACTTAGCACACAGTGGCCTGAATAAAACTCGACCCAATGCATTTCATCTATTTAGATATCACCCGAGTGAGGGTCCACGCTGGTCATCGTGTATAAATACAAAATTTGTCCGATAACAGCTCTTAGAACACATAACAAAATAATAATTTATTGTTCGTAATCCCCTCTGATGCCTCGACCAAAATGGCGTGCGCCTCGTTCCCATCTGAGGGGTTGTGCATGCATCGCCTAAATAATGACTCTAAAAGATGGCCCATTGCTCTTACCTCAAGGGCAGTCTCAGGCCTGCATCTCAAGCCTCATCTCAGCACTAGCATTTAGAGCTGTGCATGCGTCACTAATTTGTGACCATAAGCAATTCCTATCTTTACTTAACAACATGTATGATGAATCACTGCCTATTAAGGAGAAATGTATGTCTGTCCAGTGTACTAGACACCGTATCAATGTCCAGGCTCAGGATAGCCAAAGCTGGGTTAGGAAATAGTAATACGCTTGTAACCTCAGATATCTTTTGGAATATTTTCTGCCAGAAGCTAACTATGCTTTTGCAGGACCATAGGATGTTAAAAAAATTCCCCTTTTGACAACATCCTCTCCAGCAGAGAGGAAAGTGAGAGGGGGACATTTGGGCTAGATGACTTGGGGTGAGTCACCACTGAAGGGAAATCTTTTGCGCTAGCTCTCAATTTAGTGTGCAGTGTGCATCACTATATATTGACTTAAAGTGGTTGTAAAGGCAGAAGGTTTTTTTATCTTAATGCATAGTTTGGATTAAGATAAAAAGCTTTCTGTGAGCAGCAGCCCCCCTCAGCCCCCCTAATATTACCTGATTATCTTGATCCAGTGATGTTGCAGGATAGACTTGAATGCCCATAACTCTCCCTCCTCATTGACTGAGACAGCAGCGAAGTGCCATTGACTCCCGCTTCTGTCAATCAAAGCCAGTGAGCCAATGATGAGAGGGAGGGGACAAGGCCGGGCTGCAGCTCTGCGTCTGAATGGACACAGGAAGCTGTGGCTTGGGTGCCCCCATAGCAAGCTGCTTGCTGTGGTGGCACTCAACAGGAGAGAGGGGCCAGGAGCATCAAAGAGGGACCAAAGAAGAGGAGGATCTGGGCTAGTCTTTGCAAAATCACTGCACAGAGCAGGTAAGTATGGCATGTTTCTTATTTTTAACCCAAAAAAGGATACGTTGGTGTCACTTTAAGGGTCTTACTTTAAGGCTGGGCTCACACCTCCACATGGAGTGGCTCACAGCAGGCAGTCCAGTGAGTCCCTGTTCCCCATTTCAGAGATGAATCAGGGCCAAATTTTTGCCTGAATTTGGCCGTGAAACTGAGCCAAAGATGCACAGGACTACTTGCATGACACAGTGCATGCCACTCCGGAGCCTTCACAGAGATGTGTGAACCAGCTCCATAGAGAGCCAGTCTCAGTCTCCTGTAATGCGAATTGGATGTGGTGAAACCTGCATCCAATTCGCACTAGTGTGAACCCAGCCTTAGTGAGAGATTTGGAATAAGGAATAAGAGTCATTATAAGAATTTGTAACCGGGTATTGAAAAAGTGTGAACTGGAGAGAGAGTGGAGAGCTCTCCAAGCTAGAAGGGATGCATAGATCAGGAGGGCAGGTCCCACAGACCTCCATAGGTCAGCTATCATTAGAGTATGAAAGTCAGGAGCTGGAATTAGAACGCATTCTAATTCTGTCCAGAGTATAATAGAGAGGCGTTGAAACCACTGCTTAAAGGGTAACTCCACTTTTATGGGAAAGAACAAACAAAAAAATAATAGAGCATATAGAATTGCGACTCAAGTCATATTGTAATTGAATGTTATTAAAAAATACCTTTCCTGTTCAATCTGCAGCTCTCTAATTTTCTGTAAAATGCAATGCAATATGGCTACCTGGAGGTTTTCTATACACAGACGTCTACACTAAGATACAAGTCAGATATCAAGCATCCCCTGCAACAAAAATGTCATTTTTGGTGAGATATTCCCAATAGGAAATCACATCTAAAGGGATGAAGACCCTGCAATTTTCCTCATTAGAGCCTTGCAGGTGCATCAGCTGATTGATAATTATGAAACCACTCCCATTTTATTCACTTACCGCATGGCCATAGACAAACACATGGATATTTCTTCAGAATAACAAAAAAGTACGAATCTGCAACAAAGTTTTTTAAAATCCTTTTAATGTACATAGATCACCCAGAGGTGAATTACTTTTTTCTCAATAAAAGTGGAGTTACTCTTTATGTTGATCTAGATGGGCTGCGAGATAGTAGTCATTAATGTCCATGTAGCACGTGCCACCTGCCCATAAGCATTTTAAATTAAGCCAATTTCCTGGACCAGGATAACATAAATTTAGCCAGGTGGGTAAGCTCCTGGGACACTTTCTTGCTAAGGGCATAGGCATTAACATCTCCTCATTGGGCTGTTGTGGGAGTAAGGATAATTCCTAGGTAAGGGACACCATGAGTGTTCCAAGAATAAGGTAGTGATTCCTGTAAAGAGTGTTTGACTGTCGGGGGGATACCTAGATCTAAGAACAGGAATTTAGCATAGTTCACTTCATAGTAGGATTTTCCACTAAATTGCGATAGAAGTTGGTGGGCATGAGGTAAGGAGGTAGATGAGTTAGTGAGTAGAAGGATGACATAGTCTGCAAAAAGGTTAATCGTGTGGCAAGTATGCCCAATCCACAAACCTGTAATCTGGAGATGGGAACAAATGGATTCTGCCAAAGGTTTGATTAGAAAATTGAGGGGGATAGAGAGCATCCTTGGTGAGTGCCATTTGTGATCTTAAATGTTCTAGAAGGTAAGTTAGATATATATACCTGGCCAGATGGGGAGGATTAAAGGGCCGGGATGGCCAAGAGTATAAACCCTTACAACCAAAATAGCTCACGGGACATATAAAACGAATTAATTCTATTGAATGCCTTCTCTGCATCCAAAGAGAGGAGCAGAGGAGGTGTTTGATGTGTCTCAGCATAATGAAGAAGATGTATTAGTCTTCTGGTGGCATCAGATACCTATCTCTCTTTGGTGAAACCTGTTTGATCAGATTTAATCAGATAGATATCAAACATGCATCCTGCTAAAGCCTCGTACACACGGGACGACGATCGTACGTACAATCGTCTCAAATCGTATGTTGGCTGTTGTATCTAGCATACTGACTGCACTACACGATCGTACGACCAAAGAAAGAATGTTCAGGTGCATGTAATTAGCATCCGGCCATTCCTGACTTCTGAGCATGCGTGTTTTGCACAATACAACTTGTTGTACCAACTTCTCTGTACACTCGATTATTGGTACGACCAAGTTTTCTAGTTTGCTCATACAACACCCTTTGTACGACCGTCGTATGTCAGCTGTTCTAATCGCGCGTACGAAGGATCGATTTTGCATACAATGGTCATTCGTACGACCTGTTGTATACGATCGTCGTCCCGTGTGTGCGAGGCTTAACAGTTTGGCACAGATCCTGACTAGTGTTGAGCGAACCCGGACTGTAACGTTCGGGTCCGTACCGAACTTTCGGGTGTCCGTGGCACGGACCCGGACCCAGACATTTCAAAAATCGTTCGGGTTCGGTCGAGTTGTGATCAGTCCTAGACACGGTTTGACAATTCGGAGCGTGTGTGCCCTGCTGCTAGCATATGTTGTCCAGCATGCTTACTGGTAACATACGTTTTAGCTAGGAAGCATGCGCGCTAATCTTGTCGACTGTATGCTGCCAGCATGTTTCCCACAACATACTCGTTTGATCTTTTGAACCAGCATGGTTATTAGCTCACATGTCTCTTCAACCATGTTGTTCAACAT
>BLSH010154425.1:40689-66880 GCA_018402905.1 Glandirana rugosa
TTAACACACAGTTTCCAGATGATTTTAGAACAGTGATATGGGTTCTCCCGGTTTTAGTTTAAGTTTAACACGCAGTTTCCAGATGATTGTAGAACAGTGATATGGGTTCTCCCGGCTAATTTATACTTTTTTTCACACAGTTTGAAGATGATTTTAGAACAGTGATATGGCTTCTACCGTTAAGTAATACTTTTCACACACAGTTTGAAGATGGTCCACATCCACCTCCATTTTTGATTTTTTTATGTTTTTTTTTTTTTTTTTAAATATTTAAAGTTATTTCCCTGTCCCCATTTCTTTGTAGGGCACTTGTCCCACCCTTACACCCATTTTCCTTCCTTTTGCAGACATCTAGGACTTTCCAGGACTTTTTTACAGCAATTTTCAGAACTTTTAGTAAAATTACCAGAACCCCGGACCCGAACCCGGACTTTTTGGGGTCCGGGACAAAGTTCGGGTTCTGTCCGGACCCGAACCCGGACTTTGTCCCAAAGTTCGGCCGAACCAGCAGAACCCGGACTTCTAGAAGTTCGCTCAACTCTAATTATGATCAGACCATACAGTCTATGTAATACAGTATGAGGTCCTTCCTAAACTATCCAATCAATCTGTATTCAGTCAGGTAGTTCCTTGCAGTAGTTTTTGATAGATCTAAAGGGGATTGTACAGTCACAAATGAGGAGGATATAAATTACCAATATCAAACATTACATGACCAACAGATCAGAAACTCTACTCTTATTAGTTATAAATTGGGCAGGCCAGTCTCTTCATATAGTAAACTTGAACAGGACCAGACTTTTCACATAGGTAATATTTTATACAACTGACTTAATTTAAACAGAATTGAATTGGTTTTAATGCAAGATTCCCCTTTAACAGTTGAATCTTACTCTATATTGACAGGGTTCATGTGATTTTATTCAAATAACTGACTCTAATTATGAATGTGAATGGGTATGACCTCTTTGCAAAGTGAATGTTCACTGCACTTAGTAAATATGGTGAAGATATATTCATTATATGCATCCAATCACGTGTATAGCAAACAAGATTTTTGCTTGCAAATAATTGCATAACTTGAGTGAACACAGCTTCCCCATGTTTACTAAGCTAATTCAAATTAATTTTTGCACAGTTAACTTGATGTCTTGTTTACTTTAGTAAATCCCCCTGATTACCTTACTCACCATCTCATCTAATGACAGACAGGAAAAGGGGAGAATTTCTATTTATTTAATGCAATAAAAAGTTAAATATATTTGAATTACTGAAATACCATATGTTCATTGAAATTTTAAGTAGCTTGCTCTATTGTTTGTTGGAAAATATAAACTCTGTTCCCACTATCTTTTTAGACAAAACAACACTACAATAATTAACACGGTTTACCTCCCACAGATTACCACTACTCTCAAATATTTTATATTCTTACTACTATAATTTTATTTCCCACTAGGAAATAACTTGGTCATTGTTGCTTGGAGTTATCTAATATTGTTGTTTATATTACATAAATGAGCTCAAAATATTTCAACTGTCTGGACTGTAAAGAAAAATAGTTCAAGAAACAATAACTTCTGCGGTTTTAATAATAAATACTGTTTTTTTAAGAGATTATGAGCAAACTAGCCACTGGCATTCTATGAACAACAAACTACAGAAAGAATTTACAATCAGAAAACAAGTAAAAGAAAATAATACTAGTTATTTTTCCCTTGGGGTTTCTTTGGATTTTTTTTTATCAGATTCTGAGAGAACCTAGATTAAAATTGAAATGACTTACATGCTATGCTGTCTTGTTCCATAATATCAATAGAATTAAATTGTTACTTTAGCAGGGTGGGAGTTAAATAATTTTGATGATAGTACAGAAAAACAAAAAGCTTGAAACAAAAAAATACCACAATAATAATTGCATTTTCAATATAATTTTGTGAATTTGGAGAGGGAATGTTTCTAAAGTTTTCCAAACATTCTGTATATACACGTTTGAACAAGTTAGTCACAAATTCAAGCTCAGATAATTATCCAATATAGGGATATATATATATATATATATATAGAGAGAGAGAGAGAGAGAGAGAGAGAGAGAGTATAGTATTTTCTGATATATATTTCTTCATTTATTGTGTTTACAAAGAAAAAAAAAAGAAAAAATCATGAAGCTAAGCTTTATCTCTTTGCTGAAAAATAGTGTTGCAGTGTTGTTTAATGGGTCGAGTAGCTGTCACTACAAATTCTTTATAGCTGAATGACTCAGAGGAGTCACTGACCCCCGTTTCTCTGTGCTCCGGTCTTACAAAGCTATATAGAGTTTCAATTCGAGAGAGGCAGCCAAATTTAGGCTATTACTTTAAGATGCTCAGAATGCTCATAAAAGTAATACAATTCACATAAAAGGACCACTATAGCAAGAATTTTGTAAATGTGTCAGGTAACTGCTATTTGGCCAATACATTTAATAAAATATAAAATTATTTTTATTTTATAGACCTTTATTCAAAAATGTCACTACATTTACATGAAGAACAAGCTGCCCAGCAAAAGTACAGTTAAAGTGGTTGGGACAAGCTATTACATTGCTTGGGGTGCTTATAACTTTCAGCATTAAATTTGCTACATAAACCAATGTGTAATGTATTGTTATTAAAATTACTCTCCATTCAGTACCATCTTATCTGCGGATGTTTACTAAAACTGACAAAAAATTAAATGCACTATGGCAACCTGAAGGCTTTCTGTACACAACTGGTATAAGGAATGCCCCTAAATGTAAAGTCCTACTTTCGTGGGACTTACTGTTTTTCCCAGAAGTCTGCACTAAGATACAAGTAAAAATGTAGGTATCCCCTGCAATAGGAATTTTATATTTGTTAGATACTCCCTAAAAGCTGGTACACACTTGCCGAATATTAGCCGGTATCAGCAGGTTCAACAGAAATTGGTTGGCTTCTGTTGAATGGGCATGCTGGAAAACCAGCATGCGATCAGTATCTGATCAGCGCTGGCAGCCAATGGCTGCCAGTGCTGACCGGTGTGTACTGGTGGGGGGCAGTCTCCCGGTCAGAACACAGAACTGTCAGAACTGTACTTACATCACATAGTTAGTACAGCGAGCTCCTCGTTTTTTTTTTTTTCATTCAGTCTGCTAGGTTGAATGAAAAAAAAAACAGGCTTTGTGTACCAGGCATTGGGCTTGCCTGCTAAAAAAATTCAGGAGCTGCAGCTCTTCTCATTAGAACACTGAAAGTGCACAAGGTATGTTGCATTAGAATGAAGTCTGACCCTCCAATTTAGTAATCATCCAGGAAAGGACATAGTAAAACAAACAGCAATTTCTTAAAAAAAGAAAAAGGTAGAAATCCACATCAAAGTCTGTTAAAACCAAACAACTTCTCTGTAAATCTGCAGTCAGGTAAAGCCAAAACAGCTGCAAGGGTTGACTGGGTTTACACAGTTTGGCTCTATTTGGAATAATACCACATACCTGGAACTGACAAAACTTACCTATGCTCCTGTGTGCTTATGGTATCACACACGCGCAGCATAATTATATGGCTTGTAAATTGCTATCCTTTTCTTCATTGCAGACTGTGTAAGATCTGCCACAATTTTTGTATTGCTATTTGCCCACGTCGTACAGGCACAAAATTTGCCCACTGACTTCTCTCTTTCCCCAACACCTATTTTTGGTCTGTTGCAGCACAGTGAAACACAGAAGGGCCTTATTTCCAATTGTTGCGCATCTCTACTGAACATCTATTGGGAAGTCAATCCATGTAAGGCCATGGATCTGTGGGAGTCTGTGGGGGACTTGTCTGGAGAACCGTGGGAAAATGCATGGGAAGCAGTGAAAGCTAGCTCTCATAATACTTCTCAGCATATATCACAATTATACCTTTTATTGCAAGTTCATTATACCCCAGTGAAATTGTTCAAAATGGGGCTTTTGTCAGAGCCAGTTTGTCCTAAATGTAGAAGAGTCCATGGGGATCTCATACACATGCTGTGGAGATGTCCTAAGTTACACAGATACTGGGAGTCTGTTCTTGCAACAGTTAACAGAGTATTCAAAACAGACGTCCCTTCCGCTGTCTGCTGGGAGTTTTTGATGACATTATACTGGATGTCATCAAAAACTCCCAGGAGGCTTTTTCCAAGGCCTTAAGGAATGGCTAGACCACATGGGTACTACTTTAAGATATGAACGGGTTATATTCCAGCACCATGGATGCCCCGCTAAATTTGAGAGGGTTTGTGTAAGCATGCTTGATGTGCCAGGATTGGCTCCAGTAGACCTGATTATTGATAGGATATACTAAATGTTGGTTACCAATATATGACTACGACATTCTTTTGAATGTGCCATAGTGGTGCTCTATTGTCTACTGTCATTTCTGTTTTCAGTCACTAGGTGTGGTCGTATGTTCTCTTTGGTGAGCTGACATCTATAAGTAGTTCTCTGAAGTTGAAAGCTGTAATTGGCTATTTGTTTTTGTACATTAAAATGTTATACTTTTGTGATTGTTTATGGAACATGTATGCTTGAATGTGTTAAAATAAAACTTACTTCCAATTAAAAAAACTGCAGTCAATAAAAAAATATCAAAAATAACAGTTAATATTTTACTTTGATTTTTATTTTGCTTTTGGATTGTGACCTGCAGCAGTATTTGCACTTATGATATGGTTCTAACTTAGGAGGTAGGTTCCCCAATGTATTATTTATGTTATTTGTTTATGAAATCCACAGAAACAGCATGGTTTCTGAGCCTGCCTTCATTTTCTAGCTACAAGCTCCATGAATTATGGAATGATATTTTCCCTTTCAAACAAAGTACCCAAGAACACAAAGCAGGCATAAGAAGAGTCTTTGAGTTTGAAAATATATATCCAAATGTGTTTTTGTCTAGAGGTCTACTATAGGAGCTTTAGTTACTTCCATGGTTGTTCAGTGTTAATTTTCAATTACCATCTTGGGAAATAGAAAATATTGCACATTGAATACAACGTGTGCCTACTGAATGCATTTTATGCCAGTAAACTTGGAAATGGCTTAAAAAACAACAGTTGTCTTTTTTTCTTTTTTCTTCTGCTCAGAAAAGTACAAAGACAGTACAAGAAAGTAGAAAGAGAAAGTAAAAAATGGCAGTCACAAGTGCATTTCAAATATGGTAACAAAACCATTAATTGAATTAAGTCTCATTAAAAAAGAAACGTTTTTGGAACTTTAAATGAGGCAATGGCCTGGTAAATTCATATACCTCCATCCCTGTCTATAGAAAAAAGGGGGAAAAAGGAAGTGGGACTTTGAATGAAGCACGCGGCTGCAAGGAATACAATGGTCAATGTGTATTATCATATTTATTAATTAATGTAAATCTGTATGTAACAAGGTACAAAACAATAATTAATGGCAGTGGTTAATATCCCATTAAAATTCATATATATACACGAGGAGGGCAGATGGGCGTGGACGTGTGAGGAGGTAGACACCAGGAGCCGGAGCTCCGTCTTTTACTAGTTTCCAGCTTTCGAATGGAGAGTTTCCTCCCTCCGCCCTTCCAGACCTGACACCTGATTCTTGGGAGTGCACCAAGAGTGTCTCGATGTCAGGGAGGCTGGACACCTGCAGGGGGAACCGTTGACTGGAGAGATCAGGAGAGGATGATCGGAGCCACTGCAGCTGTTGTTGTAGCGGTTAATGTAGTAGCTTGACAGGGATTAGACCCAGACGTATGGTCTGCGGGCATGATACTTACCAGCCCTGGGTGGATGGTGTAAGCTGCTGACCGTCCCCAGTCAGCCTTAAATGCCAGCTTGGGAGCAGCCTATGGTCAACGGTGGTGGGACGAGCGGAAATGGTGCAGCTACATTAGTCTCTCTGTTACCATAGCCCAGTGGTTCTCAATTCCGGTCCTCGGGACCCCCTAACAGGCCAGATTTTAGGTATTACCTTGGGGAGATGCAGACTAGAATACTACAATCCACTGAGCAGCAAATGATATCACCTGTGATGCATTGCAGTTATCCTGCAAACCTGGCCTGTTAGTGGGTCCCGAGGACCGGAGTTGAGAACCACTGCCATAGCCCCATTTTGGGGGAAGAAACACCTGATCTAAGGGACTAAAATAGGATTTCTTTTTGCACCAGAAATATTGCAGAAAGATCACATGGCACCAGGTAAGCCATGAACCAACAAAACTATACCAAATGCAAGTGCAGTCACAAGCCCCCCATGCTCATCTCCATCTCCAACAGGAGCTAGGACTGCTAAAAAATTGCCTGGTGAAAGCATGGTGGACAGCATGGAGACATCAGGTGAGAGTAAAATAAAAACTGCACCTACCAATACAGACATCCTGCAGGCTATTGCAACTTGTAAAGACACTTTAATGGAGAAAATAGATAGTCTGGCAGTGGACATTAGTGTAATAAGGCATGATATGGATAAATTCAGGAAGAGGGTGGTGGAGGTGGAAAAACACATTTCTGCAGTAGAGGACATAGTTAAAATAGACAATAAAGAAATCCATGCACTGCAGATCCAGGTACGGGCCCTTCAGGGGAAAATGATAGACACGGAAAGTCACCTAAGGAGGAATAACGTGCCTATATTGGGATTGCAAGAATGCATGGAAGGTGGCAATCCAGCTGAATTTGCAGAGCATCTCCTGACTACCGTTTTAGGCTTAATTGAGAGATCACCTATGTTTGTGGTAGAGAGGGCCCATAGAGTCCCCTTGTCCCTGCCAAAACCAGGGGCTTTCCCTCGCCTGTTTTTTGATACGGCTATTGAACTACAGAGATAGAGATCGTATTCTGTTGGCAGCCAGGATAAAGAAAGAGGTGCAATTTGAGAACTCTAGACTACTCTTTTTTTCCTGATTACCCCCCTGAGATACAACAACAAAGGAGAACTTTTATGGATGTCCGCAAAAGACTGAGAGATAAAGGACTAAAATTTAGCCTCTTGTTCCCCCGCAAATTACGTGTGATTAGGGGCGTCGTTAAGGCATGGCTATCAGGGCTACAGCCCCGAATGTCACGCCCTCAGCCCCGAGCCTCAGGAGGGGCCCCTAATAGGGTGTCAAGCTGTCTGCCCTGCTTGACAGAGCCGCAAGTGGGAGACCTGACAGAGTCGCCAGCGAGCGGGCTTAATAGAGCCGCGAGCGGGCGGCTCTGTGAGCGGCAGTGGGGCTGTGATCGGCAGGCTAGGGGCGGGTGTCAGGTTTGCGGCCCCCCCCAGTGAAGTGACAGTGAAGTGCCTGGGGCTGGGGGACAAACAGAGCCGGTGTTCTGCCGAGAGCGGCTCCCCTGCGAGATGTCCTAGCTGTGTACCGGCTGCTGCACTGACATAGCAGCTTCCGCTGCAGCAGCCGAGTGGTGTAAAGTACAATCTCTCTCTCCTCCTGTACAGCGGGGGAGAGAGAGGAGCGGGCAGTGTTGAACAGAGGACGGGACCTGCTAAAGTTAACTTTCTATGTTAACCAGCAGGTGATTGGTTGCTAGGCGGTCATAGCAACCAATCATTAGCTTTTTAACATAAAAAGTTAACTTCCCGCCCTCTGTTCAACACTGCTGTTTCTACCCCTCTGCACGAGCAAGGTAGGATGAGGTGTGAGGGGGTTTGTAACATTGAAAGGGGTCCAGTAGTGTGGGGGCGCTGTGTAATGTACTGGCTGCATACTGTGACGCTGGCTCTGTATTGCCTGCATACTGGGACATTGACTCTTTATTGGCTGCATACTGTGACACTGGCTCTGTATTGGCTGCATACTGTGACACTGGCTCTGTATTGGCTGCATACTGTGAAACTGGCTCTGTATTAGCTGCATACTGTGACACTGGCTCTGTATTGGCTGCATACTGTGACACTGGCTCAGTCTGGCTGCATACTGGGATAATGGCTCTGTATTGGCTGCATACTGTGACACTGGCTCTGTATTAGCTGCATACTGTGACACTGGCTCTGTATTAGCTGCATACTGTGACACTGGCTCTTTATTGGCTGCATACTGTGACACTAGCTCAGTCTGGCTGCATACTGTGACAATGGCTCTGTATTGGCTGCATACTGTGACACTGGCTCTGTATTGGCTGCATACTGTGACACTGGCTCAGTCTGGCTGCATACTGTGACAATGACTCTGTATTGGCTGCATACTGTGACACTGCCTCTGTATTGGCTGCATACTGTGACACTGGCTCAGTCTGGCTGCATACTGTGACAATGGCTCTGTATTGGCTGCATACTGTGACACTGGCTCTGTATTGGCTGCATACTGTGACACTGGCTCTGTATTGGCTGCATACTGTGACATTGGCTCTGTATTGGCTGAATACTGTGACACTGACTCTGTATTGGCTGCATACTGTGACACTGGCTCTGTATTGGCTGCATACTGTGACACTGGCTCTGTATTGGCTGCATACTGTGACACTGGCTGCATACTGTGACACGGGCTCAGTCTGGCTGCACACTGTGATACACCTGTGTAAGGAGGGACTCTGCTGGGGGACACCTGATGGCATCTGGTAGGAGGCGACATGGCAAGTGACACACTCGGGGCTCCCACTGATTCTGCATTATGGTGAGTTGAACTATTTCATTTTATATTACAATGTAATAATAGAAATAATGTGCTTCAATCATCCTGACACCATAACAACCATGGTGCCGGGATGATTGATGCGCTAACACCAGGTCTTTGGAGGATCTTTATCTGCTGATTGTTAAACTTTCTGGAATACACATATTACTATTGTGGTGAAGAATCTGGGCCTGCTGTCCCTCCATCCCGACTTCTTTCCTTCCTTCTCTGTTCTTTCCTTCCCTATCTCTTTCTTCTTTCCATCCCTCGTTCATCTCAGACGCGAGCCACGCCCATGTAAGCCATGCCCACTAGTTAGTTTAGACCACACCCATTTTTTCAGCACGCCGCATTTCTTCGGGCTAGAGCCCCTGGTCTTTTTCCCACCTAGCAACGCCCCTGCGTATGATTGACGGGGATCACACAAGATTTTTCGAAACTCCAAAGGCAGCAATAGAGTGGTTGGATGCTCACTAGGGGGAGAGGGAGGTGGAGTGGAATTTGGGGGGGGGGGGAGCAATAGATATAAAGCACAGTGACACAGATTTGAAACGAGTATGTATGGATGTACACAATGCACAGCTGTGCCATTTATCAAATAATATTGCACATTAGATAATATTTCACTTAAAAATATGTTGACATATTAAATATATTGAATATGTGAATAGTGATAAGATGAAGTTTGAATAGTGATAAGCCCCCCCCACCCTCCCTCTCTCTGATTTCTTCCCCTTTCCAAAAGAAAGATAAAGAAAACATTTTGCTTTTTTTTTTTTGTTTTTGGATTCCTCTACTTCTTCTCCCCTCCCTTTTCTTTTTTTTTTTTGAATATAAATAAACACAAAAGTGATATATGGAGGGAATGGATATGTTGGGAGGGGGAGGGTGGAGGGGCAATTTTTTTAGGGGCCGGCTCTCCTCCTTCCTCCTTGCTTTCCCCCCTACCTCATAGATTGCACAGTAATTTTTTTTCTTTTTCTTTTTTTCTGCGTTAACCACCAAGCTTTTTTTTAGGAGCTCCGGCATATAAGACCACAAGCGAACACCTTGAGAGCCCCCCTTTTTTTTCTCTCTTTTTTTTCTCATCTGTTTTCCCCTTATTCTTTTTTAGGGAAATACATGAGGCCTGGTACAACCATGTCTTTTTATGGGGGGTAAATTGGGGCTAAAGCCCCCCTTTCTTTTGCCTCCCTAAGGAATTTAATAGGTGTGAATGGTGGGGGAGGAGAAGGAGGGTGGGCAGGGAATGTTCAGAATGTTGTTGTTGTGGTGGGGGGGGGGGTGGAGTTGGGATTGGTATTGGGTGGGTTAAGAGGAATGGTGTAAACTTACTTGCCTTCTCAATAAATGGGTATAGGGGATTGGTTAGCCTCAAAAAGCCCCATGCTACCATGGACCACGGGATAGGATGACAGATATAAGAAATGTATTTTCAATTGTTTCGTGGAATGTCCGTGGACTAAACTCTAAGGTTAAACATGCATTAATGTTCAAATATTTAAAAGCATATAACGCACATATGATTTTTTTTTACAGGAAACGCATTTAGTGGGAAATAGACTGCTGGCACTAAAAAAAAATTGGATCCAGAAAGCCTATCTTGCCACTTATTCCTCCTATGCTGGGGGGTAATGATTTTAATTAATAAATCGCTGCCATGTAAAATTGAGAAAACTTATATAGATTCTCAAGGAAAATTTGTTATAATCTTGTTTGCGCTGTAATTATGTTGTGGCAGCAGTGTATGCCCCCCCCCCTTTCTCCCTAAGGGTATTGGATATGATTATGGAAAAAATAGTTTTACATCTGCCAGCAAAATTGCTGGTAATGGGTGACTTCAACTCTATCCTCTCCCTGGATCTGGATAGACCTACACCACCCAGGTACTATTCAGCAGAACTATGTAACTGGGCACAGGCGATGGGGGTAATGGAAATTTGGAGATGGAAGTACCCTGAGGAGAGAGTGTACTCTTGCTTCTCTGCGACATATAAAACCTCCTCTACAGGGTGGGCCATTTATATGGATACACCTTAATAAAATGGGAATGGTTGGTGATATTAACTTCCTGTTTGTGGCACATTAGTATATGTGAGGGGGGAAACTTTTCAAGATGGGTGGTGACCATGGCGGCCATTTTAAGTCGGCCATTTTGAATCCAACTTTTGTTTTTTCAATAGGAAGAGGGTCATGTGACACATCAAACTTATTGGGAATTTCACAAGAAAAACAATGGTGTGCTTGGTTTTAAGGTAACTTTATTCTTTCATGAGTTATTTACAAGTTTCTGACCACTTATAAAATGTGTTCAATGTGCTGCCCATTGTGTTGGATTGTCAATGCAACCCTCTTCTCCAACTCTTCACACACTGATCGCAACACCGCAGGAGAAATGCTAGCACAGGCTTCCAGTATCCGTAGTTTCAGGTGCTGCACATCTCGTATCTTCACAGCATAGACAATTGACTTCAGATGAACCCAAAGATAAAAGTCTAAGGGGGTCAGATCGGGAGACCTTGGGGGCCATTCAACTGGCCCACGACGACCAATCCACTTTCCAGGAAACTGTTCATCTAGAAATGCTCGGACCTGACACCCATAATGTGGTGGTGCACCATCTAGCTGGAACTATGATGTCGGTGATAGGGAATTGCTGGCCATCAAGTCAGCTTTGGAGGAATGGCGGTACCTCCTGGAAGGAGCAGCTCACCCGGTATTGGTTTTTACTGACCATAAAAACCATAAAAAAAAACATATGCTGTGAAGATACGAGATGAGCAGCATCTGAAACTTAGGATACTAGAAGCCTGTGCTAGCATTTCTCCTGCGGTGTTGCTATCAGTGTGTGAAGAGTGGTAGAAGAGAGTTGCATTGACAATCCAACACAATGGGCAGCACATTGAACACATTTTATAAGTGGTCAGAAACTTGTAAATAACTCATGAAAGAATAAAGTTATGTTAAAACCAAGCACACCATTGTTTTTCTTGTGAAATTCCCAATAAGTTTGATGTGTCACATGACCCTCTTCCTATTGAAAAAACAAAAGTTGGATTCAAAATGGCCGACTTCAAAATGGCCGCCATGGTCACCACCCATCTTGAAAAGTTTCCCCCCTCACATATACTAATGTGCCACAAACAGGAAGTTAATATCACCAACCATTCCCATTTTATTAAGGTGTATCCATATAAATGGCCCACCCTGTAGAATAGACTTGGCATTTGCCAACTTAGCATTACTCGCAGACGTCAAGGTGGTATCTACCAAGTGGCCTGTCGGATCATAGTCCCCTAAAAGTAACATTATATATCCCGGCATATAAAAAAAAGTAATTGTGGCGATTGGGCTCCCAGTGGATCACGCACCCAGATATAAAAAAAAATTATAACACCTATACTAGTGGAATACTGGGAAAAGAATGAAGGAACCTCCTCTGTCAATATGGTTTGGGATGCTTTCAAGGCGTATACACAAGGTCACTATATTTCAACTATAACAGCATTTAGAAAGAATCAAATGTCCTATACTAGATATTTGCAGAACAGTGTGGAACAGCAAAAAGAGGTATATGTGGCAGACCCTAGCATTGGTAATTTTGAATTATTAATGGCAGCGTGACGTAGTCTAAACCTCCATATCAAAGAATTAGTTAGCCTGGATCAACAAAAATAATAGAAAACAATTCTTTGAACATAGAGATAGAAACGGGGAATTTTTGGCTATGTTGGCAAACCAGGAATATCCAGCAACAATTATAGCCGCAGTTATGACCTCTGGGGGAGAACAGGTCTCCTCTCCAGAGGCCATTCTAGACACATTTGGGCAGTATTATAGCTCCCTTTACACTTCCTCACTCCCCGCCGACGTCCGCCCGGAGAATCATTTCAGTCCTGTTGGACCGTGTGGCCCTGGGATGGTTGTCGGATGAGGAGAGGAGGACATTAGTCCACCCAATAACAGCAGAGGAGGTCTCAAAGGTGATTCAATCTTTTTCAAATGGAAAGGCCCCGGGTCCTGATGGACTTCCTGTGGAGCTGTATAAGCTCTATAGTGATGTCCTGGCCCCAAGGTTAGCGGCCTTATTTACTGAATGTCTAGAAAAGGGGATCCTTCCAGAATCTATGAGGTCTGCCCATATAACCCTGATTCATAAAAAAACTAAGGATCCAAAGTTATGCTCTTCATACAGGCCTATAGCATTACTAAACAGCGATATCAAGGTATTGACAAAGCTCCTGAACAATCGAATGCAACCAGTACTTTCAACTATTATAGACCCCGGTCAGCCCCATAGAATGGCAAATATTAATATACGCAGATTGTATACTAATATACACCCACAACATAATAATGTCAGATCTAGGGCTGTGGCCTCCCTAGATATAGAGAAGGCCTTCGACACGGTCAAATGGCCTTTTCTATGGGAGGTCCTCAGGAGAATGGGGTTTCCGTTAGTTTTTATCTCTTGGATACAGACAGTCTATAAAAATTTTATCTCTGCAGTCAAATTAGGAGGAAGATTATCAGACTATTTTCGACTTTATAGGGGTACCCGTCAGGGCTGCCCTCTTTCTCCAACCCTCTTTGTCATCGTGATGGAACCTATGGCGGAGGCATTGAGAATTACATCAGATATCCGGGGGCTCAGGATAGGGGGGCTGGAGTAGAGGGTGGCCCTGTAAGGGGATGATATCCTATTATTCTTAAACAATGCAGGACCTTTGCCACAGGGAGCATTGAAGTTGATGGAGGAGTATAAGGTGGTTACAGGGCTTAGGGTGCATTGGACAAAATCCCTTTTATTTGCTATAGATCCCAGGGCACGAACCACAGCAGATCTAGATACACCATTACAATGGGTGACAGAATTTAAATATTTAGGAATAGTAGTCTCAAAACAAGCTACAGAATGTTTTCCATTAAATATAGCCCCAGTAGTACAAGAAACTAAAATAAGGTTAAAAGCCTGGGAAAGGCTACCTTTATCAATCCTGGGACATATAAACCTAATAGAGATGAAAATTCTTCCAAAATTTTTATATATGTTTAGGAATTCCCCGCAATGGCTGACAAAGCCTTTTTTTTTTTTTGCAGTTGAACAGTATGTTTTCCTTTTTTCTATGGAAAAACCAGACCTCTAGATATAAGCTGTCGTTGTTACTGTGCCCTGAAATTCAGGGAGATTTGGCCTTTCCGAACTGTCGAAAATATTATATTGTGGCTCAACTAGTAACGGCAGTCGGATGGTTAAACCCTGACAGGTATAATCCCTCCACAGCATTGGAAGCCTCTGTGGTACAATCGGCAGAGGCTCTACAGTTACTTTCATATCGAGGCCTAAAAGAACCATATAGGCTGACCCCTTCTATGGTGACAACTATTAGGGCATGGAGGCTGGGTTTAACCTATGAGAAATCGGCGGAGCCATCTCTGTCTCCAAACACCCCCCTGTGGGGGAATCCACAGCTAACCCATTTGTGTTCTATCCCTGATCCGGGAATTTAGATAAAGCATGGAATTAAAACTATAAACCAAGTCATACGTCAAAGAGATCTGGTACCCTATACACAACTTAAAATCAGAACATAACCTTCCTGAAATCTTCCTATTTAGGTATATGCAACTTTCTCATGCGATGTTAAGTCAGTTCCCTGAGGGATATCCACAACTACGGGAACCTGCCTTAGAGGAGATGATAAGAGCGGAGGGAGGAAGGAAAGCAATATCAAGAGTATATGCCCATTTTATGAAAATATCCGGACCGACCTGAGCCGACTTCAGTCACGGTGGGTTAGGGATATTTCACAGCTAGACGAAGAGGACTGGCAGGATATATGGAAGACGCTGTTTCAGGCTTTGGTCTCCCTATTAGAGTTGATCGAACCCGAACTGTAAGGTTCGGGTCCGTACCGAACTTTCGAGTGTCCGTGTACCGAACCCGAACATTTGAGAAAAACGTTCGGGTTCTGGTATTTTATCACGCATGTTGAATAGATGCAGGGCAGCCAATAAACAAGCATTTCACTGGTTTTCCCTAGAAGCCATCACAGCCATGCCTACTAATGGCATGACTGTGATTTGCCAATGCATCATGTGACCCAGCCTCTATATGAGGCTGGAGTCACAGTGCTGCATGTCACATGCTCTCGGGTTAGTGTAGGGAGAGGATGCTGCCGGCGCTGTGAGGGACAGATTGCAGGGGACAGATTGCAGATCTGATAACTACAGTAGGTAGAGATTACTACTACTGCTGTGAGGGAGAGATTGCAGTGATAATAACTAGGTATAGATTACTACTACTGCTTTGAGGGACAGATTGTAGATCTATAACATCTCATCCTGCATTACAGAATGATCTGATTACAGAACGATCTCTCAACCTGCATTACAGAACGATCTGATTACAGAACGATCTGATACTGGACTAGGTAGAGATTACTACTGCTTTGAGGGACAGAATGCAGATCTAATAACATCTCCCATTTTTCTTCCTTTTGCAGCCCTCTAGCACTTTCCAGTACTTTTTTACAGTCATCATTTGTGCCGAAAAGTTCAGGTCCCCATTGACTTCAATGGGGTTCGGGGTAAAGTTCGGATAATGTTCGGTACCGAACCCGAACGTTTCTGCAAAGTTCGGCTGAACCGGCCGAACCCGAACATCCAGGTGTTCGCTCAACTCTACTCCCTACGGGACAAATTGATACAGTTTAAAATAACACTTCAGGCATACTTAACACCTTATAGAATGCATAAGATGAATGCTACTTATCCCCAGCATTGCTGGAGATGCAGGCACACCCCAGGGGACTTCACTCATATATTCTGGTTATGTCCAGAAATCAGCAAATACTGGTCAGAGGTGCTCGTCGTCATAGCTCAGGTTACAACAGTCACCATCGAGAAAAAAATGGAAAAATGCCTATTAGGCCACTACAGTAGCAAAAAAAACACAGTTTCGTTTATTATTGTTTTATGCAAGAAAAGCAATCTCTCTAAATTGGAAAAAAATAACATTCTGGAAGAAGCTGGTTAGTGATAATCTATATCTGTATAAGGAAACCTATATAAATAGGGGCTGTATGAGGAAATTTGGAAAAATATGGTCCAGTTGGATAGAGGACCCTTCAACAGCAGTAGAGTAATAAAGAACAAGAATGGGGGATGATTTTAAAAGGAAATGAGAATAGTACAAGAGGGAATGGTATGAGGCGATCCTGGTTATGATGTGTATGATCCAGTGGGCAAGCAAATACACCTTTGGATTAGGAATGGGTGGGGAGGGGGGGGGGGGTAGTAGAATGTTTTTTTATGGATATAATTTGTTTTTCTGTTTTTTTTTTGTTTTTCGTTTTTTGTTTTTCATTTTATATATATGTGATCCACACAACGGCTCCTGCGTGAGCCATAGGGAAGTCATATGTTGTGATTTATATTTTATTGGAAAATTAATAAAATTGAATAAAAAGAAAATTCGTATATATACACATATATTATAATACCACAATACCGTTGCAGATGGTAGTGAATATGTAACCTCCAACCTCTCTAATCCACTTTAGTAATAATAGGATAAAGTGCTAATATAGTAATAATTACATATAAGATCCTGTAAACACATGGTAATTAGGAAGAAAAATTGTGCATATAATCTTGTAAATACATAATGTATTTAAACATGGCATCTAATTATCTCGACACATTTCATGGATGTTGTTCCACTCTTCAGGAGCAAGCACGTGGTATAAATCTGAAATACAGTACAAAAATTCCCATGTAAAAATACCCATATAAAACGTGCATCTGTAAAAGGAAATGCAAAAAATGGGATGGAAGAGCCTCCCTACAATACTTACAAGTCTGCTGTATATTGAAGGTATGGTACTGAGAACTGGGAGCCCACCAGGAGAATTATTTCCGGGAACTGTGGCAGCATTAACTGCAACCCCTAAACCAAACTAAAACAACATCCAAGGTGGACAAGTATCCATGGAAATGTGATCCCTATATGACCAGGGGTGTTCTCAAAAACATCCCTAAGGGGCTTCTATAAAAAGTATTTAATGTATATATAAGTCCATAGTGTACAGTATACCCCATTACTCATAATTAGAGCAGGATATGTGCAAGTATACTAGTAGTGACACTAATGAATAGAAACCCACATAGAAATAAACCCTGGATAGGGAAATTGATGAGGAAAGCTGGGAGTGGGTTAATTTACTCATTCACAAGGGTTCACTCAATGTACATATTCAGGAGAATGGGTACGAAATGTTTACCACGTGGTATAGAACACCTGACCTTCTGCATAAGTTCATACCATCTACCCCAAACCTATGTTGGAGATGTGGAATGGAGAACAGTTCACCTCTCCACATATGGTGGTCTTGCCCTCGGATCCAAGCATACTGGCGCAAAGTGCATGACACAACGGTGACAGCATCAGCACTCCCCCTAGAATTCTCACTGGCCCTTTATCTCCTACACTTGAACAAACTTCCTAGGAAAAGATACTCCAAGTCAATTGCAGTCCATATGACTAACGCCGCACGTCTATAAATCCCGGTGCATTGGGGATCCACCGACCCTCCCACATTGAAGGAGAGGGTAGACCGGCTCACACGTATAGGTGAAATGGAGGAACCGACCTGTATTACCAAAGATAAGCTTTCTAAATACGTGGCCATCTGGACACCCTGGCTTCAGTTTAGGGCATCACAAGCACACCATGATCTAATACAAACGAATGTCTAAAAGTGAAGTTCAAAAGGCCCGAAAATATAAGGACTTGGACACTAAGTGCCCAACTCCTCTTTAACCCCCCACAATAGCCAAGTGGAGTGGGTGGTGACCCCTATGATCACCAACCTATTCCCTGCCCCCTTTTTTTTTCTTCTCTTCTCTCTTTTTCCTCCTCTCCTTTACTCCGGTCTGGGTCTCATGCTACACCAAGTCTGGGGCGCGGAGGGAGAGGGGGAGGGGTCATTGGGCGTGGCCGTGACTCCTCTAACTCTTGCTCTAGGGCCCCTGACCCCACCATTTGCATAAGATACTCCTTATCTGTTCCGGGCTGATTTTGATAGCCCTCAAACGTGGAACAAGCTAGCTACATGGGACTTATTCATATTTGAACCTATAATTCATGCTAGACTAGCTGAATTGGGAACTGACTCATCCTCTACAAGATTGCATCTGCAGACTACTCGACATGATACTGTTATACTGCTAGAAATGTTGAACTTCATTAATACATTACTTATTGTTATATGTAAGTGAAATGTACAGCACTTGCAATATTGTTCTGAAAAACCAATAAAAATCTTTTTGGAAAAAAAATAAACCCACATAGAGGAAGATAGGATGTATGGAAAGGTGAGATAAAAGGTGAAAAGATAAACCACCTAGAGAGCTAAAAAAAAAATAGAAAAAATACCAAAAAGAGCTAATGACCGAATCAATAACCAAAATTAGTACCTATTAATGGGACATGAAAACCATGATCCACACTAGTGCATATTGTCCATAGAAAGGAGAACCAGACAGAGACACTGGGCCACCTGGGAATGAGCCTTTATGGGTTTCACAGTCACAGCACACCCCCAACGTCACCTAACATGCAGAAAGAGAGGGAAGCGCCAACACCTGAACAGCAAGTGGCGCCAAAACCAGCCTCTCATATTGCATGTGGATGTATAAAGAACGCCAGTGTTGTGGCACCACATGGAGTGACACCACACGTCCGGCGCAATGGGCGTGGTGTCAATGTGCAGCGCAAGGACACCTGCCCACCCCACATCAGGTGAGGACGGAGGAGGGGGAAACCCACAGTGCACATTGCAGTTCCCAGAGCAGAAGAAAACTCAGCTCACGCAGCCCAGACCTTTTCAGTGGGCTCCCAGTTCTTAGTACCATACCTTCAATACACAGCAGAATTGTAAGTAATATAGGGAGGCTCTCCCATCCCATTTTGTGCATTTTCTTTGACAGATGCCAGTTTTTATATGGGTATTTTACATGGGATTTTTGTACTGTATTTCAGATTTATACAACGTACTTGCTCCTGAAGAGTGGAACAAAATCCACGAAACGCGTAAAAATAATTAGATGCCATGTTTAAATCCATTATGTATTTACAAGATTATATACACATTTTTTCTTCCTAATTACCATGTGTTTACAGGATCTTATATGCATTTGTTACTATATTAGCACTTTATCCTATTATTATTGAAGTGGATTAGAGAGGTTAGAGGTTACATATTCACTACCATCTGCAACTGTATTGTGGTATTATAATACATGTGTATGTGTATATATACGAATTTGAATGGGACATTAACCACTACCATTAATTATTGTTTTGTACCTTGTTACATACAGATTTACAAAAATTAATAAATATGATAATACACATTGACTATTGTATTCCTTGCATCCGCGTGCTTCATTCAAAAGTCCCACTTCCTTTTTCCCCCTTTTTTTTAATTCAGTCTCAGAATATTATTGTGCATCCAAATCCAACAGTGAAAATGTCATATATGTCAGCTTACTAGTCCTTAGATGTTGTGACTCTGCATTTGTTTCTTTTTTTTTTATTGTCACCTGGTGATTCTGCCAGTAACACCCTTCCTGTCCTGTGGTGACAACACATATTGCAACAATGGGCTTATTGAGAAAAATCTTGCCATGTATGACTAGCATTATTAGAACTTTCTTGTAGAGAGAATCACTTCTGCATGTATGCCTCAAAACTTATTTTTATTCCACAAGTGGTAATGACTGAATCCCTCAATATTTAGGGATTTACACAGGTACAGAAGAAACCTATTCACCAATGTGTGGCAGTTGTTAGAGCAGACAGCACAATGCAGCAATTCATAACATAAACATGGAACATTAAAGAGGAAGTAAACCCTGATGGGGTTTACTTCCTCTATATTTCCCTGCAAAGTAGAAGCATAATGGGCTACTATGCATCACATAGTAGCCCATTATGTGTCACTTACCTGCAAATGAAGCCTGCGATGTCCAGCAATGTCCCCTGTACAGGCTGCGTCCATCTTCAGCCCCTCTTCCTTCCGGGGCAGCGACTCCAGCTTGGTGACTGACCGGAGTCGCGGGACGTCACTCCCACGCATGCACATGGGAGCCGCCAGTCACGGCATGATTTCAGTGAAGAAGTGCATGTCGAAATGATGTCGGCACAACTAGTACATCGTGTAGGTTTGGGAGATATGCAGGGCACCTACCGGTAAGCCTTATTATAGGCTTACCTGTAGGTTAAAGTGGTTGTCACGAGTTAACAACCACTTTAAGAAAATTTTGCCAATAGTCTTCACATACTTGTAGACAGGTGCAGTCTATTTGCTCCATTGCAGGTGGTGCTCAACTGCTGCAGCATTGCAGTTGGGAGGGAAGTCAAGCAGACCATGGTTCCTTTATGGTTTCCTGGGTCACTGGGGGAGCTATCCAATTGGATGCTGCCAGCACATGTGACTCTGGTGGCCATCTTGGGTCAGATAGAGTCTATTAAATACCCTGGCTCCCAGGCTTGACGTGCATATCACGTGTGGGTAGTGTAGAGACAGGTCGCATGTCTGTCAGGGACAGAATTAGTGGTAGGGAGAGGTTCAAGATGAGTAGGGAAAGAACAGGAACATATCATCCTTCCTGGAAGCCTCCCTGTTCTGGCACAAACTGGCCAGGCCACTTTCCATTCATTGAGACAGGCACTGTTGGAACAGATTGGGACACACCTAGAGGGCCTGTTTGGAAAGAATGTGATAATGCCAGAGTTCAGGCGGAGGTTTTTTGTCTGGAGGCAGTAGGAGGAAAAGAGCCTCATGCACTCCAGAATCTCTGGAAACTCCTGGAGAAGAGGGATGCACATGGCTATGCTGATATTATCATCTCAGACCATCTACTGAGGGACCAGTTTGTGGTAGGATTGTAGGCTAGCCCAATCAGGAAAGCCCTGCAGGAGCAAATCAGAGTTCAACCAGTCATCTCTTTCCATGATACGATAGTGGATGCAGTTCCTAGAACAGGAAGGCGTGGTAGCTTCCTTGGCAGTGACAGAGAGGAATGACCCATTGCACCGGCAAGAGAAGGCCTTGGCTCCTTCACCTCTGTTAGCCATACATACAGTATAAAGGGAACCTGCTCAGGACATGGCTTCCCTGAAACAAGAAATACCCTTATTCAAATGGTATTCAGACCCTCTCTCTAAGTGTGAGAATCAGTTACAGAGGGACCCAGAGGAGGACCAGGAATGCTGACGGTGTGGTCACTTTGGACATGTAGCCAAAAAGTGTGACCAAACCTATATATAGAAGGAAAACTTCCCTTGATGTGTACAAAGTGACAATGAATAATATGAATTTAACTGCAGCACTCAACATTGCACACAACAACATAACAAAACGTGTTGCGCTGTCACAAAAATATTGCATTGATCTCAATTATTGATAGGTGCAAATATACAGTATATAAAGTCCACAAAAGTTTAGAAAGATATTTAAATAACGTTTCCAAAAATCTGAAAAAAGTCCATAAGTGAGGAAAAAGAAGTGTCCTTCGATTCATAACAGGTGCAACACCTAGTGCTCCCCAGGGGATAGATAGGGAAAATATAGTCGCTTACCAGATAATTAGACCTATTAAGGTATTTATGCGCATCAGTGAGTAATCACTACTCATTTCTCTCCGGTTTAGCCATTTTAATTGATGCCAATTTTAAATTCACCATGTACATACGTCCTTTAGGGAATCTCAGACCTGGTCATACAATATGCCAATAGAAAAGGAAACGATTCATTGCACAGCATTCAATAAAAGCACAAGAGTTTAATAAAAGAGTTTACTTACAACAAGAAATTGTTAACAGGCATTTGGAAAAAACAAGCATTCATCCTATACCCTCCACAGGCACCACAATGTCACCGCTATTCCTTGCCTTGCCTGTCAATGCAAAATTTCTTTGACAGCTCAGCACTTTTTTTTAGATATACAAAGTGTGACCAGCCTGAATTCAACAGCACACCCAAGCCTATATTAAACTAGCGGCTTCTGGGGCAGAGGGATGACCCCCCGGGACGACAGTCAGCACAAGGTCCAAGCAAACCAGAATCCATGGATGCACAAAGTTCAGTAGTATCTGCCCTCCTTAATGGACAAGTGGTCCCATATCTGACTTACACAGGTCACTGTCACTTGTAAGGATACTGTCATGGAGTGTCAGGAGTCAGCAGCTGAGATGTCCATATATATGTATATAAAAAGACATGCACACACCAGCAAACAGTGTATGTAAACAACAAATGACCCACAACCAAAAATGCCTAAGTAACAATGAACTAATATATGCAATATGTGCAATATGGGAAGCAAGGGTAAGAGGGGCAACACAAGAAAAAAGGGGAAATCAGGACTGGGAACAGGAACAAGGCAATCAGCGGTAAGGGAACAGGATGCAAGCATAGCTCAAGAGCAGGATGGGTCTGGCTGCAAACAAGGCAATTAAAACACTGATGTGAATTGCAATAGCAGAGGTAGAACTTAAGTACACTGGGGCCAGGTGGAACTGATTGCAGGAACCTGCTGGCTGCTGGGAGACATCTGTTGATAGTCACTGGAACTAAAAGCTTTCTCCCCAGAGAACCACAGTGCCACCAGCAGGTGAACCAGCTCCTGACATGGAGTATGACTTCTACACTCAGCAGTTTGGCGTAGGAGAGGCAGCCAATAAGTTGCCTATCTTGGTAGAAGGTGTAACCTGGGCGAAGATTCATATTGACAACCAGGTGGTGGTAACAAGATAAGTTAGTGGTGACTCATGACCCAGTAGGTTCAGCGATACCTATTGTTCTGGGCATGAATGCCCTGAAGGACTTACTCTACCTGCTGGAAAAAATTGAGCATTCTGGCTGACGTAAGTGGGGCTATGACCTGGAAGCTGTGTGACTCAATGTGATATGGGCCTATGAGGCTCACCAGAGGGCAGCAAAGAAACAGCCCAAACAGGTGGGGGTTGTCCACATGCCTCCCAAGCAAAAACTACTCCTGACACCCCTCCAAAAGGTAGTATTCCCATCAGGGCTCACAAGAAGCTTCAAGGAGTCACAGTAATGGTGGAACCCCGCAAGGACTCGGTGGTGTCCAGGGAGGGGCTAGTTGTTCACATCTTATCCAAGGTCCACAAAGGGAAGGTCTTTGTGCAACTCATCAACCTGGGGACAACCCCGAATTTACTCATCAACCATACCACCTTAGCAGACCTTTACATAGTGCCCATCACTGTATCTCAGAGGCCCAACCCAGGGTGCTAAATGTATGTGCCCCTCTACAGGCAACCACGGCCTGGTCAGTCAAGTCACAATACAAGCTATTGCTGGAACAGTAGGACATCCCATTCTGGGACTATCCTCTATGTTAACCCAAGTGAAGGAATTGCTTATGGCATTGGGCCAAGCCAAGTCAAGTATTTCTCCACCCTTGACTTAGCAAGCAGCTACTGGCAAGTCCCAGTGAGAGATCATGAAAATACTGCTTTTATCTCACCCCTGGGACTATTTGAGTTTAACCGTGTGCACTTTGGGCTAAGTAATGCCACTGAAATTTTTTAGCTCTTAATGGAGAGTTGCCTGTGAGACTTCAACTTTGAGACTGCGCTAGTCTACTTGGATGAAATCGTCATTTTCTCCAAAACCTTTGAGGATCATGTTAAGCACTTTGGGTGTTGGTGAAAAACACCAAAAATGAAAGAGGCAGTAAACTGGAGCGTACTCCCTATCGGGTTGAGCAACAGCCCTTTCCTTGAATTCAGCATATGACATAATCTCAGAGGGACCCAATCCAATCAAGAGATACCTCCACCACAACCTGTTGAGATCCTGTGTGCTAAGTGGCTATATAATCTGCCAAACCGCTGTGTAAGCCCAAACCAAGAGACCGGATGTGATGTCGGGTGAACAGGCGTGGCTTCAATGAATCTCGTGTTAGAGTAACATGTCATCAGGAAGTGCCTTCCTTACACAGCGGTGAAGCGCATGCCACACTGTGAAGGACTGGCCCCATTGAGTACGCTGGATATGGTAGTGCTGACATATGAACTCCGGAAACATTTGGATTGTTTTAAACAACTTTTTTTACAAATAAGCGGTGTTACACTATGCAAGCTTTTGTTTGTGTTTCCAATATACCGGTGTTATCCTCTATGGGAGGAAAGTTGGTGTAACAGCATTGTGTCCTTTGATGTTTTGAATTTCCTTGATCCCTGTTTGGTTTATTCCATTGATTTATGGGCTTTTATAACACCTGTGTTCTGGTGAGTTTAAACCCCTGGCACACGTATGATGGTGAAGCACTATTTGGAATTTTTTACTGCACTTCGTCACTTTTTTCTGCACCTTTGATGAACTTATTTGGATGATCAATTAATTAATAATATGTTCTAATATTTTGCAACAAAGACTGTGTTATCAATTGGAGAATATCTTCCATAATTATTGCTATTTATGTACACTTTATACATATCTATTTGCAGTCGCTATTCACTATTAATCTAGAGGTTAAACTCCATCACTCATTTTTTTGTATACATCTTTTTACTTGAGTTTTCCACTTAAGGAGGAGTAGGCTGCACTACCGCACTTTATTGCTATATCAATCTGTTGTGACGGTGTATTCCTGTTTTTATTTTAAGCACAAGTTTCAAAAAAGGGTAGGCTCGGGGCGCAGAGAGTGCACCCCGATCCCACCCTATTGTATGAAGATAGCAAATTAATTTTCGTTATTTTCACACTAAAGTTCCTCTCCGCCAATCAGGAGGCAGGTCGTGAGACCTGTTTCCCGTTTGGCCAAAGCGCCTATTGCATGCCTAGCGCTTAGGAAGAGGAAATAGGGGACACGTCTGCTTGCATTCTGGACTGGAGGAGACACAGGACTCAGAGGATAGGACATCACAGCCCGGTAAGTGCCGAACCTCCTGCGGGGGGGCTCCTCTATGTATGGCTCATCCATAGGTGGACAATAGCCAGGGAGGTCGGTGAAGAGGGACAGACATGTCCCTGGGGGCTGTGTACTGCACAACAATCACATTCCATAGTAGTGGATAGGACGGGACCCGCCATGGCCAGGAGATCAGCAGCAGCCAACATCACCGGGGAGGACTTCTCGATCGTCAGCCTGGTGGTGAAGTATCCACTCTTCTTCTTCAACATGCTCTTCTGGGTGAGTGATGTGTACATTACCGAGGGGACACCTACCGCCAATTCCAGGCAGAGATCACCCACGTGCTGAGGATGTCACTGAACTCTGGGAGCTGCTGTGTCACTGTGCAGGGTGGGGACCATTGCAAGGGCTAACTGTATACCCTGATCTGTGAGGTTGAGCTATATACCCTGATCTGTGAGGCTGAGCTATATACACCCTGATCTGTATTGCTGAGCTATATACTCTGTCCTGTGATTCTGGGGCTGTATACTCTGTCCTGTGATGCTGAGCTGTATCCTCCTGACACTATGGATAGAAGCAAGAGGAATACAGGGGGCAGAGTGGTTGGATTCTATAAGGGGTGTGGCTTATGAGAAGTGGGAGGGGTAAACAAGGAAGAGTGGGGTCTGACTCCCCCATCCTAAAACTTCACCAGCCACCACTGTACAGGACCATACTGAACAATTCTTTACTGATCTTTCTCTGGCTATGAGTGTATACCCATACAATAGATCTTACAATCATGTATTCCTGATTCTACCCATTTAAGTTGCAATTCCTACATGAAAGCAAGTTATATTCATTTACTGACTCAGTCTTTGTCTTACCCACCTTGAAGACCAAAAGTTGTGTTGAACTCAACAGTGTTATTATCTAAAGGACAATAAGCCAGATACGTTCATGTCGTGTTCAATGTCTGCCCTACCCATAAACCCTGTTAATTATCAATTTGTATCACACGCATCATGTAGGAGCTGACATTGAATCTTCACAGGCACACAGTCAGAGACAGTCCTTTGTTTTTGTTATTTCTTGTTCAAGTATTTTATTATTATTAACCACCTCAGTACTGGGCATGAAAACCCCCTTCCTGTCCAGGCCATTTTTCAGCTTTCAGCGCTATCACACTTTGAATGACAATTACTCAGTCATGCAACACTGTACCCATATGAAATTTGCATGATATTTTTCACACAAATAGAGCTTTCTTTTGGTGGTATTTAATCACTAGTGGGTCTTTTATTTTTTGTGCTATAAATAGCAAAAGTTTGAACATTTTGTGAAAAAATGCATTTTCTTTGTTTCTGTCATAACATTTTGCAAATTAGTAATTTTTCTTCATATATTTTGGCCAACATTTATACTGCTACATATCTTTGGTAAAAATAACCCAAATAAGTGTATATTATTTGGTCCTTCTGTAAGTTATAGAGTCTACAAGCTATGGTGCCAATCATTGAAAATTGATCACACCTGATATACTGACGGCTAGAGTTGAGCGAACTTCTAGAAGTCCGGGTTCTGCTGGTTCGGCCGAACTTCGGGTCAAAGTCCGGGTTCGGGTCCGGACAGAACCCGAACTTTGTCCCGGACCC
>BLSH010154425.1:70258-87789 GCA_018402905.1 Glandirana rugosa
GTTAATGTTGGAGACATGACTAGAGGTCTGGATTTAGATGGTTTCCATAACAGGAAATCTATGGTATTTTTGGGGATGGATTTTCTTTCTATGTTTATCCAGTCTGGTTTCGGCCGAGGGATATAGATAGTGGAAATTTGTGTGAGTTGGGCTGCTTGATAATAGAGCCAGAGATTGGGGAGCCCCAGACCTCCTCTGGATTTAGGTCGGTAGAGGATGCTTTTGGATAGGCGATGGCCAGATTTCCCCCAGATGAAACGGATGACTTCATTTTGCAGTTTGCCCAGTTGGCTTTTAAGGATGGGGATGGGAAGAGAGCGAAACAGATATAGAATGCGTGGTAGGAGCGTCATCTTTATGGCATTGATTCGACCCAGCCAGGACATCTTACATTGGGCCCATTGGGATAGATCAGTCTTGAGTTTCCTAAACAGGGAGGGGTAGTTATGTTTGTATAATAAATCGTGAGAAGAGGATAACTGTATGCTTAGATAGGGAATGGAGTTGGTCTTCCAGCTAAAAGGATAACGTTCCTTCAAGTGGTCGACCACCTTCTGTGAAGTGGAGATGTTTAAAGCCATTGTTTTAGAAATGTTAACCTGGAGACCGGACACCCTTCCAAAATCAGCGAGGAGGTTAAATATGTTGGGGGTGAATTGTAGAGGAGTAGTTACGAAAAGGAGGACATCGTCCGCAAATAACGCACATTTGTGGGTCAATGAACCACAGCTCACTCCGCCTATATTTGGATTGGTTCGAATTCCTATAGCCCGGATTTCAATTACTAGGGCAAATAACAATGGGGATAATGGGCATCCCTGTCTGGTACCTCTAGATATTGGAAAGGAATCAGAGTAATGTCCACATAACTTAATTTTAGCCGTCGGGAAGGAGTATAGCGATTTTAAAGTATTAAAAAATTTGTCTCCAGCTCCCCATTTTGTGAGGACCGCAAAGAGAAAAGGCCAAGAAACTGTATCGAAGGCCTTTTGCAAATCTAGGGAGAGTAGGAAGCCTTCCTGGGGGGTTCTGCCATCCCAGCCCGATTTCATGAGGGAGATAACGTTGACCGCCCTCCTGACCTGGTCCGGTCCCTGTCTCCCCGGGATGAAACCAACTTGGTCTCTGTGTATGTAAGAACCTATGAACTTAGACGACCTATTAGAGGGTATTTTGGTCATAATCTTTAAATCTATATTAATCAGAGAGATAGGTCTGTAGTTACTGACCTCGCTTGGATCTTTCTCAGGTTTTGGGATAACCGAGATAAAGGCTAGATTTGCGTTAGCTTTGATAGGTTTCCCAAGTTGCAGAGTTGTAGAACCAGACCCTGAAAGGAGAGAGGACATCCTGGAAGGTTTTAAAATACGGGGAGGAGAATCCATCCGGCCCTGGGGCCGAACCATTTCTCAAATTTTTAATTACCTCTTTGATCTCAGATTCTGTGAATGGGGACTCTAGGGCGTCTCGGTGAGCTTCAGATAGAGTAGGAAGTGAGATCTTGTGGAGGAAATCCTCCATGATGTTAGGAGAGTTTAGATCTTTTTGGGAGTAGAGCTGCTTATAGAATTCATTAAAAGTTTCCATCATTTTTTGAGGATTTTGGGATAAATGTCCGGCAAGTGTTTTAATTTTAGGCATAGAAAACGAGCGAGTCTTGGGAGACAATTTATGGGCCAGGGAGGGCCCAATTTGATTGTGAGATAAATAATTTCGGCCTGAAGCCCACGCTATCTTTTTCTCCGAGTTTTGAAGTGAGAGCTAAGTTTAAAGCTAGTCTGGCAGAGTCCAGTGTTGATAAGGAAAAAGCGGTGGGATTACTTTTGTGTCTTTTGCTGGTTAGAGGAAATTCTTTCTCCAGATTTAAGATATTTGCTTGGCGCTCTCGTTTTAAACGGGAAGATAATTGGAATATCTTCCCTCTCAGGACAGCCTTGTGGACTCCCCACAAAACGTCTGGAGTGATCCCCTCTTTGTCATTTAGGGCAAAATAGTCAAGTATCTCTTTTTCTAGAAGTGTACAGTGAACTGGGTTGGTAAGAATAGATTTGTTTAGTCTCCAGGGCTGAGGGCCAGAAGAGGTGGCGGTACCTTCGAGTAGCATTAGGACTGAGGAGTCATCGCAGATAATTGCCTTTTTAACAAGGTGAATGGAGGATGTGGGAACGAATATATGGTCTATCCTGGCATATGTCTCATGTGGTGCAGAGAAATGGGTATAGTCCCTGTCACCCGGGTTTATTTCTCGCCGTAGCCTAGCAATGCGCAGGCTTTGTTTTGGGGGTTTCTTCAGCCGGGGGATACCCCTAGTAGTTTTATCTTTAATGTGGTCGAACGCTATATTGGAATCGCCCCCCATTATAATTCTCCCTTTCAGATGTGGGGCCAAGTGGTTCAGCATGGATACGAAAAAGGATGCTTGCTTGTGGTTAGGGGCGTAATAAGAGATAAGTGTGTGGGTTGTTCCATTAATGAGTCCTTTAACTAGGACATATCTCCCTTCCTTATCCCTGATTGTCAGACTATGGGAAAATGTGATCATTTTGGAGAAGAGTATTGCTACTCCTTTTTTCTTTGCTTCCGCATTAGCTAGGAAAAATGTGGGGTATTTATGGTGGATATAAGACGGGTTATAGGTGGTTGGGAAGTGTGTTTCCTGTATAAAAAGTATATCGTAACCCTTTTGATTATAAAAATCAAAGGCCTTATGTCTTTTACTTGGGGAGTTCAGCCCTTGAGCATTATGTGAGGCAATCTTGTAGATTGCCTTATGGTGGGTATGGTCAGCCATGAAATGAGAGCGCAAACTCTGCTTCTGTAACTGTATGACTTACCCCTGCGTGTAGGAGAGAGACCCTGAGGCCCCGCGGAACGTCTGTGGTGATGTGGAGATTGGGATGTTCGAGGTCCGGAATCCATTGGGACACCTGCATGAAAGAAGAGGTTAGCTGGGTAGACAAAATAGGGGTTAGAGAGAAGAGTAGAGGTAGAACAAACAAGATAGAAGAGGGGGGCGTCAGGTCGAGAAGGACCCGAGGTCCCCTATGGGGGGGCGGAAACGGTCCCGCCCTTACCCGGGGCTCTATCCTGGTTAGAGCCCTGATAGAAGGCAGCTCAGATACGAGCGCCTGTACTGAGCATCCGGGGGCAATGATTGCTCCCAGATCCTACAGTAGGAGTGCCACAATGTCTCCCCTCGGCCAGAGGGACCCCCAAGACTAAAAACAAGGGGTGGGGGGAATCCTCGGGCGAGGTAAGAGGTGGGTATGATAACCATCTCAGAAATTATTATAACACAATTCTAAAAATGTCAACCATAACTGTAATTTGAAAGAAACTGTTAAATCAGAGAGCCCCTATCTTGTGGGCGATATATCAGTACATGACCCAAGGGCAGTGTAGTCAAGGGTCGTTTTTACTCCCCAGTCATCCACAAGTGGGTATAAGTTCTAAAACCCCTGGGGTATGATCAGAGTATGTCAGGAAGGTATTTGGCGGTCCATAACTTGTGGGATCTTCGCTCAAGAGACATGTGTAGATTTGGACCTCTTTTAAGAAAGTAACTTGTCCCCCACAGGAGACTTGGGTGATCGTGAGTGAAGAAGGGGGAGGTACATACCCATGGGATAATTAAAGCTTACTCTCAATTAGGAAGGGGGAGGTAAAGAGACCGCTAGGGGTCCGTTACTTTAAATGAAGTTATCTGAGATAGTTAAGGTGAGTTGAAAATGAAGATTTCCTTCAATTAAGTCAATAACGGCATCGGGGGGGACAGAATCTCAGATCCTCTTAGGTTTCTGTTTTTGCCAGATGGGGATCAGGGGGCTCCCTGGTGGTAGTCGTTTGGAGGAGCTGTGGCGATGATCAGATGTGGGTGGGGGAAGTTCCTGGGAGATTAGTTCCAAATGAAGCAAAAGTTTCTCTCCATCCGCCAAATTGGAGAAGTGGAAAATCTTATTTTTGTATTGGAAAGACAGACGGAATGGGAAGCCCCACCAATATTTTATGTTCTTTTGGGTAAGGACCGTCAGTAGAGGTTTGAGAGCTCGCCTTCTCTGGATGGCGGTTGGCGATATGTCCTCAAATATTTGTATAGGATGGCTTTGAAGATTGATGGCATCGGCTTTACGGGATTTTCTCATGATTTCTTCCTTCACCCCATAATGATGCGTTTTCACAATGATGTCCCTTGGGAGACCGTCTTGGTGAGGAGGTTGTAGAGCTCTATGAGCCCTGTCGAGTTCAAGCTGTTGAGTTGTGATGTCTGGTATAACGTTCTTGATGAGTGTGGTGACTGCCCCGTTAACGTCCGTGATCGATTCTGGGAGTCCTTGGATGCGAAAGTTTACCCTCCGGCTCCTGTTCTCAAGGTCATCAATTTTTGAGAGGGCAGAATCTAGTTGGTCTTGTAGGGTTTGTATACATATAGTGTTCTGATTAGCACGGGCTATTGTGTTATCCACAGCCTGTTCTATGTTGTCCATTTGCACCCCTAGACTCTGTAGGTCTGCCTTTATAGAGGAGGGTATCTGTGCTGCTGTTTGTGCCAAGCCAGAGGCTGGCATTGCAGAAAATTTGTGGAGAAGTAAATTCAGCTCTGGAGGACCTTGTTGTGGTGTAGGCATAATTTGTGGATGAGTGAAGGGACCATTTGGGGTGCAAAGTGGCGTAGGGCTTCCCAAGGGAGAGTTTGGCAGTGGGGAATTTAGTATTTCTTCCATGGTTCTCCCCAAAAGTGATTCGGTGGAGGCTGGGGAAGGTAGATGATTCCATGTTGTGATGGGGGGGGCGATGCAAAGGTCCGAAGACTGTTGGGGTGTAGGAGGATCAGCAATGGATTCCTCAATAGATGTCATATTGGCTTGAACAGAGGGGGGCGCCAGTGTAGTAAGCTCCAGTGGATTTTCCTCAAAAAGGAGCTGGCGATGAACCTCTTTTTTATTCTGAGGCCCAGGCATGAATGAGGGTACTAGTAGGATCAAGCCGATTAGTCGTAGGGCTTCCCTTGTGGCTGAAGTGAAGATGGGCTTATCAGTATAGTCAATAGTCTTCCCTAATCCCAAATTTGATGGGTTGTAAGCCTTTAGGGTCAGGAGCTCCCCTGAGGATGAATGGATATCTCACAGGACTCCCCAGGTGATTGCAGAGAAGGGAATCTCGCCAGTTGCGGATTGTGCCTCACTGTGTAGGCCCGAGCCGCGGCCTCTAGTGTGCGGCCTATGCCGGTCGGCGGCTTCTCCGAGATAGGGGCTTTATATGTTCCCACTCTGGGGGGGATAGCAGGTCCCCAGAGGGCTTGCTTCAGGAGTGATTCGCCTCACCTGGCAGGACCGGATTCCGGTGATGGATCAGCAAAATGGCTGGAGATAAGTAGGCCGCAGCTGCGGCCTCGAGTAATGCGTCGGGACCGGGATCCGCACCGGTATGTACGCGGTCCGAGCCCGTCCCCTCCCTGGAAGCACCTGCCGCTCTCTTTCGTTTCGGGGGGGTCGTGGAGTGGGGGTTCCGACCGATGCTCCTCTGGTTGGGGTCCGAAAGGCTGAGGGGAGACGGAGCTCCGGAATTAAGCTTCCATTCCGCACTCCAAAGTTGTCAATTTATATGATATTTCGAACACATAGCAAGTACGTAGCAAAAATGACACCCCAAAATACATGCTACTACTCCCCCTGAGTATGGCAAAACAAAATGTGTGAGACTTTTACAGGTGATGTTTACTGATAGGTGATGACGGTCTCTGACAGGTGATTGGCAATGGTCACTGATGGAGGTCACTGATGGGTGACGGGTGACTGGCGGTGGTCACTGATGGGTGACGGGTGTCTGGCAGTGGTCACTGATGGGTGATGGGTGACTAGCGGTGGTCACTGATGGGTGATGGGTGACTGTCAGTGGTCACGATGGGTGACTGGCGGTGCTCACTGATAGGTGACGGGTGACTGGCAGTGGTCACTGATGTGTGACGGGGGGCTGGCGGTGGTCACTGATGGGTGACGGGTGTCTGGTGGTGGTCACTGATGGGTGATGGGTGATTACAGTGATCACTGATGGGTGATGGGTGACTGGCAGTGGTCACTGATGGGTGACTGGTCACGGTCACTGATGGGTGATGGATGACTGGCGGTGGTCACTGATGGGTGATGGGTGACAGGCCATGGGTGACTGGCGGTGGTCACTGATGGGTGACAGGCCAAGGTCAGTGATGGATGATAGGCCGCGCACACTAATGTGTGACTGGTGACACGCCATGGTCACTGATGGGTGACGGGTGACACGCCACAGTCACTGATAGGTGACAGGTGACTGGCAGTGGTCACTGATGGGTGACGGGGGGCTGGCGGTGGTCATTGATGGGTGACGGGTGTCTGGTGGTGGTCACTGATGGGTGATGGGTGTCTGGTGGTGGTCACTGATGGGTGACGGGTGACTGGTGGTGGTCACTGATGGGTGACTGGCAGTGGTCAGTGATGGGTGCTGGGTGTCTGGCGGTGGTCAATGATGGGTGATGTGTGTCTGGCGGTGGTCACTGATGGGTGACAGGTGTCTGGCAGTGATCACTGATGGGTGACGGGTGTCTGGCGGTGATCACTGATGCGTGACGGGTGACTGGCGATGGTCACTGATGGGTAACAGGTGACTGGCGGTGGTCACTGATGGGTGATGGGTGATGACAGTGATCACTGATGGGTGATGGGTGACTGGCAGTGGTCACTGATGGGTGACTGGTCACGGTCACTGATGGGTGATGGGTGACTGGCGGTGGTCACTGATGGGTGACAGACCATGGGTGACTGGCGGTGGTCACTGATGGGTGACAGGCCAAGGTCAGTGACGGATGATAGGTCGCGGTCACTGATGTGTGACTGGTGACACGACATGGTCACTGATGGGTGACGGGTGACACGCCACAGTCACTGATGGGTGACGGGTGACACGCCATGGTCACTGATGGGTGATGGGTGACACGCCATGATCACTGATGGGTGATGGTTGACAGGCCACAGTCAGTGATGGGTGACAGGTCATGGTCAGTGATGGTTGTTGGGTGACAGGCCACGGTCAGTGACGGGTGACACGCCACGGTCACTGATGGGTGACTGGTGACATGCCACGGTCACTGATGGGTGACAGGCCATGGTCAGTGATGGGTGATGGGTGACAGGTGCACTTTATGATAGCAGTCTGATGACCGGTGCACTTTATGATGACAGGTGCACTTTATGGGGGCAGATGGGGTGACTGTTGGGTGACAGGTACATTGGGGGGGGCAGAAGTGAAGAGACAGGTGTTTGGTGCTTTACAGATCAGTAACTCACTGATCTTAGCTCTTCTCTCCTCACACTGGAAACTGTGTGAGGAGAGAAGATCTGGTAACAGTGAGTTGCCGCTCTGTTTACATTACATGTGACCAGCTGTGAGTAGATCACAGCTGATCACAAGGTAACAGCCACCGGCCAGCGGCTGATACCAGCATCGGTGACAGGCAGTGTCCCCTGGGAACACACCGCCACTGATGTGCACACGCAGCGCGCTCCCGATCATGTGCATGCGCCGTGCGAATGGGGGAAGTACCATTTGTGATCAGCCGTGACTTCATCACGGCCGATCACATGGTAGACAGCCATGACCAATGGCTGTTTACCTCCCCGTCGGTGACGCGGTCTGTCCTGGGGACACGCCGCCACCGACAGGGCTGGGATGCGCGTGCCCAATCGCGTGCAATCCCGGCTTAAAGGGCTGGCGTCATATGATGTCCGCCTGGAACGAGAGCTGTACCGCTCCGCCGTCATATGACGGTGGGCGGACGGCAAGTGGTTAAACAATGGTTGGTACAATACATGTAAACTTTGGTCCATAACTGGACTGTATGCAAAAGTGAAATATAATACTGGCCAAAATCAAACGACATGAGAAAAAGCAATGCGTATGAGAGTGCGGGAAGCAAACATATGAAATAAGGAGCCATATCTAAAAGTCCCGTAGGCTTGTTCTTATAAAATAGTTGCTAGTCCTCATGTAAGAGAATATAGAAGAAATGTGACTCAACAAGAATAGCATTAGTAAAACAATATACTAACAGTTACATTCTAGTATAGTTCTATATACTATACATTCCCATGTATAACTAATAATTGGCCATCTAATAAAGGAGGTTGGTTGAACAGAGAAGAGTGGAAAGAAAGATATGGGGGGGTAGGAGGGGGTGAGGAGGAGGAGGAGGGATATGATGGGAAGAAGAAGGGATGAGGAAGGGAAGAGTAGGGGTAAAGAAGCCCCAGGTGTCTCTAGAATGCGCTGTATGGGGTGTATCAGGGACCTTTCTATTAAGTGAACTGCTCATGGAAGCAGTAGGGATTCATCGAATGTGGGTGGGAGGAAGTGTTTTACCCATGGGGACCATAGGGCTTCATATTTGATAACTCTGTCTGTTATGACCGCCTCAATCTTTGTGTGAATCATGGCTTGCGTGACTTTGTTTTTGACTGCCAGGATGCAGAGTGAGGGGGACTTCCAGGATTTAGCAATTAATTGTTTGGCTGCAGTGGTAATCTGCATTCGTAATTTAAATTGGTGATGTGTTAAGGAAGGTGGTTTTAGGTTTAATAACTCTATAGACGGATCAGGCGCTAGAGATGTGTCAGTGTGTCCAATGACCAGTCTGCACCATCTAATGTTAGTTCCAGGTCGTTTTCCCATTTGGATGTATAAGAGAGGGGGGGCATGTGGAGAGCCAGAATGTATTAATTGAATGTAAAGGTCTGAGATTATGCCCCGTTTATGTGGATCATTTTTGCAAGTCTGTTCAAAACTGGAAAAGTGGAAGGGGTCGATGTGTCTCTAGTGGTTAAAGGTGTGAAGGTATGTTTTATTTGAAGGTATCTGACGATTTTGGAAGAAGTAAGGTCGTGAGATTCTCTAAGGACAGGAAAGGGTTTTATACCATTGGGAGTTAAAAAGTTATGTGCTCTGATAAGATTTGCGGACCATAGTCGAAAGGAGGAGGGTGAAGTCCAAGCCGGATAGAAAGCAAGGTTGAGCAGATAAGAGAGCAACAGGTTAAGAGGGAGACAGAGTGACGGGTTACCAGGTTGCGTATAGTACGCCGATCAGAGGGGTGAAGCCAGAGAAGATTGGCTATGGAAAGTGGGTCGCAGTCAACTGACTCTGTGGCCACCCAGAGGGGGATTTCAGAGGTGGTGTGATATTTAGGCAACTGAGCTAGTTGTGCGGCGAAGTAATATTTAGTAAATTGGGGAAGGCCTAATCCACCACTAGTCTTAGGTAGGTGAAGAGTGGAGTGAGGGAATCGAGGTTTAACTTATGCCAGATGTACGAGGACACTCGTCTCTTCAGTATGCGGATGTGGTAACCGGGGACTGGAATAGGTAGTACTCGAAAGAGGTATAATATTTTTGGGAGGATAGACATCTTGACCGCCATTATTCTACCCATCCAGGCTAATGGTAGAGGGTCCATTTAGTTAGTTAGTAGTTTAGTAAGCCAGGAGAACATAGGGGGGGTAGTTGGCTGAGAAGAGGTCAGATAGGTTAGCGGTTAGCTGAATTCCAAGATATGAAAGAGAGTAGATGGACCAAGGGAACAGTAGGGAAGTTTTCAGCCAAGCCAGCTCAGCAGGAGATATGGAAATATTAAGAGTTCTGTACATTTGTGGATTAACTTTGAGGCCAGAAACCTGACCAAAGTCGTCAAGAAATTTTATACCATTGGGAATTAAAAAGTTATGTGCTCTGATAAGATTTGCGGACCATAGTAGAAAGGAGGAGGGTGAAGTCCAAGCCGGATAGAAAGCAAGGTTGAGCAGATAAGAGAGCAATGGGTTAAGAGGGAGACAGAGTGATGGGTTACCAGGTTGCGTATAGTACGCCGATCAGAGGGGTGAAGCCAGAGAAGATTGGCTATGGAAAGTGGGTCGCAGTCAACTGACTCTGCGGCCACGCAGAGGGGGATTTCAGAGGTGGCGTGATATTTAGGCAACTGAGCTAGTTGTGCGGCGAAGTAATATTTAGTACATTGGGGAAGGCCTAATCCACCACTAGTCTTATTTAGGTGAAGAGTGGAGTGAGGGAATCAAGGTTTAACTGTATGCCAGATGTACGAGGACACTCGTCTCTTCAGTATGCGGATGTGGTAACCGGGGACTGGAATAGGTAGTACTCGAAAGAGGTATAATATTTTTGGGAGGATAGACATCTTGACCGCCATTATTCTATCCATCCAGGCTAATGGTAGAGGGTCCATTTAGTTAGTTAGTAGTTTAGTAAGCCGGGAGAACAAAGGGGGGGTAGTTGGCTGAGAAGAGGTCAGATAGGTTAGCGGTTAGCTGAATTCCAAGATATGAAAGAGAGTAGATGGACCAAGGGATCAGTAGGGAAGTTTTCAGCCAAGCCAGCTCAGCAGGAGATATGGAAATATTAAGAGTTCTGTACTTTTGTGGATTAACTTTGAGGCCAGAAACCTGACCAAAGTCGTCGAGAAGTTTAAGGAGATTAGGTGCAGAGGCCAATGGGGATGACATAAATATGGGGACATCATCCGCAAACATACAAAGTTTTTGATGATGTCCGCCAACTTCCAGGCCCCTAATATTAGGATTGTTGCGTATCAGGTGAGCGAGGGGCTCAATGGCCAAGGCAAAAAGGAGCGGAGAGAGCGGGAAACCCTGTCGTGTGCTTCTTTTGAGAGGAAAGGATTCCGATCGATGTCCCATGTAGCGTACGAAAGCAAAGGGATTGGCATATAAGCCAGAGATCCAAGAGAGAAAATGATCGCTGAACACCCAACATCTTAATATAAATTGCAAGTAGGGCCATGAGATCGTATCAAAGGCTTTCCTAATGTCCAAAGACAAGAAACATAAGGGGCTTTTGCATGTGCGGGCAGTATGGGCCAAGAGGATGCCACAACGGATGTTATCTCTTGCCTGTCGGGTGGATATGAAGCCTACTTGAATTCTGTGTACCAGATAACCGATAATAGAGTTAAGTCTAGTAGCTAACATTTTTGCTAATAACTGGATGTTGAGGGATATGGGCGGTAAATTTGACCGGGAAGAGTCATCAGACTTGTGTTTTTTGGGAGCATTGAAATTGCAGCTGTCAGTGTTTCGAGGCGAAATGAATGACCAGAGAGAAGAGCATTATATGCTTTGACAATTAGTTGCTCTAAGTTTTCATGTTGCAGAGAGGTAAAGGAAGGCAGGGCGGCTGGTGAAAGGAGAGAGTCAGCACGTATTTGGTCAAAAGTGTCTGTATCCAAGTAAAGGGTGGCGAGGTGCTTACGAAATATTTGTACGAATTTGGTAGGGTTACTGGTATAGATATTTTGGGATATCTTCAGTCAGATCGGTTTAGGGGTACGGTCTAGGCGTCTAAGGGATAGGGCCAAAAAGGTGTCAGGTTTGTTTGCTTTTATATAGTACTTATGGTGAGAGCGACGTAATGCTTTTTCAGCCAAATCTGTCAAGAAGAGGTCGAGCTCTAACCTAGCCTTTTCCAAAGCTAATCGGTTCTGTGGAAAGGGGTTGGGTTGTATGTCGCAATGGGTGGTATTGAAAGTGTTCTCTAAACATTGTTGAGTGAGGCGCTTCTCTTTGTTAAGGTGGGATGCCTGACTAATACATGACTTAATACACTTTATTGCACATTTTGCATATAACCATTTTTTGGCAGCGCCACTCTGCCATATTTATTTATATTACCCTGACTTATACATGTCCCCCTTATTACTGGCTTATGAGCTTCCCATGAAGTGAGTGGAGAGATGTCAGTAGTATAGTTGGTGAAAATATATTCTTTGAGTGCTGCTTCTATCACCAAATGGTGAGATGGGTGGGCTAAGAGATTGTCGTTGATGGTCCAAAGGGTGTCCCTAGTGGACGGGACTAAGGAGGTCAGGGTGGTGACAACTGCACTATGGTTAGACCAGGGGTTTGGAAGGATGTATGAGGAAAGAAGTTGTGGTAAAGTGCCTGTTGTAAGTAAGTAAGGTGTGGTAGATTCGTGAGAACGTATTGTGTGAATGGGAATAGAAAGTGTATTGTTGCCAGGCCGGATTATGTTTCAACTAATGAATGCCGGTGTAAGAGTTGTTGAAAGTTAAGTTTAGTATTATTTGAAAGGAAGGATTGTGGGGATTTGTCTAAAAATGGGTGTAGGGAATGGTTAGAGTCCCCACAGAGGAGAAGTGTGCCTTGCTTATGAGAGTCAATTACATCCAGCAAATGGGAAAGAAATGGGAGTTGCTTAGTATTCGGTGTGCAATAGGACACTATGGTCACTTCGGTGTCGAGTAGTAGGCCTGACAGAATTATTTAACGGCCTTCAGGGTCCTTGATCTCAGCCAGAGGTGTAAAGGGAGTAGATCTCTCAGGGAAGGATTGAAGACTTAAGCACACTTCTGGGGACTTCCGGTTCCGGTGCCATATGGACTAGCTGCTCGCCACATCGGTTCCCACAGCAGCCCCACAAACCTGCCTGAAAATCCACCCCAGACCCCCAGAGGCACCCGTGCTTAGCCCACCTGACACCCGCCCGTTAGATGGACCAATACTTGGACAGACCCGGCTCCAAAACCGCGCAGTCAGAACGTGCGACGGATTCCAGAGAACGGGCCGCACATCCTGTCATGGTGTCCACAATGGGGATGGAGGTAAGTGATGGATATGCTCTGGCCCCAGAGCTGCCAGACCAGACCAACACAGAGCTCATCGCTCAGGTGGTAGCCGTTCTCCTCGCTCCAGCTATAGCTGCCTCAGTGGAAAGAGCGGTCCAGGCAGGGATGGAGGCCTTGCACAGGGAGCTGACCGAGCACACGGCGAGACTTAATGAGGCAGAGGAATGCATAGCCAATATAAAGGAGGAACTCAACCAAAGCCAGCACTCTGACCGCGAACAGGATCAGCAGATCAAATTGATTACTGACAAACTCCAGGACCTTGAGAATAGGTCCCGCAGGAGCAATCTGAGGTTTATAGGGGTCCCAGAATCTCTCCAATCCCAGGCCCTGGGTAACTTTTGCTCCGTCAAAATACCTGAGGTGCTGGGCCTCCCCGGGCCTTGCCAGGTGGAACGTGCGCACCGTCTGGGACCTCCGGCTACTGATCGCAGAACCCAGTGACCAATAATAGCCAAATATCTGAACTATGCTGAAAATCACTCTATCCTGCAAAAATTCAGACAGCAAAGATCTCTGACCATAGATGGCATGAAGATCCTAATTTTTTCCGATTACTCCACAAAGGTAGCCAAACAAAGGAAAGCCTTCTAGAACATTTGCAGGAAACCTTTCAGGCAACAGGTAAAATTTACCTTGGCTTTCCCAGCTGTTCTGCGTTTAAGAGCACCCAATGGAGGACCAACTCTCCTTCCACAGCCCTGCTGAAGCAGAACATATTCTCTGCACTCTTAAACCTAGCTCCTAAACCACTGCCCTTGCAAAAGACATGCCACCCTCACGCTAGACCAAGGAAGCCCCAGGAAGTATTCCCCAAAAATAAAATAAATAAAAATAAAGCATGCAGGGGGCTTTTAAAATGATCACCCCAAAGGATGAGCGGACACAGACTTACTCAAGTAGTTTACCTGCTCAGATGAATATATGGGAATATCTTTCCTGATGATCCAGAATATATATGCTTCCCTCTAGGAGCTATTCTCTCCATGTTAAATTGACTACCCTATCTTCGTGGTATTCACAGTCCCTATGGACATGATATAACGTGGGAAGGCAACCCTTCTAGTTTAATGAATATTAAGTGTTATTGTGACCTCTGTGTCTGGGTAAGACAACTTGCCCTGTCATCTTACTCTACATGTTTTTTTTTCCACACGGGTGACTCTGCATGAGATATCATGTCGCTCCTCCTTCTTTGTTTATTCTTTCTTTTTTTTCTATATTTTTGGCGGGCACGTTACCAGTCATGCACCGTTTCAATCGGGTGTCCTTATGACCTCATTTCCCAGGGAGCTGAACCTGAAGCAGTTACGCCATGTGGAAAAAAGTGAAGTCACAAATTAATATTATTGTGGTATTTGAGTTACTGTTAACCCCTAGCTTTCCCCTATGCTGCACATTGACTCTAGCTCAGAACCTAAGTCCTTTTAGCCCGCATCTTCTAGTCACCAACTGCCATCTCTCACCAAGACCTCTCAAACCAGTTTTGGTAAATCATTCCACTTTGTATCCTTATATACACCCATTAGCGCACATCCCACCCTCCTCGGAGTTACATGATAATAGTAACATGGAATGTCAAGGGGCTGGGGACCCCCAATAAACGCACCAAAATCTTACACCACCTCAGACACCTAAAGGTCAATATTACCCTGTTACAAGAAGCCCACTTAACATCACAACATTTTTTCAGGATGAAGAAAATGTGGATGGGATCTGTCCTAGGCTCAGAGGGCACCGGCTGCAAGGCGAGAGTACTAATATTAATACACAAAATAACAAAAAACTATGCAACCAAAACAATGAAAAATTAAAGTGCATGCGCAGAAAATTAAATGAATACACTATATAGTATGCAAATACCACTTCCAAAAAGTGCCAGTGCATAGAAAAACAAGGTGAATTAAAGCGATATTATAAACAGTAGAAATATATAAACCACCAACTTCGAAGGTGTTAGTGTATAAGCACAAATGGAGCAGTCCAAAAAATATATATATAGTCCACTAAATTTGAACAGTCCCAAAGAAAAATGAAAGACAAACTCCTCCACCAGGTGTAGAAAGGAACAGGATGCAGCTTCCGTGTCACCCAACACTCAGATTATTTGAACTCTTACCAGAGCAAGTTGGCCTCTTATCTCTAGGCAGGCCCAACTTGCAGGCAGATAGCCTCTGTGGACAGATGGTGCATAGATGGTAGAAAGATGTGGATCTTTGGTTAATCCCGCTCAAAAAGAAACCCCCGGGCATATATAGGGAAGAGAAAGACTCAAATAGTGTAATACTGCAGATACTTTAATAAGATATAAATGCGCATATGAGTAAAAGGACATCCAGCCGGCTATCGCGTGTTTGTCACCCGTGCTTCCGGGTCACGTGGGATGCTGAATCTTCAGTGCGTGGGCGGTTCCACGCACTGGCGATTCAGCATCCCACGTGATCCTGAAGCACGGGCGACAAACACGCGATAGCCGGCTGGATGTCTTTTTACTCATGTGCACTTTTATATTGGATTGATTGTGGGTAGAGTTGAGCGGACACCTGGAAGTTCAGGTTCGGCAAAACTTCGCGAAAAAGGTTGGGTTCGGCACCGAACGTGACCGGAACTTGACCCCCTGGACCCCGAACTCCATTGAAGTCAATGGTGACCCAAACTCTGGGCACAAAAATGACTCTAAAAAAGTCCTGGAAAGGGCTAGAGAGCTGCAAAAAGAAGCAAAATGGGGGTAAGAGTAGGACAAGTGCCCTGCAAACAAATGTGGATTGGGAAATAACTTAAAATCACATTAAAAAAATGGAGGAGGAGGTGGATGTGGAGTAGGAGGTTGTGTAGGCCGTGACCATGGCGGTGTAGGTGGAAGTGGTGGTGGAGGAGGAGCAGGTAGCCAACACTGTTTTAAATTTGTTTGGATTTTTTCTAATTGGTGTAGCCCCCAAAATATTAAGACATATTAAAAAAAAACAAGTATACCAATGGCTGTGTGAGGCCGGTATAAATGTCTATTCTGCACAAGGTACAGACAAGTCTTGTGGGATCCATGCCTGGTTCATTTTAATAAACGTTAGCTTGTCCACGTTGGCTGTGGACAGGCGGCTGCGCTTGTCTGTGATAACGCCCCCTGCTGTGCTAAACACACATTCAGACAATACACTGGCTGCAGGGCAGGCCAGCACCTCCAAGGCATAAAGGGCAAGCTCAGGCCATGTGCCCAATTTGGAGATGCAGAAGTTGAATGGGGCAGACCCATCAGTCAGTATGCGTAGGCGTGTGCACACATACGGTTCCACCATCTTGCTGAAATGCTGCCTCCTGCTAAGACGTTGCCTATCAGCTTGTGGTGCTGTTTGTTGTGGCGGGCTGCTGGCAAAGCTTTTCCACATTTCGGCCATGCTAACCCTGCCTTCTGATGTGCTGGCGGTGCCACAGCTGCGTTGGCGACCTCTTTCTCCTCCTCCTCTGCCTTCGCTTTGTGTTTCCACTGAGCCCCCGGTGTCGTTTGGGAATGCCCTTAGCAGCGCGTCTACCAGTGTGCGCTTGCAGTCACGCATCTTCCGATCACACTCCAATGGGAATTAAGGACTGCACGTTTTCCTTGTAACGGGGATCCAGCAGGGTGGCCACCCTGTAATCAGCACAAGTTAAAATCTGGGCAACTCGGCTGTCATTGAGCAGGCACTGCAGCATGTAGTCGCTTATGTGTGCCAGGCTGCCCAGAGGCAAAGACAAGCTGTCCTCTGTGGGAGGTGTATCATCTGTGTCCTCCGTATCCCCCCAGCCACGCTCCAGTGATGCCCATGAGCTGCGTTGGGTGCCACCCTGCTGTGAACACGGTTCCTCCTCATCATCATCTTCCTCGTCCGCCTCATCCTCCAGAACTGTGACCTGGTTTGAAAATCTTTTACCTGGCCTATGCTGGTGCAGGAACCCACTCTCCAAGCCTCTTGTGAATGACTGGCCTGATAACCGTGGAAATGGCCCCTCTTCCACCTCCTCTTCCTCTTGTGCCACATCCTCTTCCATCATCACCAGAAGTGTTTTTTCAAGGAGACATAGAAGTGGGATAGTAACGCTGAGAACAGCGTCATCGGTAGAGTTAAGCGAACACCTGGATGTTCGGGTTCGGCGGGTCCGGCCGAACTTCGCAAAAAAGTTTGGGTTCGGTACCGAACTTGACCCGAACTTGACCCCGGACACCGAACCCCATTGAAGTCAATGGGGACCCGAACTTTTCGGCACAAAAATGGCTGTAAAAAAAGTCCTGGAAAGTGCTAGAGGGCTGCAAAAGGAAGTAAAATGGGGGTAAGAGTAGGACAAGTGCCCTACAAAAAAATGGGGATAGGGAAAATAACTTAAAATCAAATAAAAAGAATAAAAATGGGAAGGGGGGGTGGATGGGGAGTAGGAGCCTAGAGGTTGACTAGGCCGTGACCATGGCAGTGTAGGTGATGATTTTAGAACAATAATCTGTCCCTTATAGCAACAACAGGAACCTGACCCTATAGGAATAGGCAATGATTTTAGAACAATAATCTGTCCCTTACAGCAAGAACAGGAACCTGACCCTATAGGAGTAGGCGATGATTTTAGAACAATAATCTGTCCCTTACAGGACCAGCAGGAACCTCTCCCTTTAGAACTAGGAGATGATTATAGAACAAACATTCCCTGTCTAATAACAAGATTTTAGTAGCGGATGAGGATATCCCAGTCCAAGGACAAGAACGACATTCCCTGTCTAATAACAAGATTTTAGTAACGGATAAGGATATCCCAGTCCAAGGACAACAACGATATTCCCTGTCTAATAACAAGATTTTAGTAGTGGATGTGACGGT
>BLSH010154425.1:96593-109738 GCA_018402905.1 Glandirana rugosa
TTGAGACCGGCCGTCGGGAGCCTGAGACGGTACTGTGGTTCTACCGGCACGTGAAGACCCAAGGTAGCGCACAAGGACCTCCAGAAGTGGAAGGTGAACTGTACTCCCCGGTCCGACACAATGTTGGTTGGGATTCCATGTAAGCGAACCACCTCCTTGATGAACGCTTCTGCGGTTTCTGAGGCTGAAGGGGTGCCTTTCATTGGGACAAAATGGGCCATTTTTGTGAGCCGGTCCACAACCACCATAATTGCATTGCATCCTGACGATAGGGGCAGTTCCACTATGAAGTCCATAGCAATCTGGTCGTGGTCATGGTCATGGTCGTTCCGGGATAGGTAGCGGGTTAAGTAGTCCCCAGGCCTTGGATTTCTCTGTCTTGTTCCTGTTGCAAACCGGACAGGCAGCCACATAACTCAGGCAATCCTCTCTCAAGCGAGGCCACCAGAATGACCGGGAGAGTAACTCAGATGTCTTATGACCACCGAAGTGCACGGCCATCTTGGTGTCATGGCAGAGTCCGAGGGCTGCCGGCCAGAGTTCCTGGGGCACGTACAGCCCGTTTTTCCACCATCACAATCCCTCTTTTAAAGTGCATCGAGGGTCCGGTGGTTCACTAAGGCCAGAGCAGGATTTCCGGATTCGGGTCAAAAGGCCCTCCTGGTTGAGCAGAAAACTATGGGTAGGAAGGATGGTATCTGGTGGAGAAAAGTCCTCTGGGACATGGAACATCCTTGACAGAGCATCCAGCTTGACGTTCTTTGCCCCAGGCCTGTATGTAATGTGAAGCTGAAACCGACTAAAGAATAGTGCCCACCTTGCCTGTCGAGGTTTCAACCTCTTAGCTGTCCGCAGATATTCAAGGTTTTTATGGTCAGTAAAAGCCAATACCGGGTGAGCTGCTCCTTCCAGGAGGTACCACCATTCCTCCAAAGCCGACTTGATGGCCAGCAATTCCCTATCACTGACATCATAGTTCCTTTCCGGTGGAGATAACTTTCTGGAAAAGAAGGCAGTGAGGTGAAGTAAGGCCTTGGGGCCCTGTCTCTGTGAGAGAACGGCTCCCACTGCTGTTTCAGAGGCGTCTACCTCCGGGATATATGGTAGAGCAGGATCGGGGTGTTTGTAGATAGGAGCGGATGTAAACAGCTTCTTGAGCTGGGAGAAGGCGTCTTGGGCCTCAGGAGTCCAGCGGAACCGTGAGTCTTTCTTCGTGAGTTGGGTTATTGGGGCAATGACTGCAGAAAACCCCTTGATGAATTTCCGATAGAAATTTGCGAACCCCACAAATCGCTGGACTCCCTTCCTATCAACTGCAGGCCTTGGCGTAAAGGCCATGTAGCCGGAGACAGGCAAGCACACTCTTCACGTGCCTATGATGTTCTTCCAGAGAGGGCAAGAAGATTAGGATATCGTCCAGGTAAACGACTAGGAACTGGTCCAGAAAGTCCCGGAAGATGTCATTCACCAGGTGCTGGAAGGTCGCTGGGGCGTTGCACAACCCGAAGGGCATGACCAGATATTCATAATGTCCGAACCGCGTCCGGAAGGCGGTCTTCCACTCGTCCACTTCGCGAATGCGGAATAAGATTGTAAGCCCCGCGTAAATCCAGCTTGGTGAAGACAGTTGCGGTACCTAACCTCTGGAACAGCTCTGGAACCAGGGGTAACGGATACCGGTTTTTGATAGTGACCCGGTTGAGCTCACGATAGTCAATACAGGGCCGGAGGGAATGGTCCTTCTTCTTTACGAAGAAGATTCCGGCTCCGGCTGGTGACGTAGATGGCCGAATGAAGCCCTTCTTCAAATTTTCGTCCAGATAGGTCTTTAGGGTGGCTAATTCCACTTCGGACAAGCGAAAGATTCGACCGAACGGAACCTCCGCTCCCGGTAGGAGGTCGATCGGGCAATCATAGGACCAATGTGGTGGGAGGACGTCAGCCCCCTTCTTACTGAAGACGTCTAGGTACTCATGGTAGGGTACAGGGACTACCGCACGGGATTCTGGATCGACGTCTAGATCCAGGCTGAGCAAGGCTGAGGGGTTCTCCGGCCGCTGAGGCAGTCAGTGCTGGGAGCAATAGGAGGAGAATGCCACTTTGCCCATTGTCCAGTCAATCTGGGGGTTGTGAGCCTGAAGCCAGGGGAGACCCAGAATAATCGGTTACAGTGGAGAGGCAATGACATCCAGTAACAGAAACTCAGCATGTCCCCCACCGGTAGTGGTGTATACTGGGATGGTCTCCTGGGTGACCGTGCCTGACTTAATGTTTGACCCATCGGCTAGTCGGACAACCATGGGGAGTTTCTTAGGTCGGAGTGGGATCTGGTGATGCGCTGCGAAGGCCAGGTCCACAAAGCAGCTACTTGCGCCCGAGTCCAGGATAGCCTGTACTGAGAGGGTCCCTCCGGGGAGCTGGAAGGAGACTGGAAGCACCAGGTGGGCCTTGTCACTGGGCAGGTTCATTAGGCTCTCTGCGTGGTAGGTGGTGCCTTCATCGGCCTGGATGGGGCAATTCCTTAACAGATGCCCGGAGCCCCCACAGTAGAAGCACAGATTCAGGGCTATGCATCTCCCGCGTTCGTCAGGAGTAGGAGGCGGGTATGGAAGCCCAGTTTGCATGGGTTCCGGTGAGCAGGCAGCTGGGTTTAGGGCCTGGTGGCCAGAGAGTCCGGATGATGTCCTGGTCGGGCGGCCCGGTCCGGCGGATCTCTCGGCCGTGCGTTCCCACAAACGGCGATCAATCTGAATAGCCAGATTGACCAGGGCATCGAGGGTGTGCGGGAACCTGATGCGAGCCAGCTCATCCTTGAGCGACTCCAAGAGACCCAGCTGGAATTGATAACAGAGGGCCGCATCGTTCCAGGCAGTGTCCGCACTCCACCGCCGGAACTCAGATACATATTCCTCTGCAGGGCGTTGGCCCTGCTGCAGGGCATGGAGGGCTGTCTCCGCTGTGGAAATCAGATGGGGATCTTCATACCGCTGGGCCATTGCCGGGAAGAACCGGTCCACACTGGCGGTCTCCAGGGCTTTCTGCTCCAGGAGGCGGTGAGCCCAGGCTTGTGGACCTTCCCGAAGGAGCGAGACCACAAACCCCACTTTAATAACTTCCTGTGAGAACGTCCGGGGTTGGAGAGCAAAGTACAGGTCACAAGAGGTGCGGAAGGCCCTGAATTTTCTGTGGTTTCCAGAAAAACGTTCAGACATAGGCACCTTGGGCTCACTTGGCAAAGTGACCACTGTGCGAGTGTCCAGAGAGCCCGACCCGGTGGGTGCTGAGGTAATGAGTCCCTGAGCTCTCTCTTCCAGACAGGTGTAGTCATTCTGGAGGGTCTGGATGGCTCAAGTGAGTCCAGCAAGGTGCACGCATAGCTTGTCCACTGTAGAGGTCCCCCACGCAGACTCAGGCATGGCTGTTCATTGCTGTCATGTACCTGGAGGATGAGTCTGACTTCTGCAGGGGTAACCTCTCTTGCGGCCCTGGTTCGAGAACCCCTAATAGAGCAAACAGGGAGTTCGGGAGCACAGAGGGGCACAAGGGTTGATCAGGAACACTTGGTGGTGCGTGTAGGTCCACTGGGACTCATGGAAGACAGAAGAGTGGTCGTACAGTCTGGGTCGGCAACAGGCAGGCTAGGAAGGAAAAAAGGAGCAGGCAGGCGGATGGTCGGGTACAGGCAGAGTTCGTTAACAGGCTGACAGCAGAAGCGCAGAAGGATCAGGCAATCGGATGGTCGTAGGCAAGCCAAGGGTCGGTTCAGGTGGAGTTCAGACAAGGTCGGACAAGCCGGGTCACAGGAACAGGAGACAGGAACAGATAACAGGCACAAGTTGCTCATGAAGGACGGGTACATGCTGTAGAATGAACAGCACTTGCTACAGGAAGCAGGAAGTTTAAATAGAGCTGCTCATCCAGGAAATAGAGGAAACCACAATCAATGCAATTAACCCTCAGCACAGTATTCTAACAAGAAGGTTTGGTTTGGTATGAAGCAGAGCCTCTAATGAGAAAGGGTAGATCATTGCCGACTCCAAATCATAGGACATGTATTGGGAGGAATTGGATATCCAATCTAGGCCTATACAGTTCAGACATGCCAAATTGTACATTCCAGTATTGGGTAATTTGACCCCCCCCCCAGGGAGATGAAGCTTGTTGAGGGCAATAAGAATTTGGAAAGTGCACTGTGTAATAACTTAATATCCTTATGTTTAAGGAGTAATGGGATAGTTTGCAATGGTATAATAATCTGTCAAAACTGACCAATTTATAGAGGTAACATCTCCCCAGGAGTGAGAGGGGGTGTTCCATCCAGCCCTCCAATTCCCGCACTATCTTAGAGATTAGAGGAGGAAAGTTTAGAGTGTGGATAGAGGAGGGACATTTACCAATTTTGACACCTAAATACGTTATATGAGATTTTGCCATAGAAAAGGGAGAGGTGGAGGCCCAAGCAGGAGTTTGGGGGTTCCCTAAACATAGAATTTCTCTTTTGCTCAGGTTTATGAGAAGACCAGAACATGACCTAAATTCTTCAAAAATCTTTTTGATGGTGGGTATATCTGAGGTGGGATCTGCAGAAAAAACAGTACATCATCTGCAAATAGAGCCGATCGGATCTCTAAATCTGCGATGTGGATGCCATGAAGGGAGGCCTTAAATGTTATATGTCTGGACAAAGGTTCCATAGCTAAATTAAACAGCAAGGGCGATAGCGGGCACCCTTGCCTTGTACCCTTAAATAGTCTGAATTCTTTGGACAAAATATCCGCCACTACTAGTTTTGCCATAGGGGAGGAGTACATCTCACAGAGCAGATGGATAAAAGGTCCATCAAAGCCCAGTTATTCAGCACCATAGAGAGTCAGTCAAAATTGACACTGTCAAAGGCTTTTTCCGCGTCTAAGGCAATGATGGCTAGGTACGCTTCTCGGTGTGATTTTGCAAAGTCCAGAGCCATCATTACCTTACGAATGTTTAAGGTAGCAGTTCTGCCTTTGACAAAGCCAGATTTAGCTGAATATATTAGCGAAGGGAGAATGTTGGCTAGACGCGTGGCTATTATTTTTGAGAGAATTTTTACATCTAGGTTGAGGAGAGAGATGGGGCGGTAGGAGCCAGGCTCCAAAGGGTCCTTCCCCTTCCTCTCCAGAAGTTTGATAATGGCTTGATGGCCTGTTGGAAGATATGGGCCGCCCTTCCAAATGTAATTATATACTGTGAGTAAAGTTGGGCTTAGTACGTTGTGTAGGGATTAGAGCTGAGTGAACACCTGGACGTTCGGGTTCGGAGGGTCCGAACAAACTTTGGGAAAAGTCCGGGTTCGGCACCGAACGTTGCCCAAACTTTATCCCGGACCAAGAACCCCATTGAAGTCAATGGGGACCCGAACTTTTAGGCACAAAAATGGCTGTAACAAAGTCCTGGCAAGTGCTAGAGGGCTGCAAAAGGAAGTAAAATGGGGGTAAGAGTAGGGCAAGTGCCCTACAAAAAAATGGGGATAGGGAAAATAAATTAAAATCAAATAAAAAAAAATGGGAAGGAGGGGGGTGTTTGTGGAATAGGAGCCTAGAGGTTGACTACGCCGTGACCGTGGCAGTGTAGGTGGAAGTGGCGGTGGTCGAGGAGGAGGAGGAGGTAGCCAACACTGTTTTTTTTTGTTTGCTTACAATTGGGGTAGCCCCCAAAATATTGAGGCCTATTCAAAAAAACAAGTATACGAATGGCTGTGTGAGTCCGGTCTAAATGTTTATTCTGCACAAGGTACAGACAAGTCTTGTGGGATCCATGCCTGGTTCATTTTAATAAAGGTTAGCTTGTCCACGTTGGCTGTGGACAGGTGGCTGCGCTTGTCTGTGATAACGCCCCCTGCCGTGCTAAACACATGTTCAGACAATACACTGGCTGCAGAGCAGGCCAGCACCTCCAAGGCATAAAGGGCAAGCTCAGGCCATGTGGCCAATTTGGAGACCCAGAAGTTGAATGGGGCAGACCCATCAGTCAGTACGTGTAGGCGTGTGCACACATACTCTTGCACCATGTTGCTGAAATGCTGCCTCCTGCTAAGACGTTGTCTATCGGCTGGTGGTGCTGTTTGTTGTGGCAGGCTGCTGACAAAGCTTTGCCACATTTCGGCCATGCTAACCCTGCCTTCTGAGGTGCTGGCGGTGGCACAGCTGCGTTGGTGGCCTCTTCCTCCTCCTCTTCCTCTGCCTTCGCCTTGTGCTTCCACTGAGCCTCCGGTGTCATTTGGGAATGCCCTCAGCAGCGCCTCTACCAGTGTGCGCTTGTAGTCGCGCATCTTCCTCTCACGCTCCAGTGAGGGAATTAAGGACGGCACGTTGTCCTTGTAACGGGGATCCAGCAAGGTGGCCACCCAGTAATCAGAAGAAGTTACAATGTGGGCAGCTCGGCTGTCATTGCGCAGGAACTGCAGCATGTAGTCGGCCATGTGTGCCAGGCTGCCCAGAGGCAAAGATAAGTTGTCCTCTGTGGGAGGTATATCATCTGTGTCCTCTGTATCCCCCCAGCCACGCTCCAGTGATGCCCATGAGCTGCGTTGGGTGCCACCCTGCTCCAATTCCTCCTCATCTTTTTTGTCCTCCTCGTTCTTCAGAACTGTGCCCTGGCTTGAATATTTTTGACCTGGCCTATGCTGGTGCAGGAACCCACTCTCCGAGCCACTTGCGAATGACTGGCCTGATAACCGTGGATATGACCCCTCTTCCTCCTCCTCATCCTCCTGTGCCACATCCTCTTCCATCATGGCCCAAAGTGTTTTTTCAAGGAGATATAGAAGTGGGATAGTAACGCTGAGAACAGCGTCATCGGCACTGGCCATGTTGGTGGAGTACTCAAAACACTGCATGGAGGCCCACTCGGTGGGGAAGTGTTGCTGTTCCGCAGAGCGACTGACCCGTGATTGCTGCAGCTGAAACTCCACTATTGCCTGCTGCTGCTCGCACAGTCTCTCCAGCATGTGCAAGGTGGAGTTCCACCTTGTGGGCACGTCGCATATGAGGCGGTGAGCGGGAAGGCCGAAGTTCTGCTGCAGCACAGACAGGCGAGCAGCAGCAGGGTGAGAACCCCGAAAGTGCGCACAAACGGCCCGCACTTTATGCAGCAGCTCTGCCATATCCGGGTCGTTTTTTAGAAAATTCTGTACCACCAAATTCAGCACATAGGCAAGGGATGTGCATCAAACCGGCTCGGCCCAGAGCCGCTACGAGATTTTGGCCATTGTCGCACACCACCAGGCTGGGCTTGAGATTCAGTGGCAACAACCACTCATTGGTCTGTTGTTCAATGCCCATCCACAGCTCCTGCGTAGTGTGGGGTTTATCCCCCAAACATATCAGTTTTAAAACAGCCTGCTGTCGTTTCGCCCTGGATGTGCTGATGTTGGTGGTGAAGGTATTACGCTGAGCGGATGAGTAGGTGGTCGAGGAGGAGGAAGCGCAGTAGGAGGAGGAGGCAACAGGAGGCAAAGAGAAATGCCCTGCAATCCTCGGTGGTGGAAGGACATGCATCAAATGGCTAGCCGGCTCAGGCCCACCCGCCACTACATTTGCCCAGTGTGCAGTTAGCGAGATATAGCGTCCCTGCCCGTGCTTACTGGTCCATGTATCAGTGGTTATGTGAACCTTGCCACAGATTGCCTTGCGCAGTGCACACTTGATCTTGTCCCCGACTTGTTTGTGCAGGGAAGAGATGGCTCGTCTGGAAAAGTAGTGGCGGCTGGGAACCACGTACTGTGGGACAGCCACTGCCATCAGGTTTTTGAAACTGTCCGTCTCCACCGGACGGAATGACAGCATTTCAAAGGCCAGGAATTTTGAAATGCTGGCATTCAGGGCCAGGGATCGCGGGTGGGTAGGGGGGTACTTCCTCTTTCTCTCCAGTGTTTGGGAGATGGACAGCTGTAAGCTTCCATGGGACCATGTGGAAATGCTTGGGGACTGTGGCGGACATGGTGACATTGCTGTCATATCGTCTGTTTGCTAGGTGGCAGGTGACACTGTCACTGTAGAGGTGGAGGAAGAGGCCGAGGCAGGAGCAGAAGAGGAAGCAGGAGGAGTCCGAGACCTTTCTTGGATTTTAAGGTAATTATTCCAATGCAGCTTGTGCCTTGAATTTAGATGCCTGGTCATGGGGGTTGTGCTCAGGTTGAGAACATTTATGCCCTGCTCAGGTTATCATTGCAAAGCTTGCAAACCACTCGTGTCTTGTCGTCAGCACATTGTCTGAAGAACTGCCACGTGGGGGAACGCCTTTGAGCTGCCTTTGGTGTGCCAGGTCCCTGGGTGCGGTGGGTAGTAGCAGGCATACTGTCTAGGGGATGCTCGCTCCACTTTTGCAACCTGCTTCCTCTTTTGCTGTGCTGGTGCCTCTGTGCGACCGCCACCTCTTCCTCCAAACTGCACACGTCACTCGCATGACCCTCATTCCATGTGGGGTCTAGGACCTCATCATCCTCCACATCATCTTCCACCCACCCTTCACCACTGCCCTCCTTGTCAGTCTGCACACTGAGGCATACAAAAAACTAGATATTTGGGGGGAGCACCCTACCAAACGCATGGTGCTGCTCGTAACGACCAACAAACAAAGAATCTATAAGTTACAGCGCACACATGATACATACTCCTGTCAGGCTATTTAAAAGCATCTAAACGTATATAGCACACTGAGGCAAGCTGCAGCAGTTGGCACCTGTGTTTCATCATCATCAGAGATGTGCTGCGCTGGTGTTTCCATGTCCTCATCCTGCAACAGAAGTGGTTGGGCATCGGTGCACTCAATGTCTTCCACTTCTGGGGCAGCACTATATGGATGGCCCACGGAAAGCACACCAGGAGAGTCATCAAAAAGCATAAGAGTCTCTTGCAGGACTTGGGGCTCAGACTGCTTGGCTAATTTACAAGGGGCTGAGGTGAAAGACAGATGGTCATGGGGTTCAGGTGCCAACTCTGAGCTTTCATCAAGGGACCGGGAGGGAGACAATGTGAAGGAACTGGAGGCATTGTCAGCCACCCAATCTACTATCGCCTCTACTTGTTCTGGCCTCACCAATCGTTGAGGGGCATTCGGGCCTACCATATACCGGTGAAGGTTCTGTTGGCTACCTGAGGAAGGTGTTTCCCTTGTGCGTGTAGCTGGCACACCTCGACTACGTCCTCTCCTTCCAACAGGAGGTTCAACAACACCACCAACACCAGCAGCACCAGCAGCACCATGACCAAGTCCCTTATTTGCTCTCCTCATTGTGCCCGCAAATGTACTATGTAGCCCTATGTAAGTATTTATTAATGCCAATTAATACCTTTTTTTTTATAAAACACCAACGTAGCCGGACTTTTTATTTTGGTGCAAGAAATGCACTGCTCACACCAGCAGCTGGAAGCTCTCCCTTTAGAACCAGGAGATGATTTTTGAACAATAATGTGTCACTTACAGCAACAGCTGGAACCTGGCCCTATGGGAGTAGGCAATGATTTTTGAACAATAATCTGTCCCTCTAATCAACAGCTGGAAGCTCTCCCTTTAGAACTAGGAGATGATTTTTGAACAATAATGTGTCACTTACAGCAACAGCTAGAACCTCTCCCTTTAGAACTAGGAGATGATTTTTTAACAATAATTTGTCACTTACAGCAACAGCTGGAAGCTCTCCCTTTAGAACTAGGAGACAATTATTGAACAATAAATAATCTGTCACTTACAGCAACAGCTGGAACCTGGCCCTATAGGAGTAGGCAATGATTTTTTAACAATAATCTGTCCCTCTAAGCAACAGCTGGAAGCTCTCCCTTTAGAACTAGGCAATGATTTTTGAACATTAATGTGTCACTTACAGCAACAGCTGGAACCTGGCCCTATAGGGGTAGGCAATGATTTTTGAACAATAATCTGTCCCTCTAAGCAACAGCTGGAAGCTCTCCCTTTAGAACTAGGAAATGATTTTTGAACAATAATGTGTCACTTACAGCAACAGCTGGAACCTGGCCCTATAGGAGTAGTCAATGATTTTTGAACAATAATCTGTCCCTCTAAGCAGAAGCCTCTACCTAGTTCAGTCAGATCGTTGTGTAATGCAGGGTTTGATCTGCAATATGTCACTCAAAGCAGCAGTATGTTAAATCTCAAATTACTCCCACAATCTGATCGTTGTGTACGATCCCACAATCTGATCGTTGTGTACGATCATAATGATCGTTGTGTTAGGCAGGGTTTGATCTGCAATCTGTCACTCAAAGCAGCAGTATGTGAAATCTCAAATAACTCCCACAATCTGATCGCTGTGTACGATCGTAGCGATCGTTGTGTTATGCAGGATTTGAACTGCAATCTGTCACTCAAAGCAGCAGTATGTGAAATCTCAAATTTCTGCAATCTGTCCCTCAGAGCAACAGTAGTAGTAATCTCAGGATGCAGGATCAGATGTTAAAATGTCTGCAATCTGTCCCTCACAAAAACGCTGGCAGCTTCCTCTCCCTATACTAGTCAGAGTCTCAGAGAGCATGTGACTGCAGCATCAAGTGACTCCAGCTTATATAGAGGCTGGGTCACATGATGCACTGGCCAATCACAGCCATGCCATTAGTAGGCATTGCTGTGATGGCTTCTAAGGGCAAACCAGTGAAACGCTTGTTGATTGGCTGCCCTGCAGCTATTCAACATGCGTGATCAACTACCAGAACCCAAAACCCGAACGTTTTTTGAAATTTCCGTGTTCGGGCCGGGTCCCGGACACCCCAAAGTTTGGTACGGACCCGAACGTGGCAGTGCGGGTTCGCTCAACACTAGTAGGGATTTATAGAATTCGCCAGTGTAACCGTCGGGACCTGGAGCTTTGGCCGAAGCTAAGTTCTGAATGGTGGTATTTAATTCTTGTGCCGTTATCGGGGCATTTAATTGATCAAGTTGGGATGGGGTAATTTGGGGTAGATCCAGGTTGTCCAAAAACTCTCTGGCTTTGAGGTCGTTTATAGGGTCCAGGGCGTAGAGGGTGGTGTAGAAGTTGTGCATGACTTTGGCCACCTCGTGGGGTTGGGTATTGACAGTGCCAGAAGAATCGCATAGTGATAGAATGTGGGTGGGTGTATGGAGCCTCTGCATAGTCTCGACAGAAGCTTCCCCAGCTCATTTCCAAATTTAAAGAAGACAGCATCCGACCTAGCTTTCCTGGACAGTTCTAGGGTGTCTGCCCAGGGATCAAACTCCCGCTTGGCCGCCATCCACGTCGCTGTATTGGCTGACGGGTAAAGTACAGAAAGGGCCCATTGGGCCAGTTTGAGTCCCTGGCTAGCTTCTTTAGATTTGGATAAGCTGTGCTTTTTAAAGGATGAGGCGTAAGAAATTATTCAGCCTCTGAGATAGGCTTTACCCGCTTCCCAAATTAAATTAGGATTTTCTAGGTGTTCTGCATTGTCAAGGGAGAATTCTTCCCAGGCCTTGGAGATAAAGGTCTGAAAGTCAGCTGTTTTGGCTAAGTGCGCTGGGAAATGCCACATTTTGAGTGTCGGGGTGGGGTTAGGATCTAGTAACGATAGGGAGACTGGGGCGTGATCCGAAATAGCTATCTCATCAATTTTTGTCTCCTCCATAAGAGGAATGCAATGTCCGGTGCCAAATATGTAGTCTAACCTTGTGAAGATTTTGTGAGGTGTAGAATAAAAGGTAAATTCCCTATCCGTAGGATGTTGGAGTCTCCACAAGTCTAATAGTTGGAGGTATTCAACCATTGATGCTAGGATGGTTGGATCGGTGGGGTTGGAGACACCCACTGTTTTTTTTGGGGTGGGACCTGTCCTCTGAGTCATGCATGATACAGTTGTAGTCCCTGCCAACAATATGAGGGAGGTTAGGGTGTTTTAGGAGATGAACCGCTAAGTTAGTAAAAAATAGTTTATTAGGGTTGTTAGGGGCATACACATTGGATATCTGCAGTGTTCACCCCAGCTGAGTTGGACCATCACAATTCGCCCTTGGGAGTCTGATTCCACCGATAGGACTTTACATGGGAGGTTTTTACTGATTAAGATAAGGACACCTGCTTTGTGCCCAATGGCCTCTGAACCCAGGACTGTCCCAACCCAGAACTTTTTCATGCGGTGGAAATCAGATTGAGTTAAGTGGGATTCCTGTATAAGGGCAATATCCGTGTGAAGCCTTTTAAGTAGAGTTGAGCGAACCCGAACTGTAAAGTTCGGGTTCGTACCGAACTTTGCGGTGTTCGGGACCCGAAACCCAACTTTTGAAAAAAAAAGTTAGGGTTCGGGTTCTGGTATTTTTTCTTCTGCTTGATGAATAGCTGCAGGGCAGCCAATCATCTGTCCCTCACAGCAGCAGCAGGAACCTCTCCCTATAGCAGTATGAGATGATTTTAGAACAATAATCTGTGCCTCACAGCAGCAGCAGGAACCTCTCCCTATAGCACTTTGAGATGATTTTAGAACACTAATCTGTCCCTCACACCAGCAGCAGGAACCTATCCCTATAGCACGATGAGATGATTTTAGAACAGTAATCTGTCCCTCACACCACCAGCAGGAACCTCTTCCTATAGCACTATGACATGATTTTAGAACAATAATTTGTCCCTCAAACCAGCAGCAGAAACCTCTCCCTATAGCACTATGAGATGATTTTAGAACACTAATCTGTCCCTCACAGCAGCAGCAGGAACCTCTCCCTATAGCACTATGAGATGATTTTAGAACAATAATCTGTCCCTCACAGCACCAGGAAACTGTACCTACTCCAGTATCAGATGGTTTTAGAGCATGGTTTTAGAGCACTAATCTTTAGTCTCACAGCACTGCCAGGAACCTGTCTGTAATGCAGGATGAGATGATATTAGAACAGTAATCTATCCCTCACAGTGGCGGCAGCATCCTCTCCCTACACTAGCCTGAGAGCATGTGACTCTACTACATGACTCCAGCTCATATAGAGGCTGGGTCACATGATGCACTAGCCAATCACAGCCAATACAAAGTAGAGTTGAGCGAACCCGGACTGTAAAGTTCGGGTCCGTACCGAACTTTGGGGTGTCCGGGACCCGGACCCGGACTTTTCAAAAAAAGTCCGGGTTCGGGTCCGGGGTATGACCTCATCCATGTCAAAGGACCACGACA
>BLSH010154425.1:125757-138516 GCA_018402905.1 Glandirana rugosa
TTTACTGCGCCGTCCTTCACTGCGCGGCCTTCAATACACCGGCCTTTAGCGTAGTCGTGGGCCATAAACGCAAAGTGACTTTGCCTTGTCCTTCAGTGTCTGGCAAATTCTGAGATGTATTCCAGGGTAAGTCCAAGTTTTTGCCCCACTGACTAGATTATTATTACACAGTAATTACCCGAGTGTTAGTGTGATATGCATTTTACTCGTGTTTTCTGTGTATCGTCTAATACTCCCAGGAATCATAGTACATTTTGAGGTCTTTTTTCCATATATACTTACACTAATGTAACTTTTTATATGTGTATTTTAATCTATTCTTCTTAAACGGTCTGTGACTTCCTGTTCCGTTTCAGTGAAACGCAAATACCGGGTGCTGATGCGATTTCCGGCCACATAACTTCCGGCGCGTCACTTCCTGCCGCGTCATTTCTGGCGGAAACGGCCTTTGGAATGCACGCTGTTTATGGCGTTGCGATATACCGTTTATTGCACCGTTTATGCACCCTTCTAAATTTAACTACATCTATCCAGGTTATATTCCGGTTTACTAACATGGGTAACGGTTTGGCTTACTATATCAAAGACCCTGTGGTTTAACTGGAAGTACTAAGGTGGAACGCACGCCGGTCCGCCATGACCGGAAGTGCGTGCTCACAACATGACCAACTGGGGACATTTAAGCGCAGCTCTTTAGGGGGTAAGCAGCCCCTGGACGACGTTTAATAAGACGAAACGCATCGGGCACTGCTGATCCCAAACTGCTGCGTTATTTTTAATAACCTTACACCATAAGCTTGTGGATTTTAATTTATATTCTCCTGTGGACTTTTATACTTGTGATATCAATAAAGATACACTCTGTGATAGAGGGTATTCACACTACGGAGAGTCCCCTCCCTTTCTTTACTTATATGGAAATTTAGAGATACACTCCTTGGAACACGTATGTCAGGATGAGCATATGACCAGCCGGACACATTGGAAGGGACCGTGAGACGTACCTCCATCCCGAGAAGATCCCAGTACCCCCTTAGGATTGTGTGACTGGCCCAGTCTGGAGAAGGACGAACCTCCCTATCCTCTTTACATATGTTCAGGCTTGAATATATCCATCATCTGGTAAGCCTTGATTTCTACCGTTTGTGGATTGACCAGATATTTGCATAGTATTCATCTCGGTTCACCATGTCGTCATTCACTGTCACCATGCAAGCACCTTAACAATCTCCATTTTCTTCTTTTGGACTTTTCATGCTTTTTGGACTGTATTGATCTTTATACACATGGATTGCACGTTTGGTTATTTGTCTGCACTCCTTGAGGAATACCAATCTGGCAAATTCCTCACAAGTCTTCATAAGACTTAACACTGTACCACCCACTGTCACTTTGTTTTTAATATAATTATTTTTGTCACGTTTTTCATAAGCTCTTATTAATGCTTATGAAGTCATCACTGTTCTTGTTTGCTAATATGATTTATTGATGTATCAGTCTATTTGGTTTAGTTGACACATTTTTATTCATTTAACATTGGCTGAGACTGGTTGAGCCCTGGTCTCTAAAACTGAGGGTATATAGCACCACTTTTTATCTCTATTTGTCTCTTTACGATTTAGTTTGGTTGTAGTGTGGCAGCTTTTTCCCTCCAGCATAATTCCTATCATTTGGCATAGCGCGGTTTTACTTTTTCTATTTATTGTCTATGCAAACACATTATACTGCTGCTGGGCTTATTCATATCATTATGGATATCTTTGAATATAGAGCATCCAGAAAAATTACTACTGAAGGTGTCTTTACTTCTTCAGGCCCCAATACAGAGGTGGGTGGGTTGTTTTTGAGGCTGTAAAACCTTATGACCTCCGAGCTGCACCTAGAATGGGATGCAGCTTTCCTAAATCAATATATTGCAGAACAAATGGTTCCTAGAAGCCTTAGATGGGAGTCTCCCCTAACCAAGGCGACCAAGATTTGGCCACCTGGTATAGTTTCTTCAATGATATGGGTATTAAGCTCCTCCAGTTTATGGTCAGAAGAAAACAAGAGAGGATACCCGCTATTGATGCTGAGATCAGAGAGTTAAAAGACAAACTACTACCCCACAAAGGTTCCACTGAATATAACTCTCTATCATCTAACTTATAAATCCACTTGGAAAAGGAAGAAGGGGATCAACGCATTAAAAAACAAAATAAATATTCTAGGGACACGGAGGGTTATAGAACCTGATCTGTCTTTAAATGGCAGAAGAAATTCAACGAAGCCCCCACGACGGTATTAATGGAGAAAACACTAACCCTCCAAACCCTCCCTCCACTAATATGGAGACCTCAACAACGGGTAGAACTTTGGAACCACCAATCCAAACGATCCACCAACTGGACCCTACTGCGAGGAGGATACGACATTTCAGCTATATATCCCTTTCCAATAGGGGGTGGAACGTCACCAGAGGAAGAGGTCGGTCCAACACAAGAGGCCATTATCAGCCTCCCTACCATCAGTATAATTCTGATACGAGGATTAGACGCCATGTCTCCCCTGACGATAGAGGTAGACAACAACATCACCCGAATTATAGGGATTACGGTCCCCCCATACCTACTACCAACCGATTCTCCCCATTAAGATACAGGGATCCATCCAATAGGAGATATCATCATGATACTCAGTATCCTGACGGTCATGACCGATCACCATACGATTACAATTATGACTATCCACCCACTCCAAGGGATCAGGATTTTTACAGGGGAGAAAGAGATTGGAGAAGGAATCAAGAACCCGAAGAGGTACCAGAGGGGCGAGGAAAAGGTCCAAAAAAACGAAAAAGGAACTAACTGAGTCTGGCATTTTCAATATAAGCAAAGTAGAGCTCACCCCTAATGAGAAATATGTTTTGAACAAGGGATTGAAGTTTGCTCCACCTCGTCCCTTGGACAAATTTCAGACGTTTATAGACATCCAAAAATTCATCAGAAAAATTAACGTACAGCGGTATTTAATCACCAATCCAGTTACTAGACCTCAGAGTCATAACATCAGCACCAATGTACACACTCACCTGGCAAATCCTTCATTATTCAATCCACCGGGTCAAGTGGCACCAGCTGTTAAAATCTTTAAGGACCTAGTTTTACGTGATCTTGACAAGTTACATATCAAAAGGGTCAGATCAGATTTTACATTGAAACAAGGCCTTGAATCTTTATGTGAAAGAAAGGACCTCATCGTCCGTCCTGCAGATAAAGGGGGAGGAATTGTAGTCCTTGATAAATTGGACTACCTGAATGAAATGAAACGTATCTTAAGTGATTATTCTACATACAAACCACTCCCTAAGGACCCAATGTCGACCTATAAGAAGGAGCTAAAGGCTCTGGTGGATAAAGGTTTTTCTAAAGGTATCCTTAACAAGAAGGAGAGGGCGTTCTTAGTACCAAAGGCTCCCCGGATCCCTGGTCTTTATTATCTGCCCAAGATTCATAAAGACTCCCATAACCCACCTGGGAGACCCATAGTGAGTGGTATAGATTCTGTCACGTCCCGGGTGGGTAAATATGTGGATCATTTTCTACAACCTTTGGTTAAAAAGACACCCTCTTTCCTACAGGATACTAATGACATCATTAACCTCCTGAATCATACACAGGTACACACCCAGATGCTGATTGCTACTGCTGATGTAGCATCCTTGTATACCTGTATACCCCACAGAAAAGGCATAGAAGTGATCACACACTTCTTATCCAAAGATGACTCTCTTCCTGTCACACAGAAGAAGTATATTGTTGAACTATTAGAATTCGCAGCTTTACATAATTATTTTTGGTTCAGTCAGGAATTTTATCACCAGATTAAAGGTGTTGCCATGTGGGCCAAGTTTGCCCCCAGTCTGGCAAACCTTTTTATGGCCAAATGGGAGGAGGACGTCATCTATGCCCTTCAACAACCACAGTTACGGCTATGGGCTCAGTATATTGATGACGTTCTCCTCCTGTGGGAAGGTACTGAGTAAGAATTGAACAGTTTTTTTTGAAGTCTTAAACTCCAATGACAGAGGTATCTCTCTGTCTTACAAATGGAGTAGGTCAGAGATACATTTTTTGGACTTGGTAATTCAGATCAAGGATGATAAGGTCAACACCAAAACCCATTTCAAACCTACCGACCGAAATGGTTTCATACCGAAGGATAGCTGCCATCATGAATCTTGGCTTAAATCGGTCCCTCTGAGCCAATTTTTAAGGCTCAGACGCAACTGCTCAGACACTAAGGACTATGTAGACCAAGCCAAGGTTCTGGAGGAAAGATTTCTTGACAGGGGATACAAAGAGGATCTAGTCAGAGAAGAACTCAACAAAGCCCTGGGAACTAATAGAATGTCACTTTTGGAGGAAAAACCCAAAAATCAATCTATGGAAGACAATCATTTTAAATGGTCTTTTTTTACTACCTTTTCACTGCAACACAGACAGGTTAACCACGTTTTCAAAAAACATTGAGGAGTACTCCTGAGTGACAGGGTATTGGGGCCTGTACTACCTTCAAATGCGAAAGTGATATATAGGGGAGCACCATCTCTCCGACACAGGATCGCCCCCAATGTTGTAGAACCCCCCAAAAAGTTGAGTTTTTTTTGAAGACTTTAAAGGTTTCTACCCCTGTCGTAAATGTTGTGTCTGTAAGCTTAACAGAAATAAGAGTAGGAAAATCGTAGAATTTTCTTCAACTATCAACATGATGTCATACCCGATCAAATGTTTTTGCACGTGTGAAACTAGGAATGTGGTGTATCTGCTAACTTGCCCTTGTGGCAAACAGTATGTGGGAAGAACTATTAGAATGTTCTCCATACGTGTCAGCGAACACATCACCAATATCACCAAGGGCAAAACGAATCACAGCGTGCCCAAGCATTATTTGAGATGTCACGATAGCAACCCTGAAGGCACCACATTTTCGGTCATCGATCGCTATATCCCCCCATGGAGGGGAGGTGACCACACTAGAGGTGTGTCCCAACAGGAGGTTTTCTGGATCTATAAACTGAGTTTTTACCCCTTTGTCCTGAACATTGATTGGGATATCAACTCATTTATCAATAAAGCGTGACCCCTAACCCTCATATTGAGATTTTGGATCCTCTCATTTTTTCCATTTTTCATTTAATTTTATTTTTTATTTTACTATATTTTTTCCCATTTTTTCAAATACTCACAAAACAACAACCAGGCTCAACTTTCCCCTTACCCCATTTTATACTATATATATTTTTAACTATTTTAGTGATGTCTTTTTCCAAATCTTATGTAATTTTATGTGTATATTTTTCAATTTAATCACATTCATACATACTTTTTTTCTGGAGTTTTACATGATACTAAGGACCCTCATAATCTGCTATGTGTCTTTTGTGCTCATTTTACGTATAGTGTGATTGTGAGCCCATTAATGACACATTAGATCAGTAACCCCATTTTTGAACCTGAATGTAACCTTATGTAGAGTCTTAAACGGTCTGTGACTTTCTGCTCCGTTTCAGTGAAACGCAAATACCGGGTGCTGACGCGATTTCCGGCCACATAACTTCCGGCGCGTCACTTCCTGCCGCTTAATTTCCGGCGGAAACGGCCTTTGGAACGCACGCTGTTTATGGCGTTGCGATATACCGTTTATTGCACCGTTTATGCACCCTTCTAAATTTAACTACATCTATCCTAGTTATATTCCGGTTTACTAACATGGGTAATGGTTTGGCTTACTATATCAAAGACCCTGTGGTTTAACCGGAAGTACTAAGGTGGAATGCACGCCGGTCAGCCATGACCGGAAGTGCGTGCTCACAACATGACCAACTGAGGACATTTAAGCGCAGCTCTTTGGGGGTCAGCAGCCCCTGGATGACGTCTAATAAGACGAAACGCATCGGGCACTGCTGACCCCAAACTGCTGCGTTATTTTTAATAACCTTACACCATAAGCTTGTGGATTTTAATTCATATTCTCCTGTGGACTTTTATACTTGTGATATCAACAAAGATACACTCTGTGATAGAGGGTATTCACACTAAGGAGAGTCCCCTCCCTTTCTTTACTTATATGGAAATTTGGAGATACACTCCTTGGAATACGTATGTCAGGATGAGCATATGACCAGCCGGACACATGGGAAGGGACCGTGAGACGTACCTCCATCCCGGGAAGATCCCAGTACCCCCTTAGGATTGTGTGAAGGGCCCAGTCTGGAGAAGGACGAACCTCCCCATCCTCTTTACATATGTTCAGGCTTGAATATATCCATCATCTGGTAAGCCTTGATTTCTACCGTTTGCGGATTGACCAGATATTTGCATAGTATTCATCACGGTTCACCATGTCGTCATTCACTGACACCATGCAAGCACCTTAACCAGTTCCCAACTGCGCGCCGTGTTTTCACGGGGGCAGTCGGGATGCTGAGCGCGAATCGCCGTAAAAAGACGGCGATCTGCAATCAGCCACTAGGGGCGCGCATGCCGCACTCTTGAGGAGTGTGCCCGTGCCTCAGGCGGACCTGGTGTCCGCCGGCGAGCCGCGATGAGCGGCCACAGGGAAAGAACGGGGAACCGCCGATGTAAACATGGCGGTTCCCCGTTCTGTTAGTAGGGGCATGGGTGATCTACTGATCCCTGTCACTGGGATCAGTTAGATCTCTCATGCCCATGTTAGCCCAACCCCCCCACAGTAAGAACACACCCAGGGAACACAGTTAACCCCTAGCTCTCCTCCCCCAGGTTAACCCCTTCACTGCCAATGACATTTATACAGTAATCAGTGGACATTTAAATTTCTGATCGCTGTATAAATGTCATTGGTCCCAAAAAAGTGTCAAAAATGTCCGACATGTCCGCTGAAATATCGCATTACCGCTAAAAATCGCAGATCGCCGCCATTACCAGTAAAAAAAATAAAAACCGCAGAAATGAATTCTCACCATCCGTAAACGCAGCCACTTTTGCGCAAACTAATCAATAAAGGCAGATTGCGTTTTTTTTATCACAAATATGAGGAAGAATATAAATCGGCCAAAAACTGTGAAAAAAAATGTTTTTTTTATATATTTTTTTTTGGATTTGAATTTTAGCAAAAAGTAAGAAATTTGTTTTTTTTTGCAAAATGGTCGCTCTTCTTTTGTTTATAGCGGCGATCAGAAATGACACAGAGGCAATCAAATACCACCAAAAGAAAGCTCTATTTGTGGGAAAAAAAGAACGCAAATTTTGTTTGGGTGCAACGTCGCTCAACCGCGCAATTGTCAGTTAAAGCGACGTAGCGCCGAATCGCAAAAAGTGCTCTGGTCCTAAAGCTGGAAAACCTTCCGGTTGGTAAGTGGTTAACAATCTCCATTTTCTTCTTTTGGACTTTTCATGCTTTTTGGACTGTATTGATCTTTATATACACGGATTGCACGTTTGGTTATTTGTCTGCACTCCTTGAGGAATACCAATCTGGCAAATTCTTCACAAGTCTTCATAAGACTTAACACTGTGCCACCCACTGTCACTTTGTTTTTAATATAATTATTTTTGTCACGTTTTTCATAAGCTTTTATTAATGCTTATGAAGTCATCACTGTTCTTGTTTGCTAATATGATTTATTGATGTATCAGTCTATTTGGTTTAGTTGACACATTTTTATTCATTTAACATTGGTTGAGGCTGGTTGAGCCCTGGTCTCTAAAACTGAGGGTATATAGTGCCACTTTTTATCTCTATTTGTCTCTTTACGATTTAGTTTGGTTGTAGTGTGGCAGCTTTTTCCCTCCAGCATAATTCCTATCATTTGGCCTAGCGCGGTTTCACTTTTTCTATTTAAAGTATAGTGCTATTGGCCAAGGTAAGTGGGTGGCCATTTCTCCTGTACTTTTAAGGAGGTGAGATAGTTGGATGTATGTGTGATATTCACCACAGGGAATGGAATATTCCAGTTGTAGTGCTCTAAACATTTTGAGGGCTGGACCTACATAGAGATCATGCAATGTAAGGTCCTTGACACACCCCCATTTTGAAAGAGAGATATTAGGGATTAACAATGAGACAGGGGCTAGTGGGAATTTTAATGACTTAGGATTGCTTATGTGAGATAAGGATTTCCAAAGATATTCCCAAGCTTCAACAGCTGCTTGTATTGCGGGCACCGTATCGTTGGATGCGGGTGATATGTGAGGACTGGCTAAGAGGAAGTTATATAAGTTATTCCCTGTTACCGGATATCTCTCAAGGCGGGCTCAAAGTATATCTGAGGTTGTGGTAAACCATTCTGTCAGCGGTGCTAATATAGATGCCATATTGTAATCCCTTATGTGTGTATGTCCTGCACCTCCTGCTTTCCTGTGTTTAACGAGATTGCTGAAGGTGCATCTCACTTTCTTCCCCATCCATAAGTATCTATGTTTATATTGTGTGGATGAGAAAAAATTTGGGTACAGGGATAGGCAGTGTTCTAAACAAGTATAGGAGTTGCTATAGTACTGCCCGACCAGGATAGCTGACATTTTGCTAAGTTGTCCAACTTTGATTGGAAAGATTGTAAAAATGGAGTGTAGTTTTCATTAACCAAATCTACTACCTTGGGAGTAAGCATAATGCCCAAATATGTGATTCCTTTGTCCTTCCATTTGTATGGGAATTTTTCACTAATAGTTTGTTGTACCTGTTTAGATAATCCTAGACCTAGCAGATAAGACTTAGTTTCTTTAACTTTATAGTAAGACATTGCATTGAACAATTGCAGGGACTGCACACATTGTGTGCAAAAAACTTTATGTGGATCAGATTGAAATAGTCTGGGGTTTGATCTCCACACAAATATAAGGTTATAACTAGATGAGTCTTCAATCTCCAATGTCACTGAAGCGTGGTCTGACCACATGATGATATTGATTTTTGACTATTTCATTTTGGTAAGTAACCATTTGTCCATAAGAAATAAATCCAGTCTTGAGTAGATTTTATGGCTCATGGAGAAAAAAGTAAAATCTCACTCCGTAACATGCATCAAAGAGATTGTGGGTGAATCGTAATAGTAAAAAAAAAAAAGGTCATTGTATAGGTTGTGAGAAAGTTCTCTCATGTAGCATGTGCGGATTACATTTACATATGTTGTCAATCGCTGCGGTGCGACGCTGAAGGATGCAGTTGCCCAAGTCCAGACTTGCGGCACTGGGGAAAAGAGTAGTCCATTAATTATGGTGGTGGAGGTAAATATAGCTCCATCTGTGGATACAAAGGTCCGTTAAAAACATATAACATAATAATGAATAAACAAAGATAGGTCAGTATGACCTGGGTGTAGCTCATTGTTACTCTGATATTTAGGGGGGAAAAAGAGGAAGTTCAGCTTAGCAGGAAGTCTCCACAACAGGGAGAAAAAAAATAAAAAGAGTAAGTATTAGAACTGGCTGATGGTCTTTTCAATTATGTTTGCGTGTATTTTTTGATGTAACTACGTTTCAGTCATCCTCGATAGACTCAGGGGAACGTGGTTTCGTTGCCTGAGGGATCCCCTCCGGTACAATGCTCCATTTCTTGAGCAGGACGAATCCCTTTTCAAGTTCGTCCTTTCCATCTTTAGTGGGGATTAGTTTGGTTGGGAACACCCATTTGTAAGTCAGTTTGTGGTTCCTTAAGGCCTTAGAGATGGTGTTAAGGTTTTTGAGTTGTTGAAGCATGTATTGGGATAACTCTGCAAAGAATTGCAGATCGTTGTATGGAGTAGGGAAGAACTCCTTATTGCGTGAGACAGTCATGAGACATTCTTTTACACTGAAGAAATTAAGCCACAGTATAGTATCTCTGAGTATGTTGTCAGGAAAGTATGCAGGTTTGGGTAAGCGGTGTATCCTATTCACCGTTATCTCTAGATCTGTGAGCTCAGGCAGTATGGATGTAAAAAGCTGGGTCACATACTTGTGCAGATCTGATTGTTGAACCGATTCGGGGATTCCCCTGATTTTCACATTGTTTCTTCTAGAGCGATCTTCCATATCTGAGATTTTAGCCTTAACTGCCTCCATTTCATCCTCTTTAGTATCATGACCATCCACTAGTTCATTTATAGTGGTGGCAAACTCCCCCATCTTTGTTTCAATATGATCTACTCTAGATGATACTGCCTGAAGCTCATTGCCAAATCTGTGAACACATGAAAGCATATCTGCATGAAGCGAGCTTCTCAGAGAGACTAGCATGTCCTTAAGATTAGTATCTATGACCGGCTGATTGCTATTGGGGAAGAGATCAGTTCAGTCTGGGAGTTCTCTGGTGTCATCCTCAGGATCTAGGCCCCTGCCCACCTCATGACTTGAATCTGAGCCATCCATCTGGAATCGTGCCTTCTCTGGGCCCCCTCATGTAGGGGTTTGTGATATAGGTGAAGGGCTTTTGTTAGGCAGATTCCTTTTTGTAGGATTGCTGCTGTTGGGCCTCTCCTGTGGTGTGCTGGAATTAGCAGCTGTGGATGGGCCAGCGCCATCTTGTCTAGGCCCAGGAGTGAAGAAGGCTGTCAACTTCTGCGGTCTCCGGTGCTCCTTTCTCTTCCCCATCCTGCTCCGATTGTGCCCTGATGTGCCCTGGGTCTATGTGACCGCTTGGTGTGCCCGGATCACTGCTTTCCAGTTCAATGTGTGCCAATACGATCCTGCTATAGCTGGGGCAGCTGGCTCCGCCCTCTTTTTTATAGACATTGGAAAGACTTTTGAATACTTGGACTGGGTTAATTGTATTTTTCATTGTGACAGTGGGGGTTTGGTCATCAGTTACTCAACTGCATCTAGGTCCTCTACTGCTACCCAATGGCCAATGTTAGATACTCTGTGTTTTGATCAATATGTTTTCTATTGTTCACAGGATGGGATAGGGGTGTCCCCTATTCCTGATTTGCTTTGCTCTCATGATTAAACCATTAGGCCAGTCCATGTGCTTTCACAATAATGTACCTGGGTTCAAGCTGGCAGGCTATCGCCACAATATTTGATTAATTGCTGAAAGCACAATCCTAATCTTATCTAACCTGTTAATTTCTCTCCCAAATTGAACTTCTGTGCTAGCTATGTTTGGACAATTCTCTGGTCTTTGAGTTAGCAAAACAAAGTCAAAGGCCCTGAGTTTTTCTTTGCTCCCAGATATGTTTTATATGCCTCAACCCTCCTAACCTTATCTAACCTGTTGATTTCTCTCTGTTTTTCTAGACACTATAAGATGGTTCATCAAGCTGAAGTGGAGCAATGACAGTCAACCAGGGATAAGAAGGAAAAAACAGCAGCACCTCTAAGTGTAATCAATAAGTTTATTAAGCACACACACACACATGCTGATATATGCACTCACAGAGGTAGATGAAATAGAGGCATCAAGGCAAGAGAATCATCCACAGGTCACCGAAGTATAGTCCGAAGTATAGGCCGGGGGTGGGTACGCTGGTGGTCTCCAGTGCAGCCACGAATGAAGCCTTCAGCAGGGTAGCGTGCTATAGTGGGACGAACGAACGTCACATCCGGGAAGCAGTACGGATCATCCGTGAGCCACTTGAGCCTGAGGAAGGATCACGGATGATCCAAACGCGCGCACCTCCCGCACGGCTTCCCGGATGTGACGCTCGTTCGTCCCACTATAGCACGCTACCCTGCTGAAGGCTTTGTTCGTGGCTGCACTGGAGACCACCAGCGTACCCACCCCCGGCCTCAGAAAGAGCAGTCTATACTCCGGTGACCTGTGGATGATTCCCTTGCCTTGATGCCTGTATTTCATCTACCTCTGTGAGTGCATATATCCCCGTGTGTGTGTGCCTAATAAACTTACTGATTACACTTAGAGGCACTGCTGTTTTTTCCTTCTCATTACTACAGAGTGCCTTCCTGCTCAGTTCAGCTGGCTGCCTACCTCTCATTCTACCTTCAACATTGGACTGAATGGAAATTTATGGGACTTTTATTATTCTTCTTTTATTAATATTTTTATTATGGATTTAATATTAGTGTTTCCTACACTATTTTTCCCCTAGACGTATACATTTATTTCAGTCTCGGGTATGGCCAATCTAGCATGTGAGCGCAGTGTCTACTTTTTTTTTTTTTTTACAAATATTTTTATTGAGTTTTACAAAAATACAAAGAAATATAGTGTATAAAATAATGCAGAAAATACCTTACAGGTAAGGCAACTGAACAGATTACAGTTAGTGTGACAAAGACAATGCAAAGTATCAACAGTTTGGTATATGGTGCACAGATTAACAAGCAGGTCTCCTCCAGTGAATAAGAAGTTTTTATGTGCCGTGAAAGAAAGAGTGTGGCGTTCTCACGGTTGAACAAAGGAAAAGTGATTGGATGATTTCAAGGTAAGGGCATGTTGACTCTTTTAGGTGAACCCAACAATTATTCGGGGGGTAGAGTGAGGTTAGTGATTAATGGGGTGGAACGACGGGGATAGCAAGGTGGGGTAATTAGTGATTGGAGTGAGATGGGGGGCTTATTAACAACCCAAGTGGATTTTCTCAGTTGTACGGGAATGGAACTTTAGTAGGTTAGTGAAAAGGAAACAAGTTGGCACTCTTGCGGTGTGAGAAAGAAAGTGCCGTGTATTTTTGAAGAATAAGTGACCTCCTCTGGACGAACAATTAGACACGTGGTATATGGTTTGACAACTATGAAACGTAACAGAAACAGTGTGATTGACATTAGACAAGTCAACGGAATGGACATTCCATAAAAG
>BLSH010154425.1:142064-153315 GCA_018402905.1 Glandirana rugosa
AAATACCCAAATCAGTGTATATTATTTAGTCTGTGTGAAAGTTAGAGTCTACAAACATTTTTACAAAAAATGACCAATCCTGATATACTGACTGATTATTTTAATTCTTGATCCCCAAAAATGCCAGAACAGTACAAATAACCCACCCCCCTCCTCCCCCACACACACACACTTGCCTCTTTTTTCGAAAGTAGTGAGTCAATTATGAACAGTCCTTGAACACCAGAACAGTGCAAAATGGCCCCATTTTAGAAAGCATACACTCCAAGGTATTTTCTGAAATGCATAGTGAGGCTTTTGAAAATGTAATTTTATCCATAAGTTTTTGGAAAATGCAGGAAGGAAAAATGTGTTTTTTACATAAAGTTGTCAATTAATAAGATATTTTTAACACACATTATAGGTATACTATAATTACACCCTCAAATACATTCTGCTACTCCTTTCAAGTATGGTGATACCATATGTGTGAGACTTTTTCATAGCCTAGCCATATAGAGGGGCCCAAAATCCAAGGAGCATCTTTGGGTGTTCCAGAGGCATAAATATGTATCCAATTTAGTGACTACCTATCACAGTTTTGGAGGCCATGGAGCAACAGGACAGTGGAAACACCCGCTGAATGACCACATTTTCGAAAGAACACCCACAGGGTATTTTCTTAGAGGCATGGTGAGTCTTCTGAAGACTTAATCTTTTTGCAACAAGTTTTTGGAAAATGCATAAAAAAAAGAAAATCATATTTTTCCCACAATGTTGTCAATTTAATAAGACTTTTCTCAAACCCAGCATGGGTATACTTAGAATTACACCTCAAAACACATTCTGCTACTTCTACCGAGTATGGCAATACCACATGTGTGAGACTTTTTCACTGTCTGGACTAAATATATATACCAGATATTGGATCTTGTATATTACACAAATCAACTAATTGTATCAAAACCAATGTACTGTGATGGTCATCTCCATACAAGTGATCAGGGCAATGTAGCTTAGTGTAGTAACCTATAGTAGTCCCAGTTCCTATAAACCAGGGGTGCTCAACCTATGGCCCGCAGGCCACATGTGGCCCCGGAGCCCCCTCATATGGCCCTCAGCAGCCAGTTGATTGTGATCTGGGTTTGCCAATCCGCCATCCCAGAACATCAGAGTGCATTGAGCCTGTGCTGGCAGTGGAGGAAGCAGGTAGATGCAGAGAGAGCAGGAGCTGCATAAGCTGATGCTTCCTTTGTAGCACTGGCTCCTGCCCCAGGTGGAGTAATACCAAGTGCATTTCGCTTGGGACCTTTCTAGCAGCCTGGAGACAGATAGGTCAGTGCATTAAACAACACATACACTGTGCTTTTTCAATGGGCATATTAGCCCCTTTAAAAGCATTAACAATTATTAGGCTGCTTTCACGCCGATTCACGGGGGCAGCACTGTACACCTACAGCTTTCCTGTGTGTTAGTTGCACTGAGCCATAGACTTCTATTATATCCTGCAGGTTTGGCGCACTTTCTGAAAAGTGCACCAAAACTGAAAGTGCACCAAAAAGGAGTTTTGGTGTGGTTTCAGAAAGTGCACAACACCCACAAGATAATAGAAGTCTATGGCAAAGCGCAGCTAACCTGCACTGCACTGCATCAGCTGTGTGGGTAAACTAAAAAAACTGTGTAAGCAGCCTTATAGGGGGCTCAGGACAGTAGGGGCTCATTTACATTTGCAGTTGGAAGGGTGTAAAACTCCATATTTGAGACTTGTTTTACCACACACCCCAACCACTGGTATAGCCTCAGGAGTTGCAATGACGACCCTGACCCATGCTCCAGGGGGCTCGTGCGACCTCCCTGTCACATTATGTTTTACACTGGGACAGGAGGGGCGATGGGGGCGGCATATACAGGACCTGATCTCCTCCATTTTCCTCCTGCAGCCACTAAAAGTGGGCTTCTTCTCTCCTCCCTCCCCATTCAGGGACTGCAGAAGGACAATGTCCAATATTCTATTCAAAATATTAATAAAATAAAAAATTGAAATTCTAAACCATTTAATTTCATTGTGGCTCGTGGCCAGTAACCAAATCATTTAAGTGGCTCTCACTCTTCAAAAGGTTGAGCACCTCTGCTATAAACCAAGCAAGCCTAGCATACTGGTATGTGGCTGCCCCCAAGAATGCCATGTTCACTGACCACAAAGTATAGAGTAGGGATGGGACGAACACACCCCCCCTCCCCGTTCAGTTCACACCAGAACTTGCGAACAGGCAAAAAATTTGTGTGGACGCCGTTAAAATCAATGGGACTCGAACATGAAAAATCATGAAAACGCATTTTAAAGGCTTATATGCAAGTTATTGCCCTAAAAGGTGTATGGGGTCCCAGGTCCTGCCCTAAGGGACATGTATGAATGCCAGCACTGGCCCAAATGCACAGATATATAGTGTACTCTCAATACACTGTGTGTATCTATCTATCTATCTAGTATAGATTTCACTAAACTGCCTGTACTAACTGACTGTATATAGATCGCCCTATCCATCCTTCCATCGAATATGTTTTTTCACAAGAATCACAGCTAGCTACACTGAACTGTCTGCACGTTGCTACCTAAGCTCACTATCTCCACGTTTGACACAGCGCACAAACACCTTTATATAGTGTGGGGCGTGGATTGAGGCTGCTGAGCAGTGATTGGCTGCTTTTAGCCAATCATATCTCTCACGGCAGAGCGCTCTGTGATTGTCCAAAGCATGCAGGTCATGTGCATGCTTTGGCCAATCAGCGTGCGGCATTTCCCCCACCATTGGAATGCATTATGGGGAGCTTGAAGTTCCCACGAATGCCCCATAATGTTTGGGAATGCGCCAAACAAGCAAACCCCCCGATGTTCGAACATGCGATTGGCTCAAACTGGGGGCCCATCCCTAGTATAAAGTCTAAAGAAAGGTAGAACAAAATAGTTCCTGTGGTTCCAGGAGTGCAATTGTCCACAGGAGATGGCCGGGACTGCTGTCTTCCAGGAACATAGTCAGTCAAACGTGCAGATGGGTCAATTCTGGTGCAGGCAGAGACATGGTCAATAAACAGGCCAGGTGACAATCAGGGACACAAACTGTGACTGGCTGCACCATTATGGTTCTTTCACATGTGAAGCTGGGGGGTGGTAAAACCTTGTGGCTTACCTGCAGTTTTACCTCTCCTCAACCACTACCCCCTTTAGCTGCAGAAGCAGCAACTGGAGGTGTACATATGCCACAACTGTGATGCTTTGTTTTACAGCCGTGACAATAGGTTTTATACCCTCTGCACATCTTCAAATTATGACCCATTCAAGTGAATGGGGTTGCTTGTATGGGATCGAGAAGCAACACCTCCTCACTGCTTGTCCAATGCTCTCTGAAGAGCTATCCGAACATGCCCTTATGGTGACACTATGACTTATGTGGTGGTGATTAGGGACATTGTAACTGCTGTGGAGGTGCTTAGAGACACTGTAACTGGTGCGGCTGGGATCAGAGACACTGTAATTGGTATTGCAGTGACCAGGGACATTGGGACTGCTGTGGCAATGATAATGGACAATATGACTGGTGTGGTGGGGATCAGGGACACTGGGTCTGTTGTGGTGGTGATCAGGGGCACTATACTGGTGTGGTGGTGATTAGCAACAATATGATTGGAGTAGCAGCGATCAGGGACAATATGGCTGGGGCAGCAGTGATTAAGGACTGGTGACAATATGTAAAAAAAGTGATTGGTCACAGCTATAACATGGCACGGGGCCTCTGGCTCTGGTACCATGTGATCGTTGTGACCAATCACTGAGCTCACACAGTAGTAAACAATTACGGCATTGTTTACTACTGTGACTGTGATCAATGTGATTAGTCACAGTGATCACATGGTACCAGGCCTGCTCTCAGCAGCCCGATGCCACAATTAGTAATCTGCTGTGCCTGGAAGTCTCTAGAGAATACCCATGAGCAGCTAGTGTGGGAGGACATACAGTTACATTCAGCCGCATTGGCACGCCTCCCGTCAGGCCGTTTTTATACAGTGGCAAGTTAAGGGGGCTCCAAACAAAAGAATAAAAATGTGTGAGAGTATTCACACCATACTCTTCATCTCAATATGCAACCTGGCTGGCCAGGAAAGGGGGGAATGAGCAAGAAAACCACCTCCTGAACCATACCAGGCCACATGGGGGATGCCTTGTCAAGGGGAACCCCGTTGGCAAAACATCTTGTCCCTATGAGGGCCTCTTCCCCACATTTCTGAATGGTGGTGGTTGTGGGGGACTGCAGGCCGGGGGCTTATCAGAGTTTGAAAGACCCTTTAATATTAAGGGGCTCCCAGAAATCCCCCCACATGAATGAATATGGGGTACATAATACCACTACTTATTCACACAAACAAAAGATGTAACCTAGAAGTAAAGGCACTGAAACATTTGACAAGTTCTTTATTAAAAAATAAACCCACAGGGTGTGGCTGGCACGTGCGGCTGATCCGGGAGCTCCAGTGCCCAGAGAGAGGAAATCGACGATTACAAGCACCACGGCTGCTTTGAAAGTCACCACTCTGACCCCCCCTGTTACCGGAAAGCCCAGAGAGACAGTAAACCTAAAAAACTGATGGCGTACTTCCACTGGTCTGAGGGCCGCCAAGATGGTGCCGGCAGGCTGGGACGCTCTGCATATTCCAATCACTACTCAGAGCTGCCGGACGAAGAGGAGGCCACAGAGGGAATCTCCCCCAAGCTCGTTCCTCTCCCTTCCAGCCCTCCTTACTGCAGTCCTGCTAAAGCAAGAATGCGACTGGACACAGATGATCTGCCACAAGGGGTGAGTGCAACTGCGCCATTGTCCCAGCAACACGCTGCACACACATCCCCCATAGCGTCCTTCCCTACCACAAACCAGCCTGTGCTGGATACACAGATGAAAGAGATGTTACTGACACTGTACCGCTCCCTACATGAGGAGTTCAATGACATAGCTCACAAATTCTCTAAGGAAATATCCTCATTAGGGGAAAGAGTCAATCAAGTGGAACTGGCTATTACTGACATAGTGACCACAGTAAATTACATCATTGATCAGCAGAACGAGGGGGAGGAAGACAGGCAGTGGATACGGGCCATATTAGTGGACCTCGAGGACCAACATGATCTATCTAAGTTCGCCGGGACCTATTTACAACTCTTATTCCAAACCTGACCCCAATTCAACTAACTATAGATCGTATCCACAGGCTACCAAAACCCTCCTTCCTACCCACCGACACCCCGAGGGACGTCCTCATGCGGGTTCATTTTTACCCCACGAAGGAGCAGGTCTCACAAAAAGCTTGCACACTTGGGAAGCTCCCTGACCCATATGGGAACATTCAAATATTTGCAGACTTGTCTAAGAATTCACATTAGACCAACGCAGGCAGCTCAATACTATCACTAAGTCCCTCCGGAACAATAATATTCACCAAAAGTGGAAGCACCCCACAAAGTTAAGCATTGAACACAACGGAGAGTCCCACCTGGTTTTGTCATTAGAGAAAGGCCTATCTCTCATAAAAACTTGGGGAATAATTCCAGACCCATCAACCCAGCCGGACTCCGGGACCAAACCCAAATGAGTGCCCCCGCAGTGGAGCTCTTCTAGCTCCAGGAATAGAGCCAGAAATAGAAACCACTGAAATCCTAATATATAAATCAACCGTGTGACTTAAGGCTCTCTGGGCATCATTGACACCGTTTCTCTTCAGTTAGTGAACTGTTTCCCCCACTTACACAGTTAGCAGCTAGGTTGCACCCTACAAGCTGCAAGATTTTGTTTTAGTTGACTGTTGTTACATTAACCCTTTTGATATTCTACCCCTCATGCATGTGACCCATGGGATTTCTTCAGAGGATTATCAAGCATCGCGGACTCACCATGAAGCGCCGATACCTGCTAACAACCTGGACCAAGCTGTAACAGCATTCTTAGAGACGTTGAAGTTTCACCTTCTCGGATCTGTAAGTCTTACACACACTACCCTTTGCCACCACTATGACTCTTAATGTTCTCTCCATAAATGTGAAAGGGCTCAATCATCCCGCTAAAAGGAGCTCCCTCTGGAGAACAGCCAACCAGACACACAGTGAAATTATATGTGCGCAGGAGACTCACCTTCTGGAGAGAGATACTCACCTGTGCCGCAACAAAAACTACCCTCATATCCACTGGGCATCGAACCAGAACTCTAAAAAGAGAGGAGTGATGGTTGCTTGTCATAGGAATGTATCATTCGGTCTCCTGGACAAAATAATGGACTCAAGAGGCAGATTTTTAATTTTACGGTGTACTGTAAATTCATCTATCTGCACAATAGTGTGCTTATATGCACCTAACACACACCAAATTTGTTTCTTGAACAGACTGATGAAGAAAGTGACTAGCATTAAGAAAGGTGCCTTGATCATTTGCGGGGACTTCAATATCGTACCTGATCAAGCCATAGACTCAACAAACACTACCTCTAGGATGGTTTCCCCAATGTTAAATTTTATAAAGAACCAGGATTTGCATGATGTGTGGAGGTGCCTCCACACCACTGAGCGCGACTATACGTACCACTCACCCCCCCCCCCACAATTCCTATTCAAGGATCGACTATTTCCTAGTAGATAAGTGGTCCTTGCAGAAAATTCCATCAGCTGATCCAATAACATGGTCAGACCATGCCCCTGTGAGAATCAAAATCATACTCAACACCCCCCAAGTCTTATCCAAGTTGTGGGGAGCTAACTCCGGGATCATGCAACCACCCCCCCCCCGTATTCAGAATGTATTCGGGATCAGTTAATATAATTTTTTAGTTTAAATGAAGGATCAGTGCCCTCTCCGGCCACATTATGGATGGCACATAAAGCCCATATTAGAGGCATAATGATTCAACAAAGTGCAAGGGCAAATAGGAGGAGGACGCAGCGCCTAGAGGAAATCACGAGGGAAATCTCCTAACTAGGTACCCAAAACAAATCTAACCCGTCTCAAGACACCAAATCTCAGCTTCTGTCTAAACATCAGAAGCTGAGAACAATGCTATTAGAAATCCACGAAAAATATTATCGTAAGTTGAGAGCTACTATGTACACGACGTCTAATAAAGCAGGAAAACTCATGGTAAGTAAAATCAAAGGGCAGAGAATCAAAATCCATATCCCTTACCTAATTCACCACAATACTAAGCAAAAAGTGATAAACCCACAGGAAATAGCAAACGCCTTCAGTGCATAGTATAGCTCTTTATACAACATTAAGGATGATAAAGATACCCCCCCCCAACCATCCCAAGATGCTGTAGGAAAGTGATACTGTGCAGCCTGATAAATAGAATGTAGTGTAAATTCCACACTTTTAAGGTGCCAATGTGACAAATAAAAAAATAAAGTGCTTCAAGTGCAACAAATAAACTAGTATAAAGTGCTGTGCTGCAAGATGGAAATATATCAATAGTCCATGTATAAATAAATCTTAGATGTCCAAATCTCTATAAGCAGTGCAATCGTGCAATACGTGCAAAAATGCCTTCAAATTTATATTCAGGTGGTGCACTTGTGTGGTGCAACAGATACAGCAAACTATACTGCTATAGATATGGTGTTAAAAGAATGAAGAAATAAATAAATAAATGAATAGTCAATGTATAAATGAATTATAACGTCCAAATCTCTATAAACAGTGCAATATGTGCAAAACGTGCAAAAAAAGCCTTCAAAAATCCATTCAAGTGGTACACTCATGTGGTGTTAGCCGGTTTTGGAGGGAGTTCTCAATACTCCACCAAAAGGACTGTTGGGATCATGCCTCAATCCCCGTCCCGTGCTCACAGAACTCTCACCTCCAGGCGGTAGGGTAATCGCCTGTGTGTAATTATTCCTTTATGTCTTGGAGTGCTTTCCTCTATGAGGTACGTCCTCTTTATCCTCCTATTTACGACAGTCAGCTTCCACCAATATGTTGTTCAATCATATACAGATCCGACAGGAATAAGAATAAAGACTTTCATAGTGTGATACAGTCAGGTACAATTGTGCTGTTTATTGTAGCCAATTGGCTACTCACATGTATGATGGACAATAATGCTGTAGAGCGACAGGGGTTTCTTGCTCTGTCTCACACTTGGTGTCCAATAACGTTCGTTCCGGTCACTTACGCCTACGCGTTACGTCACATGACTTCATCAGGGTAACCGGATTGGATGGAAAATGCTTCTATTTATGTTAACAAACCGGAAATGGTCCCAAACCCAATAATAATGATATTGATAGTCTCATGCGCAGACTGGTACATAACATGGAAAAAAAGGTGAACCTGTGGTGGGATACCAGCACCTTTGAACAATATCTCAAAGAGAACATGGTCCCTAGAAGACTACGTTGGGAATTACCACCCAATGATGGCCTTTCAGACAGAGACTCATTACAAGAATGGTTCAAATTCTTCAATAATAAAAGTCTAGAGGCCTTAAGATTCCTACTCAAAAGGAAACAAAGAAAACTCAACAGCATAGACCAACAAATTGCTGAATTAAAGATCGAACTAGACCCATACAAAGAGACAGCAGACTTTAAGAAATTCTCTACTCAACTCAATAAAGACCTCATAGCCAAAGACTTGGAAGTACAACAAAGAAAAACAAAGAAATATCATAGAGACCTGGGTGACTACAAATCTGACCAGGTATTTAAATGGCAAAATAAAATAGAGGAACTACAGTCTACATCTGTCCAATCCACACCAATAAGAGAGGTCAGAGTACAACCAGACACCCCTCATCCTCCACAAAACAAGGGGAGGCCTGGAGAACAAAGGAGAGATTCTTATCTCATTACACCAAGAAGAAATCCAGAGAGGAGTACTCAACCACAGTACACTCCATACACTCAGTATGGACAACCACAATGGTCACGGACACCTAGGAATCAGTTCAGGAAACCATGGCGTAAACAATATAGAGGACACCAATCCAACTGGAATTATAATGGTAGGCAGCCAAGGGAAACATGGAGACAGTACCCACAACGGGATTACTATGAATACAGAGAAAGAAGCCCAATACCAGTATATAATAGATATGACCCTATCAGAAACTATGAAGAATCAGCATATCATCAACAACCACAATACGGATACCAACAACAACCCTCTACTTTTTTAGACAGAGACAGGAGGGAATCTCCATCCAGAAGGAGACCTCAGGAACAACACCAGTCACCAAGAAGGAGACCCCAAGATTCACCCCTTCCTACAAAAAGGAACACTCAAGAGGAACCACCAAGAAGAGAGGACGCAAGAGAGGATGTAGAGCGGGCAAGAGAGTCCAAGAGAAAAAGAGACCAGTAGGAGATGGCATTTTTAATTTAAGTGGACAACCCTTAATGACAGAAGAAATTGCGGTACTAGAAAAAGGCCTGAAACATGCTACCACCAAAAATCTCAACAAGTTTGACACGTACATTAATATAAAGAAGTATGTAAGAAAAATCAACATCAAAAAATATATAATGAGCAACCCAAAAGCCTTCCCTTCAAATACAGAACCTAAAGCTCCAGGAGCCACACACAGTACACTAAGAAACCAATCAGTCTTTAACCCTCAAGTTCAAGACAACCAACATATAGAAGTGTTCAAAAAACGAGTCTGTGAAGACCTGGAGAAGCTTAAAATTAAAAAAGCGTCAGACCCTATACATATCAAGAAAGGCATTCAATCCCTTATAAAAAGGAAAGACATAGTAATCCGACCGGCGGATAAAGGAGGAGGAGTGGTCTTATTGTCTAAAGAAAAATATTTAACAGAAATGAATAGACAATTGGAAGACCCCAATACTTATCAAAAATTAAGAGGAAACCCCACCTTGACATACAAAAAAGAATTGGAAAAACTTGTACACTTAGGTCTGAAAAAAAGAGATATTAAACAAAAAAGAAGCTAGATACTTAACTGCTTGCCGACCGCTGGTCGGCAATTGATGGCGACAGAGCGGCTCTATTGCGCAAATCGCCGTCATACGACGGCAGCTGCAGGAACGAGCCTAGTGAGAGCGCGCGCACCGCCGGAGGTGCGCCCGCACGCTCACTGTGTTCGGGGAGGGCCAGGGAGTGGGTGCGGCGGAGTCGATTTCCGCCGGCCACCCACGATGCCCCCCCGGAGTGAAAGAAAGGAGGTCCATGTAAGTAAACTGTGAGGGGGGAAGGGCTGTGATCACAGCCTTCCTGTACATGGAGGCTGTGACCACTTCCCTTCCCCAGCTAGGGCAGTCCCCATACAGTTAGAACACGCCCAGGGAACATAGTTAACCCTTAGAGCGCCCCCTGCAGGTTAACCCCTTCACTGCCAATGGCATTTACACAGTAATCAGTGCATTTTTATGGCACTGATCGCTGTATAAATGGCAATGGTCCCAAAAAAGTGTCAAAATGTTCCGACATGTCCGCTGAAATATCGCAGTACCGCTAAAAATCGCAGATCGAGGGGCGTAGCTTGAGCGCTGTGGAAGCCGGACGTGTTCTGGGAGAGCTCCGATCTCCCAGCTTCAATCAATCCCCATCCTACCTTCCCAAGAACGGGTGAGCACCTGAAAACTATCCAGACAAATCCCCACTACTTCCCTCTACACCCCGGTCCAGCTATTTTGTCCGCCCGCACTCGTCCTCCGCGGCTCCTAAAATCGAGGCCGCGGCTTCATCCGCGGCCTAGGCCGCGACCACCACAACCGACCATACAGCCACAACTTATCATCGCCGGACTGCGGATCAAACCCTAGGGGAAGCCCCTCTTCCCCCCCCTGCAGATTGGGCTTGAATCCCTCCTGATCCCACCTAATTAACCGGGACGTCCACTAATTGAGCCCGCGGCTTCTCCCGCGACTAGGCCCCGGCCCATCAAAGTCATCACTACCCGAAATCAACTAAAACAAGAAGGAAAGACGACAGAGAACTTTCCAGTGAGGTAGAACAAATGACAGAAACACAGTCCCTTCCCCGGAGGACAATGGTCCCGGGATTTTATGATACACCAGGCGACACCTCCTACTCCCCCCACGATGCTGGAGATCATCGGTGACCAGTCGACAATACGCTCGAACATTCCGACATACTACTGAAACTACCCGGCCCCGGATCAGCGCCCTCTTCGGCGCCCGAGTTAATCACCTGCAGGGCCAATTAATCCACCCTAGTCCTCCCTAAGTTCGGGTTAGACGTCCCCCCCCTTCTCC
>BLSH010154425.1:211851-222202 GCA_018402905.1 Glandirana rugosa
AATTCCTTGGAAGGAATCGGGGAATTCAAGCTCGGAATGTTTCGAAAAATGAGGTGCAGAAAAGTTGCGCACTAACCAAAATTTATTGGAGACTTGCCCTTGACAAGTCCAAAAGGGCTAAGTCTACAGGATTTGGAAGGTTACTGGGGGAAAGAGCCAATCACAGATCCTTTGTCTAGTTTGGCCTGTAGCAGGGTATCGATGGCCTGTTTGTCGAGAGTTGCTGACTGGAGGTTTTTTGCACTCGTGAGTGGAGAAAGGTAGAGTGATTAAGCCGATGTGGAATCCTGAGGTGGTGGGGGGTTGAAGGGGCGACTTGTGGCCACATTTGTGCACCGGTTTGCAGTGTGGCCAATTGGCTGGCAGACGGCACAGAGCGGGGAGCATAGGCCAGCGAAGTGGTGAAAAAGAGTTCCGTGTCGATGACACTCAAGTCGGTCTTGAGACAAAGCAAGAGGGTATGTGTCAAAAGGGGGTGTGGAAGAGGGGAAAAGGATGCAGTGGGATACAGAAATTCAAGAATGAGGAAAGAGGTACAGGAACGAAATGACATGCTTAGATAGAGCCAGTGGTGTTCTACCGTCATAGAACACTGTATAGTGGAAATTTAGAAAACTCAAGAAAGTGCATGGCACCCGAGGTGAGCCAGGAGGGGACTGGCCAGGTAACCGATAGCTCAGATTCCTGTCTGTGCTGAGCACAAATGTGTGGACTAGAGCCCCAGGAAGTACTGGGGCAAGCAGCTGGAGTCTGGTACGGCCTATGTAGGAATGTTTAGATCTGTAGATTTATGACGCATGCTCGGTCTGCTTAACTCTTGCACTGTCAGCAAGTTGATGTTCAGCGACCTTGTTGGTGAGGTGGAGAGTCAGTCTCCGAAAAGAGTGTGTAATGCATACACATATGTGACAGTAACTAACGCCCAACCTTAGTATGCCGAATGGTGTATGTAAAATCAAAGATTTAGTGACAGAGTGCTGCATAATAATGTGACAGAAAAGACCCGTGAACCTCACCTGACTAACGCTCTATCATTAAGGACCTGGTATGGACCGAACCTGCAGTAGGGGTGACATGAGTGAAAAATGTATATTTCTTTTATTTTCCTACACGGGCTGTCCCACCCTTGTTATGCTGGTGGCCCTGATGAAGAAGCGATCCCTACATTGGGAGGGGTTTTTTTTTTTTTTTTTGCGGGGAAAACGTCCAACCTGGGACTTGAACTCGACTGACCTAAGGAGAAATGACAGAGAAAACGATGAGTGGCCCGTATGTTAATGCCACTGGAGACGAGTGGTCGATTAAGTGCCACTAAAATGGTGTGTGGCTGATTGTGTGCCACTGAGAATGTGCATGTAATGGGGTTGTGTTTGTTCCTGCTCGAAGCGATTGGTGATGATGTGTGCTCGCAGTGATTGCGAGGAGTTTATGTAAATGTGTGTTTGCAGTGATTTGCAAGAAGTTTAGTTTATGTATGCCCGCAGCAATTGCGAGGTATTTAGGTTGATGCGTGCTCGCACCAATTGCGAGGAATTTATGTAAATACATGCATGCAGCGATTGCAAGGAGTTTTAGACAGTGAGTGTTCGCAGTGATTGCGAGGGGTTTGCGATGATGCGTGCTCACAGCGTTTGCAAGGAGTTACAAAAATATGTGTTTGCAGCGATTGCAAGAAGTTCAAGTTTAAAATGCATGCTTGCAGTGTTGCGAGGAGTCAAAAAGCGTGCTGGCAGTGATTTGCAAGGCGTTTAGTTAAGCATGCTTGCAACATTTATAAGAAGTTTGTGTTTGTACATGCTGACGGACACCACAAGAGGTTTGTATAGTTACGTGATCACAGCATTTGCTAGGGGCTTAAATGACAACACGTGCTTGCAGTGATCGGAATGCCTGCTTGCTGTAATCTATGGAGTAACACGTACCTGTGCTTGCAGCGATTGCAAGACGTGGTGCTCGAATGCATGTTTGCTGCAATTAGCAAGTGACTTGTGCGTGGGGGAAAGCATGTCGCTGGAAGTGTTTGGTTTTTTTTATGTATTTTTTTTATTTAAGGTGTTGCTCGTTCTGTGCTTGCAGTGATCACCAGGTGTATTGCAATCAAAGGCGTGCTTGCAGTGATTGCAAGAACCTGTACTGATAAATTTGCAGCGATTGCAAAATTGACCTAGATAGGTGAAGGATGAAGATAGTATGAAATAGAAAGGGGGTGTATTGTGCCTGAACCTAACCGTAACTGCGCTTGGCATGGGACTTGAACCAATGACATGGATCGATACGAATCGGTAGTAAGGAAGAGACACAAACCGATGCGAATCGGTAGTGCGCTTTAGCAAAATGCGGATGGACTTAAATTACATGTGAACGAATTTGCTTCGCTGCAAATCCGTGGTAGGAAATAACATGAGCCGATGCAAATCGATAGATAAATTGACGATAATTAGCGTCATGACACAAACCGATTTGAATCGGCAGGACACTAACATAATTAATGCAAATTGGTAGTAGGAAATGGCATGAATCTATGCGACTCGGTAGTAGGAACTGATATGAACCGATGCGACTTGGTAGTAGGAACGGGCATGAACCGATGCGACTCGGTAGTAGGAACGGTCATGAACCGATGCGACTCGGTAGGAGGAACGGTCATGAACCGATGCGACTCGGTAGTAGGAACGGTCATGAACCGATGCGAATCGGTAGTAGGAACGGTCATGAACCGATGTGAATCGGTAGTAGGAACTGATATGAACCGATGCGATTCGGTAGTAGGAACTGATATGAACCGATGCGAATCAGTAGTAGGAACTGATATGAACCGATGCGACTCGGTAGTAGGAACGGTCATGAAACGATGAGACTCGGTAGTAGGAACGGTCATGAACCGATGCGACTCGGTAGTAGGAACTGAAATTAACCAATGTCACTCGGTAGGAACTGACATGAACCGATGCGACTCGGTAGTAAGAACTGACATGAACCGATGCGACTCAGTAGTGGGAACTGACATGAACCGATGCGACTCGGTAGTGGGAACTGACATGAACCAATGCGACTCGGTAGTAGGAACTGACATGAACCAATGCGACTCGGTAGTGGGAACTGACATGAGCTGATGCGACTCGGTAGTGGGAACTGACATGAACCGATGCGACTCGGTAGTGGGAACTGACATGAACCGATGCGACTCGGTGGTGGGAACTGACATGAACCGATGCGACTCGGTAGTGGGAACTGACATGAACTGATGCGACTTGGTAGTAGGAACTGCCATAAACTGATGCGACGTGGTAGTGCGTCTCACGCTGCCATCCGCCACGCGCACCGGCCACGCCCCCCAAATATGGGGGGCTCAATTATACAGAACCAAAATGCTGGTCCTCAAGACAAGTCACATGAAACACCCTCATGGCTGACTGAGGATAAAATCAGGAATAGGCTGGAAAAACTGAACACCAATAAGTCACCGGTCCTCAAGAAGCACGTCCTGGTATTGGAAAGGGTTCAGAGAAGGGCAACAAAGCTAGTTAAGGGATTAGAGGACCTAAGTTATGAGGAAAGATTACAAGCACTGAACTTGTTCTCTCTGGAGAAAAGACGCTTGAGAGGGGATATGATTTCATTGTACAAATACTGTACTGGTGACCCCGCTATAGGGGCAATAATATTCAGCGCAAGGGAAAACACGAAGACACGCGGCCATTCACTGAGAATGAAAGAAAGGCGGTTTAACCTTAAGATGCGTAGGGGTTTCTTTACGGTAAGAGCAGTGCGAATGTGGAATTCTCTTCCAGAAACGGTGGTTTCTGCTGGTAGTATAGATAATTTAAAAAAACTATTAGATGCACACCTAAGGGACCACAACATTGGGGGATATACAACGTAATACTGACATAAAAAACACACCCATGGGTTGGACTTGATGGACTTGTGTCTTTTTCCAGCCTCGCTGACTATGTAACAATGTAACTATGTAACTATGTAAAGGTTATAGGCAGATACCCCTAATGGAGTCTGCAAAAGAGAAGACTGCCTTTTCTACTCCTGAGGGGTCATTCCAATATAAGCAGATGCCTTTTGGATTGCATGGTGCTCCTGCCTCATTCCAGGGAATGATGGGCAAGACATTGAGACCACATAGCCAATACGCAGCTGCCTATTTGGATGATGTAGTCATCCACAGCCCATCTCATTTGCCCCGGGTACAAGCAGTAGTAGATTCCCTTATGAAAGCAGGAGTTTCTGCCGACCCCAAAAATGTGCCATAGGCTTGGAGGAGGCCAAATACCTTGGCTACATTATTGGTAAAGGGCTGAGTCTCAGATCAATAAGATTAAGGCTGTTCAAAAATGGCCCCAACCTATAAATAAAAAGCAAATTTGTGCACTTCTGGGGATTACAGGGTACTACATGCGTTTTATACCCAATTTTGGCACCATTGCAGCCCCAATGACAGACCTGACGAAAGGCAGAGGGTCGGTCATGATTAAGTGGAATCCTGAGGCATTTCAAATGTTGAGGTAGATAGCATAAAAATCCATGCTTTCCTTGTAAAATTGTAGACTCTACTGAGACAATTGAGTTAGTTGGTTTATTGCCTCTGATAATCCCTGCTGCTCTGTATTAACCCCTGGGAGAGTGAACCTCAAAGAGGAGTTGACAAAGTGCCGAAGCACAAAACATGTGGTCACTGTCACAGGCTATTGCATTCAGCCACCCAGCAGTTAGTGCAGGTCCAAGCCAATAGCAGTGCACACCCCTCCATGAGCTGACAGCCCATGTCATCACAGCAGGACCAGCTGTGGTGGTGAGAAGCGGAGAGAAGCTTACCTCCCACAGAGTGAGACACAACCATCGGGTCTGCAACCATTGGGTCTGCATTGCAAGGCGGGTGGAATCCACCCTCCCTTCTTCCTTGGATGGCACATAGTGACCTCTCCGATCTCTCCCTGACAGACACCCACCCGCAGGATCAGTGAGTGGTGGCTTTGTTTTCACTTCGTGACAGGGTGCCTGATATGATGGGGCTAGTGCTGATGTTGACACTGATAGCTCCATACGAGCACAACTCATTATTTTTCAATGTTACTGTTTTAACCCCAATTTAACTTCCACTATTTTTCACCCATATTTGGACTTTTTTTTTACATCAGGCTTTTTTTTTCGGTAATTTATGATCTTATCCTTTCCATTATTTTTAACTGTTACTTATGAAAATAAATGTGACCATTTTTTCTAATGATGAAGCCTCACTGTGTCCTTGGATAATCCTTAGAGCTTGATTATTGCTGCATTTCAAATGTTGAAGCAAGCCATTTGTGTACAAATGGTGCTTGAGACCGCAGATTTCACAAAGGAGTTTGTCGTACAGACAGATGCCTCTGATGTGGGACTGGGTGCGGTACTGTCATCAGAGATGGTGAGGAGTACCCAGTCATCTACCTGAACAGGAAGCTTAACAGATATGATAAAAACTATGTCATTGTTGAGAAGGAATGTTTAGCTATCAAATGGGCCTTAGAGGCCCTGAAATATTACCTGTTGGGGAGACCATTCAAACTAGCCACTGACCATATCCCTCTTAAATGGATGTGTGATAACTAGGAGAAAAACAGTTGTGTGACAAGGTGGCTCCTTGCTCTGCAAATATTCAAGTTCACAGTGGAACATAGAGCTGGGAAACTCCAAAATAATGCAGATGCCCTTTCCTGTGTCCATTGTCTGGTTGGGGCAGTTGCTCAGCCGCAGGAACTTGAGAAGAGGGAGTTATATTATGACATTATGAACGACGAAGTGATCGATAGAGGGTATGTGTTGCCTCACATGCGTTCATTTGCAGTGAACTAAGGGAAAATCCAGTCCAGGTGTTACCAGCCACCTTAGCAGGGTTGGTTCCGGACCAGATTTTGTGGCCCACTTGTGTCCACCAACAGATGGTATATACAGTTGTGTTCAAAATTATTCAACCCCCAATGCTGTAAATGGTTTTAGGGAATTTAGTGTACATTTGTAATTGTATTCTGAATGAAATCCTACAAGGACTTCTTAAAGAACCATATGCAACTAAAATGACATCAATTAGTTTTGTAATACAGTAGTAAATGTTTCTTTTGTGAATTCTTCATTGACATAATTATTCAACCCCTTAAAGACTACCACTCTGAAGAACAGAGGTTCAATGAAGTGTTTTCAATCAGGCATTGAAAACACCTGTGGATATCAGGGAGCAGCAATAAAGCCTAATAAGCACCAATTAGGCAGCTTTAAAATGACTGTGATACTCAGCTCCTCCTAGACATTTACTGGTGTGGTTACAAACATGGTGAGGTCAAGAGAATGGTCCAGGAAGACAAGAGAACAGGTGATTACTCTTCACAGGAAGGGCAATGGCTATAAGAAGATTGCAAAGATGTTAAACATACCAAGAGACACCATAGGAAGCATCATTCGCAAATTCAAGGCAAAGGGCACTGTTGAAACGCTACCTGGTCGTGGCAGAAAGAAGATGCTGACTTCGACTGCTGTGCGCTACCTGAAGCGTAGAGTGGAGAAAAGTCCCCGTGTGACTGCTGAGGAACTGAGAAAAGATTTGTCAGATGTGGGTACAGAAGTTTCTGCTCAGACAATACGGCGCACCCTGCGTAATGAAGGCCTCCATGCCAGAACTCCCAGGCGCACCCCCTTGCTGTCCCCAAAGAATAAGAAGAGTCGACTGCAGTACGCCAAAAGTCATGTGGACAAACCACAGAAGTTTTGGGATAGTGTTCTGTGGACTGATGAAACAAAATTAGAACTGTTTGGGTCCATGAATCAACGCTATGTTTGGAGGAGGAAGAACAAGGCCTATGAAGAAAAGAACACCTTGCCTACTGTGAAGCATGGCGGGGGGTCAATTATGCTTTGGGGCTGTTTTGCTTCTGCAGGTACTGGGAAGCTTCAGCGTGTGCAAGGTACCATGAATTCTCTTCAGTACCAGGAGATATTGGATGACAATGTGATGCAGTCCGTCACAAACCTGAGGCTTGGAAGACGTTGGACCTTTCAACAGGACAATGATCCCAAGCATACCTCCAAGTCCACTTGGCATGGCTCCAGATTAAAGGCTGGAACATTTTGAAGTGGCCATCGCAGTCACCAGACTTAAATCCGATTGAGAACCTCTGGTGGGACTTAAAGAAAGCAGTTGCAGTGCGCAAGCTTAAGAATGTGACTGAACTGGAGGCTTTTGCCCATGATGAATGGGCGAAGATACCCGTAGATCGCTGCAAGACACTTGTGTCAAGCTATGCTTCACATTTAAAAGCTGTTATAACTGTAAAAGGATGTTGTACTAAGTACTAAGATTGAATGTCACTTGGGGGTTGAATAAAACTGATAATGATGTGAGCTCAGAAAAGACATTTGTGGTTATTTCATTATAAATGTTATGTTATGGGGGCGTGGCCTGACGGGGAACGAGATGGACGCTTTTCAGTGAGCTCCGAGCAATCCATCGCAATCCTCCGTTCCTCAGACCCGGTGAGTCCATCTATCAGCCCAGCACTGATCTACACAATCCCCTCTACCTCCCTGTTGAAAGCTGTGTAGCGGGAGCGCTCTCTGCAGCATCGGCCTAGGGCGAGGCACCCGGCCATCCAGCCCTTAATTTCATCCATCCGGCCCCCAATCTACCACCACTGCTATTAAAAAAAGCCATCTGCTTCAATCTACCCCTGTATCTTTATCCGGGACGAACGCGCCGATACTCGGAGCCGCCGCATCCCGAAATCGAGCCCGAGGCTTCAGTGAGGCCTCCGCGGCCGCCATATTGGTACACCTCTACGGCAATATTAGTGCTCTAAATCATCTGTACCAAGTCTCTCATGAATGCAGACAGCTCTGCCTACAAGATTAAACCTCTGTAAAACTTCATATACCCTGCAATTCTTGCTCACAGCACTGAGGCCTTCTTATAGCGGCCATCTTGGTACACCCGACCTCTCCCTGTGGAAATCTCAATCTGCCTGTTTTACCACTGCCCCTGCTCTCACAGCAGGTTAAACTACCTAAGCACAATATAACCACCTTACTAAGGGGGGACCTGGATGAGTGAGACAGCGGATGTGTAACAGGAAAGCTCCGGTGCATCAGGGGAAACCAGAAGACATCCCCACTTTTTAAGAGGCTCGGTGAGCATTTTAACATACCTGGAGTGTCTCCTCTTACCCTCAACGTCAACTCAAGCGGAATATAATGGCCGCACTGGAGGTACCTCCGTGGCGCCTGAAAAAGTTCACCCGTGCCAAAGCCATAAACCCCATAGAGCATACTCTAGCCCTACCCTCCTGCTGTTGACTCCAAACACGGCACTAGGGGACCCCTCCCCTCCTCCACCAACAAACTGACCGCAAGTTAATGCCCAACGACCAGCCGGAAACTGAGATGGACACCAGACCCTAAAAGCTCAGTACACCACTATGGGCAATATAATCTCCCAGCGTCAGCTCGCAATTTAACCACGAGCAAGTGCTTGTTCCAGAGCCAATCCTTACTGTAGTCTTCGATGGCCAGCAAAAGGAAAGAGGACAGACCAATACAGAAACTTACGGCCTACATGTTTCAGCCAGCGGACCGCAGGAACCACGATAGCGCTGCCACCGCGGCCTCGCAGGACTGATTGTCTCAACACACGGCAATCCCGCAGAGAGAGCCATCCATAACGGGCATGGAGCCTACATCAGACAACGAACCCATAGAGATGGACAGTACATCCCCAGACACCAACGACCCATCCTCAAATACTCCAATATCAGGAAGCCCAGCTAAGGCAAGAATGAGGTTGGACACACCAGAGCAAACCACTAGGGAGGTGAGTCACACATCCCTTCAACCGCATACCCACGCCACGAAAGCGGACACCATAGCATTATTTCCAACTAACAACCAGCCAGTCATGGACACTACACTCAAAGAAATGTTAATGTCCTTGAGTAACACCATACACTCTGACATGGTATCCATGATGCAACAATTCAAGCAGGAAATCTCCTTTATAAATAACAGAGTGTCTCATGTAGAAACCCAACTAGCCACCTGCGCGTCCACGGTCAACGAACTGATCGACACACATACCGACCATAAAGAGGAACATGAATGGATAAGGGATAAGCTGGCAGACCTTGAAGACAGGTCTCGCCGTAACAACCTTAAAATCAGGGGCATCTCTGAGGAAATACAAACTCAGGACCTGACCCCATACGTGCGTACACTAATCAAAACCGTCTGCCCAGAGCTCAAAAACATGGATCTGGTCATCGACCGTGCCCACAGGCTCCCTAAGCCCCCTCACCTGCCTAGCTCTACTCCGCGGGATGTGATACTCCGAATCCATTTTTACCATGAGAAAAATCAACTCATGACAAAGGCTCGCACACTGGGAACACTACCAGACCCATACTCTCACCTTCAGATATATGCGGACCTGTCCCAGCACACACTGCAGAAACGTAGACAACTGAATACTATTACCAAGGCCCTAAGGAATCACAAGCTGATGTACCAATGGGTCAACCCGGCAAAAATTCTGATTACATATCAGAACACTAAATACCTTATTACATCCCTCACAGAAGGTCTGCATCGGCTACAAACATGGGGAATTATCCCAGAGACAACGGATCAAGATCCAGCCCGCCATGTCAATGGAACAGCACCCACTACTAGTCCCCTACCACAGCGCTCAGCTCAAAAGCATCGCCCGCGCTAACCCACTTTGCGACCAAAGCAACCATAAGGGCCCGGACTGGTGTCAGAAGCTCCAGGTCACTTTAACTTTTTACCCCAGAAGCAAGTTCCATAGCGCCCAAGTTTGCGCTTGTTCTCTATTTTTCTTTTTTTCTCTACCTTCTCCTGTTTGTTCTGGTATCCTGAACTTCCCTTGACTACCTTCTAGCAACGCATTATGGGAATAAAACTGTTATCCATAAATACCAAAGGGCTCAATCACCCTACCAAAAGAGCCTCCCTATGGAAACTAGCAGTTCAGTCCAAGTGCGATATCCTAATACTGACGTAAGGCCCACTACAACTCGTGCTTTCACTCAAAGGACACGCGTGTCCTATAGCGTGAACCTGACTTGACGATCAAAGGTATCCCTCCGAGAAAACCATCCCACTAACTCGGGAAACCATAAATACCTATTGTCAAAATAAGGGTATTACGCAACGATCTTCCATCAGTTCCCTTCAAGTCCTATGGTCTTGTTTGTCCTCTTCCATCTCTTTTTTTCTTTTTATCTCTTGTTCGCGTTTGAACCCGCGATACCTTGAACGAAGACCCCATTTTTCAATTTCACTGGACCTCGAAGACTGTGGT
>BLSH010154425.1:240688-254012 GCA_018402905.1 Glandirana rugosa
CGCGATATATTTAGGACATATTATTATTATTATTATTAGACTTGACAGTTCGTTCCTTGTAACTTGATGTTGATGAGAAGTAGACAACGAAAGGAGGGGGGTGAATCACTCATAAATGATAAACGGTATTCATAAAATATCTAACGTAAGCGGATTCTTGAGAGAGGGAATCTCGTCCAACTTATATAGACATTGACACTAAGACCACCACATGGACAAATAGAAGATAAATGACCAAATATGAACAAGTAGATGATAAACGACGACAGTCCTCTCACTCGTCATCTCTCACCAAAATGTAAAGTCATCAGTGAGGAGACGAGAAGACACGGGGTGAGAGTACGTATCATATAACTGGACAAATATGTGAATAACCAACTAATATATGCTTCTTATAACTTTATAGATTCAACCAATAAGTGTATAAACAGGTCAATATACTATGCATGAGAGTGGGGCACAGAAGAGCAGAGGAGTGACTACTGAAATGTAAAACCACTCTCTACTGCTCACTCTCCTGACAGCAGCAAATAGTAGATGAACAAGTATAAACCAGTAAATAGAAGATAAACAGGTACACCACCAGAATCACAGTTACAGATATATTCAACCTGCTCTAAGGGAGAGAGTTCTTAGGCGAATGCAATCTATAAAATACTTATGGCAAATAGTAAATACTCACTAAGTGGGGGGAGGAAAGCAACAGATGAAGAGTAGTTGTAGTTCAATGTTCCTTGCTTGACAGTTCAGATTATTATTATTATTATTATACAGGATTTATATAGCGCCGACAGTTTGCGCAGCGCTTTACAATATTAGGGCAGACAGGACAATTACAATACAATTAAATACAGGAGGAATCAGAAGACCCTGCTCGTTAGAGCTTACAATCTAGGAGGGAGGGTTAAATGATACGAAAGGGCAATAACTGCGGGGGATGAGCTGATTGAGAAAATAAGGAGTGTAGTTGTTAGGTGGTGGCAGGATAGGCTTCCCTGAAGAGAAAAGTTTTCAGGGATCGCCTGAAGGTGGATAGATTTGGGAAGAGTCTGACAGATTGGGGTAGGGAGTTCCAGAGGATGGGAGAGGCTTGGGAGAAGTCCTGGAGGCGAGTATGAGAGGAGATGATAAGGGAGCTGGAGAGCAGGAGGTCTTGGGAGGAGCGAAGAGGATGGTTAGGTTGGTATTTTGAGACTAGGCTGGTGACGTCGCTGGGAGCAGAGTTGTGGATGGCTTTGTAGCTGATTGTTAGTATTTTGAATTTAATTTGTTGGGTGAGTGGCAGCCAATGGAGGGAATGGCAGAGAGGGGTGGCAGATGCTGAACGGTTTATAAAGTGGATGAGTCTGGCAGCGGCATTCATGATGAACTAGAGGGGAATAGTCTATTTAAAGGTAGGCCAGTGAGGAGGGAGTTGCAGTAGTCGAGGAGAGAGATGACCAGGGAGTGAATCAGGAGCTTTGTGGTTTCATTGGTTAGGAAGGGACGTATTTTAGAGATGTTGTGGAGATTGAGGCGGCAAGCCTTAGAAAGTGATTGGATTTGGGGCCAAAAGGAGAGTTCAGAATCCAGGATAACACCAAGCACCCTAACATGTTGGGATGGGTGGATGGTTGAGCCATTGCTCGACAGAGAAGTCGGGGGAAATGGCACATGGGGGGAGGAAATATTATGAGTTCAGGTTTGGACAAGTTGAGTTTGAGGAAGTGGTGTGACATCCAGGCAGATATGTCAGTTAATAAGTTAGTGATACGTGAGGAGACCAATGGAGTGAGTTGGGGGGTGGAGAGGTGGATTTGGGTATCGTCAGCGTAGAAATTATATTGAAAGCCGTGGGAGGGAAGAGGTGTTTAACGAAAATAAGAGAGGTCCAAGAACAGAACCTTGGGGGACCCCAACAGAGAAAGGAAGAGGAGAGGAGGAGGTAGAATTGTACGTTACACTGAAGGTGTGATGGGATAGGTAGGAGGACAGTATCAAAGGCAGCCGAAAGGTTCAGAAGTAGGAGTACAGAGTAGTGTCCATTGGTTTTTGCGGTTAGTAGGTCATTTGTGAGTTTAAGAAGGGCAGTTTCTGTGGAGTGTTGAGGGCGAAATCCAGATTGAAGGGGTTCCAGAAGGTTATTCTTAACAAGGTGGTGACTCAGTTGGTTAGTTGGTTGTAGACCTGGCGTTCGTGGAGTTTGGAGGAAAAGGGGAGCAAGGAGATAGGGCGCAGATTGTTAAGATCAGTAGGGTTCAGGGATGGCTTTTTGAGTATGGAGGTGACCAATGCATGTTTTAGAGCATTGGGGAAGATGCCAGAAGAGAGGGAGAGATTGAAGATGTGAGTTAGAGAGTGCAGGATAGAGTCAGAGGGTGAGCATAGTATTTGAGAGGGAATAGGGTTCAGTGGACTGGTGGTTAGGTGGGCGTTAGAAAGGAGTTTTAGCAACCTTGTAGTAGCAGGTTTGAATAAGGATAGTGTTGATTGTGCTTGTTGACATGGAGTGTTAACTGGGGAAGATGCCTTCAGAGTGGAGATTTCATCACAAATTGTGTCAATCTTGCTTTTGAAGTGATAAGCAATCTCCTGGGCAGTGAGTGTGTTAGTGGGTGGAAGTGGGGGAGGTTTTGTTACCATGTGGCTTAGAGTTAGAAAGAGGTGGTGAGTGCAGTAATAGGGAGAGGGGAGAACTGGGGATGATATGTACAGATTGTGGGGTGGGGAAGAGGGGTGAAGAAAAGATAGTTTGAGGAGAGAGGCTGCTATTGTGAAAAGGAGAGGTAAGGTATGCATGTTTCAGAGAAGAAAGTGTGATATTGTGGCAATGAGGTTACCTGTAGTCTGGTGTTAAAGTAGTTTATTGTTAGCATTCACTTTGTGCAAATCAACCAACTTATTTAAAGAAGCCCACTTTTTTGGAAGAGCCCCCTGCAATGCTCTCCCCCATAAGCAAAGCTTGGTTTCATATTGTGATCGGCAGGGGTGGAAGTGGACAATTAATCAATTAGGAGATGATATTAGGCACACAGCAAACTTCTAACACTGCAATCAAAATGCAACAAAGGCCAAGAAGGGCTATAGTCTAAATAAACTCATAATGTTAGGAACATGCCTACATATTTTACACAGCAGTGACAAAAGCAGATTACCAAAGACACATTTAAGCAGTCATTTAGTGTTCAGTTTAACCCCTTCCTTACCGGGCACTTAAACCCCCCTCCTGCCCAGACCAATTTTAGTCTTTCAGCGCTGTCGCATTTTGAATGACAATTGCGCGGTCGTGCGACGTTGTACCCAAATAAAATTTGCGTCCTTTTTTTCCCACAAATAGAGCTTTCTTTTGGTGGTATTTGATCCCCTCTGCGTCATTTCTGATCGCCGCTATAAACAAAAAAATGAGCGACAATTTTGCAAAATAGAACAATATTTTTAACTTTTTGCTAAAGTACAAATCCATTAAAAAAAGTATTCATCAGTTTTGGGCGATATATATTCTTCTACATATTTTTGGTAAAAAAAAAATCGCAATCGGCGTATATTGATTGGTTTGCGCAAAAGTTATGGCGTCTACAAACTGGGAATTGATTTCTGGCATTTTTATTATTTTTTTTTTTTTTTTACTAGTAATGGCGGCGATCTGCGATTTTTATTGGGACTGCGATATTGGGGCGGACATGTCGGACATTTTTTACACATTTTTGGCACCAATGACATTTATACGGCGATCAGAAATTTAAATGTCCACTGATTACTGTATAAATGTCATTGGCAGTGAAGGGGTTAACCTGCAGGGGGCAGTGAAGGGGTTAAATATGTTCCCTGGCTGTGTTCTGTGGGGGGGCAGGGCTGGCCGGGACATAACAGATCTAACTGATCCCAGTGACAGGGATCAGTAGATCTGCTTGTCCCCTGTCACAGAACGGGGAACCGCCGTGTTTAAAACGGCGGTTCCCCATTCTGAGGCTCCTAAAAGTGATCGGCGGGTCTCGGACGGACATCGAGTCCGCCCGACCCACGGGCACGCTCGCGCGCGCGCCGCCGCTGCCGCCAGGGGGCGCGCTGGAGCATGCGCAGTGGAGGACGTCCATGGACGTCCTCCCGGCATTTCAGATCCGCGCTGGAGCCGTATTTTGGCAATAGCGCAGATCTGAAGTGGTTAAGGAAGATGAAGCTAGTATAAACAGACATACCAATGTTAAAAGGCATAGGCAAAGGCAGATAGCAATGTTTCAGTTTTTGGGTGGAGTGACCATCACTGCACACATACCATTGTTAAAGGCATAAACAAAGGCAGTTGTAGTTGTAGTTGTAGTTCAATGTTCCTTGCTTGACAGTTCAGATGATCTTCCTCTAGCTTTGAGGTTTAAATGATATATACCAATCTAATGCTGATGCAGCAAAATTGGATTCCAGGAAGTGTACTATGTTTGTATAGAGCAATCTTTCTGCTGCAAAAAAAAAGGAAGCTTCACAGTGATCACTGACTTTGAACTGTGGGACTACAAATAACAGCAATCCAACTTAGGGTATAAATGCTTGTACTCCACCTATTTCCAAACGTTAACAACTAGGCCTTGACTACAGTGAATGTGAGAGTGAGAGTGAGGATATGTGTATACAGTGTCTGCAACAATGGACTTCCGCCTGCTCCCTCCACATGATCAATGGATGCAGATGATGTCTCCGCTGCTAAAGATGATGATAATGACAAGGATGGAGATGATAATGTTGGTCATTCCAGACCCCTGGCTCCTAGAATCGGCTTCCACCGCCTCTCTCCGCGGTTCTCCCAGATCGATCGTCCAAGCGGGATGCAGGGATCAGGAGCAGGCTCCGCTCGGTGCAAGGTAGATCTTCCGGGTTGCTTATTGAAGTACTGCAAGGTTTCTGAACTACTCAGGCTGTGAAAGTAGTCTGTGATTCAGCCACCATTTACACAGTGTCCTGCTTGATCGAACCATGCCGCCCAGAGAGAGTGTGCTAGGCCCCTGCTTAAATAGTGTCTCCCACAAGGCACCTCTTCTCCCAGTAATCCTTCCCTGCTCCACAGCCAGATGGGAAACGTAGTTCCACTGCAGTACAGCCAGAGGGCGAATCCTCAAATGCAAACTACAACCACCAGAGTGCATTTTTCTTGCCACTGTTAGAGTCACAGAACAGTAAACTGGCACTAGGGGAAACAACTGCACTAAACCTAAAGGCAGAAGCATCTCTGTTGCCAGGAGTGTACATACCCAGCTCCTGGCTACATATATATATATATATTGTATATAGAACATAAGCTGAAATAGAAAAAAAAAACACTTTGCCTTCTACTTTCCCCCTTTTTGCAGCGATGAAACATTTCCCGCAGAGTTTTCTGTTCTTACCCTTTTCATCAGTTTGAGAATAATTTTAGTGGAGAAATAATAAAAGTTACATTTTATAGTCTCTTGTACTAGCTTAGCATTTGACAAGTGGTGAATGAAGAGCATCTCTCTACCACCGCTTGATTAAAATGATTGATTAATCTCATGGGTAAGGCAGTATTCCAGTTTTGTGAATCAGAATTAATATTTCACAGAAATGAATCCAGTTAAAAAAAAGAAAGCTGTACTGAAGTCATTTGCGCTGAGCAAAAATTTGCCTTTACCTTATGAAAATTTGACTCCATTTGTTGGTACTTTTAAGCAGTTTTAATACAAAGCTTGACAATTCATTCGATTTACTATGCTACAGGAAAATATTACATTTGTTAGTTAAGAAGTATTTTTGCTGTTCAATAGGCCACTGTGTACAGATCCAGAAATGTATCACTGGAGCTAGTAAGTGTGGTAGATTTAACACCCCTCTGCTAGGATCACATCTCTTACAAAGAAAATCCTTGTTTAGAGGTCCTGACCTGGCTTAGAATACTGTGATGATGTGTAAATAAGCTTATATCAGATATTATTCCTAATGATGGCAAACAAATTAGTGACCGGTAACTAAACAGGAGAGGGCTGCCTATTGTTTCTGTTACCTAAAGGCATAAGCCTACTGTGCCTAACAATAAACCTAACTTTGATTGTGTGTGTGATCAAATTAACAAATCTGCTAGTGTGGGAAAAAAATGACTATATTACAGCTTACAATTCATTTAATGTGGTGGCTGCCTTTGGGCTCGTTCAAGGGTGTGGTTGGGGGGGCTTTAAAAACATGCAGTTGAGTCGAGCTTTCATCGCCCCCAACTGCTGACCTCTAAAGCTGCAAAGGCAGTGAACTGGTGTTTTCTCATACCATGACTATGATGCTCTGCTTCATGCTTGTTTTAACTTCAATAATATTTAACCACTTCAGCCCCAGAAGGATTTCACACTTTAGGACCAGAGCACTTTTTGCGATTCCTCGCTGTGTCGCTTTAACTGACAATTGTGCGGTCATGCGACGTTGTACCCAAACAAAATTTTCCCACAAATAGAGCTTTCTTTTGGTGGTATTTGATCACCACTGCGTCATTTCTGATCGCTGCTATAAACAAAAGAAGAGCGACAATTTTGCAAAAAAACCCAAATTTCTTACTTTTTGCTAAAATACTAATTAAAAAAAATATATATATAAAAAATATAAAAAAAAAATTTTTCAACGGTTTTGGCCAATTTATATTCTTCCTCATATTTGTGATAAAAAAAATCACAATCAGCGTTTATTGATTGGTTTGCGCAAAAGTTGCCACGTTTACGGACGATAAGAATTCATTTCTTGGGTTTTTCAATTTTTTTTTTTATTTTTTAGTAGTAATGGCGGCAATCTGCGATTTTTAGCAGTATACTGCGATATTGGGGCGGATATGTAGGACCATACAGCGATCAGTGCTATAAAAATGCACTGATTACTGTGTAAATGCCATTGGCAATGAAGGGGTTAACCTGGGGGGGGCGCTCTAAGGGTAAACTGCGTTCCCTGGGCGTGTTCTAACTGTGTTGCTGTTTGACTGGCAGGGGAAGGGTAGTGATCACAGCTTCCATATAGAGGAAGGCTGTGATCACAGCCCTTCCACCTCTCACAGAACGGAGATCCGTGTTTACATACACGGACCTCCGTTCTTTCACTGCATGGGGGGGCATCGCGGGTAGCCGGCAGAGATTGAGTCCGCCGCATCCGCTCCCTGCCCCCCCCGAACTCAGTGAGCGCGCGCCTCCGGCGGCGCGCGCTCACAGTGCTTGATATCGCAGCCGCCGTCATATGACGGCGGTTTGCGATATTGAGCCACCTTGTCGCAAGTGGTTAAGGACCAGTGTTAATTTTGGCAGCAAATTTTGATTTAGTTTTAGTCTTAGGACATTTTAGTTTTAATCCCGTTTTAGTCTTCTGCAAGTGTTTCCGTTTTAGTCATAGTCTTTAACTAAAAAGCCATTTTAGTTTTAGTCCTATTTTAGTCATATTTTAGTCGACTAAAATCTCCAGTACATTTTAGTGAAATAAAATCATTTAGTCAATTAAAATTGAATGTGTTTAGTTAAATTGCAATTGTAAAGCAGTATGTAAGCATTTCTCTACAATTTCCACTCATTATATACTACTGCTGGAGTGAAAAATGTAATATGTTGTCATTTATAGTATTAAGTTTTGACATGCACTACAGACACAGATTTAGTCATTGTATAACCTCTTTATATAAAGTGATTGTAAAGGTTTTTTTTTTTTTAAATAACAAACATGTCATGCTTACCTCCTCTGTGCAGTGGTTTTGCACAGAATGGCCTCAATCCTCCTCTTCTGTTGTCCCTCAGTGGTGTTCCTGGCTCCTCCTGTTCTTCGACTGTCCCCTCAGGGAGGCACTTTCCCTGGGGGCAGCCGTGCTCCCGAGTCCTGTTGTTGCGTCCAGCGATACAGACAGCAGGACTTGGCCCCAACGCCCGTCTCCCGCTTCACTGGACTTGGTTGACAGCAGCTGAAGCCAATGCTCCCGCTGGTATCAATCTAGCCAATTAGGATGCGAGTCAGCAGCTGGAGTTGCTAGGCTTGTCCCCGCCGCGGGAATGATCGGGGTCAGGTAAGTAAAATGGGGGCTCTGGGGGGCAGCTGTAGTAGAAAAGGTTTTTCACCTTAATGCATAATGCATTAAGGTGAAAAACTGCGAGGGTTTACAACACTTTTAAGTAAAACCGTTTTGTCAAGAATACTGCTTTCTTGACAAAAGGGTAGCGTAAAAATACAAAAAAAAAAACTCTTTGCGTGATCGTGATGATGCCATCAAACATGGACTGCAAGTGCACAATCATTTACATGAACAGTTCAACAAACTAAAACTGAACAACAGAACACAACAAAACATTTCAGCAGCTTGGCTGGCCAGTGGCCTGGTATCAAGGACAGCAAAGAGGCCACAGGCCAGGCTACTATCTCACTGACTCCAGTAAAAACATCAGGGACAGACTGATATTCTGCAAAAGGTACAGGGATCAGATTACTGAGGAATGGGGGAAAGTCATTTTCTCTGATGAATCCCCTCTCTGATTGTTTGGGACATCCAGAAAAAAGCTTGTCCAGAGAAGAAAAGGTGAGCGCGAGCGTTACACTAACAGTACTGTGTCATACAGATGCCAACAGTAAAGCATCTTGAGACCATTCATGTGTGGGGTGGGTTGCTTCTCAGCCACGGGAGTGAGCTCATGCCTAAGAACACAGCCATCGATACATGGTACAAAAACATCCTCAGGTTCACAACTTCTCCTAACCATCCAAGAACGGTTTGGTGATGAACACTGCCTTCTCCAGCATCACCTTGCCATTGCTAATGCCATAAGGCAAATGTGATAATTAAGTGGCTTGGGGAACAAAACATGGAAATTTTGGGTCCATGGCCAGGAAACTCCCCAGACCTTAATCCCATTGAGAACTTGTGGTCAATCCTCAAGAGTTGGGCAAGTGAACAAAAAACCCACAAATTCTGACAAACTCCAAGCATTGATTATGCAAGAAGGGCTGCCAGTGCCACTGCCAGTGCCATCAGTGCAATCAGGATGTGACGTAGAAGCTGATTGACAATGACAACATGCCACTTGCCTGCCAGGGCGAATTGCAGAGGTCTTGAAAAAGAATGGTCAACTCAACGCTGCAACTATTGACTATGCATAAACTTAATGTGATTGCCAATAAAAGCCTTTGACACTTATGACATGCTTGTAATTATACTTCAGTATACCATAGTAACATCTGACAAAAAGATCTGAAAACACTGAAGCAGCAGACTTTGTGAAAATTCATGTTGGTGTCATTCTCAAAACATTTGGCCACAGCTGTACAGGCACTATCACTGCCAGTCTGGCACAGGCACAGCATAACAAACCAATACTTGAGGGTAATGCTTATTTCTACAATAGGAATCAGTTTACTGTCAGTTTATTATTTTAACAGTTCTAATTCTCAGATACATTCAAAGAAAAAGTGCACAGTCTGCAATAATGCCATTAGTGTGTGAATTTTAACAGTCACCACTTTTTATCAACTCCTCCTCTCTCCTCTCTCTTTTAGCATTCACAATGACAATAAAGGTAAATATCACACTTAAAAAACTACTAGGGCAGGACCCCGACGTAAGGCTGTCCCTTTTGACCGTTACTGATCTATTTTTCTTTTTCATTATTGCGATATTATTTAACTCTATTGTCACATTTGTCAATGCTAAGACAGAGAGTAGTTGATAAAACGTGGTGGTTGTTATTGTTCCACATACTAATGGCATTTGTAGCCTCAGCCTGTGAATTTTTCCTATGAATTTAATTGACAATTAAAACTGTTGTTGAACTATATATTCTTCCTATCGCAATAAGCACAACCCACAAAGTATGCTTATTGTTAGAAATAGAAATACCTGGATAATAAAACACTTCTATTTTTTTCAATTCATTTTAAGGAAAGCACTTCATGCCAACATGACCCTTTCTCTATTCCGCCGGCTTCTAGAGAGGTCACCTGTGACACTGAATACCCTCTCTGCAAAGGCTTGAGAAGCTGACAAAGCCAGCAGATCTAATGCAAAAGGTTTTAGCTGGTGATAAAAAGTGTAATTCTTTGAAAGCAAAAAATCTGTTGTGGTGGCAACCTGGTGCAAAAGCTCTTCCTTATATTTTCTGATCTGATGCTCTATGCTGTTTGGGAAGATCCTTTGCCTGGGTCTTCTGCGGCATTTAGAAAGAAACCGAAAGACTGGGTGCTTAGATGTGGATACCGGTGCCCCCTTCCTGTGATATTTCCACATCATCTTCTTCAGACGATTCCTTATATTGTTGTGCTTGTGTGTGTGGCAATGTGGATTTTCTTACGTCATACTCCACTGCTTTTTTTAAGCAGTTCCTGCATATTCTCATTTGTCACATCAACAAGGATTTCACAGACAGTAGGGTTGAGAAAACAAGCAGCTGCTGCACGTGGCAAGAACATTTCATCAGTTGAATCTAAGAATGAATGCTGGTTCACACTCCCTTTCATTTTCTGTGCAATTGTGGCAAGGTCTTGGTAGCTAGTGTTCTGTTTAAAGTGGATGTAAACCCACCACCCACCCAGTATAAACTAATGACACAGTATTAATGTACATATACATGCAAGCCTCCTGCATCTATCCCTACCTTTCAAATTACCTTCCTGTAAGCACTAGCAGCTCTGTAAAACTCTGAAATCAGTGGGTGTCTTTGTTTGCTGGAGTTTGGTGGGTGGAGTTGTGATGTCACAAGCCTCCCCACCCACCTCTACACTGAGACATTGAGGAGGGAGGGAGGGGGGAGTGTAAAACTTTCTCTGCTATGTAAAGGAGATAACCAAATTGCTTGTCACTCACAGAGCAAGGGGCGGATCGACTGTGTATTTCCATGTTAGTCGGACTTTCTCTTCCTAAAAAAAGATAAGCTCATTACTCACAGTTGGATTAAGTCTTTGTGGCAAGAGTGGGCACAGATGATATGACATGCTATACTCTACCAGGCAGAATTGTTAATTATTATTTTTTTTTTGTTCGGGTTTACATCCACTTTAATGTCCTCAAGGTGCATAGCAGATCAAAGAGGGCAGGGACAGCCAGGGACATCGATATGGTGTCACTCTGGAGGGTTTTAGTATATTCTGCAAAAGGCAGCAGTAGGTCATGCAATGATGTGAGCTTTTGCCATTCACTAGGGAGTAAGCTGTCCCATTCCATGTTGTTTGTGATTTGGCAGACCGACTCTTTCAGTTTTAGGAGTGTTGCGATCATGTTGAATGTACTTGACCAGCGTGTGAGGCAGCCATTTAAAAGAGTAAGGCCACAATGCTCCAATAGCTTTTGTGTTGTAATTGAAGACTTGCAGAAGAGGTTTACTATTGATCTTGCTTTAGCCATTATTCTCATCACACTTGCCTCCTTCTGCACCATGTGGACCACAAATTGCAATGTATGCACCACACATGGTGTTCGGTCCATGTCAATCTGTTGGCATCTAACAAATGACACACAGCCAAATAAGCATAAAGTATATAGAAAAAGTTACTGTTCCATTCTATTATTTTAACACTTAACATCTTATAGGAACACTTTTACACAAGACTACAAACAAAGTGGAAAAATAACAATGATGTGCCTGTAGAGTAGAGCAGATAGCGCCCCCATATCTATCATCTAATATCCATGTGATAATTGACTGGTGTCAACCGTGTCATCATGTAAAAGAATAACAAAAATGGCTCACCGCAGATCATCTATTTCGGACTCTGTCATGGGGAAGTCTTCATCACTAGAGGTGGGGGGTTCTTCTGCTGCTGCTGCAGTTTGTTTAAATGCTGCCACCATATTGCTCACGTTGTCTGTTATCACTGTAAGGATCTTCCTCTTTGGTATGTTACACTCTTGAAAGCATTTGTTCACACATGATATGATTGACTGTGCAGTGTGTGGGTGGGCTACTTGTTCAAGGGCTAACAATATGTGTCCAGGTTTATGTTGTTCAACACAAAAGTAGCATGCACTTATAGCCAGGAATGAAGCCGAGAGCCCTTTTTTGGTCCACAAATCAGTGCAAATAGATACTCTCTGGGCAGCAGCCAGTCTCTTTTTGAATTTTTGTTTTTCATCTTCATATTGTTTATCAATCAGATTGCTTATTTTAGTTTTCTTTGGAACAGTTTGTTTCCTATCTACTGTCTCCATCATGCTAACAAAGTCCTCATCTTCAATCGTTCTGACTGGTAATCCAGTGAACCCAATCCATCTTGCTATGGCCTCCTTCCTGGCCTGTTGTTCTTTAGAGTAAATTTTGTATTTTGAAGCACTGAGAAGAGCAGTGCAATAGTTTGCTGTGATGCTCTGCCTTGATTTGGCCCGTCATTTGAGGTTTTCTGTATCTGTGGGGTTGAATTAGGGGGAAAAAAATTCAAGTTATTCTGATTTTACGCTCTTTCTTACCCCCGCACAGTCAGCTCCAAGTTGTCTCTCCTACATGTATGATACTATGGCCCTTCCCAGGGCTGGCCTTAGGCCTTTAGGCGCCCTGTGCCTTGAAAAAATTGACAGTGCCCCAGGCCCCCAGCCCATCCCAGTGATCACTGACCACATCCTTCTACATATATTTTGGTGAGATACTTCAGTTTGGGGAAAGCAGCAGCTGATAGATATTATGAAAACAAATCACTCCCATTCAAATTCAGCGACTAAAGTGCACAGCATAGAAAGAAAGACGAACAAACAAATAGCTATTACTTCAGAATAACACACAGTATGAAATCTTACTGCAAGAAAGTTTGTTAAAAGAAATCCCTGAAATGTACACAAGACTGTTACCAACAAAAGTGGAGTTAAGTGCTGTGCTTACCTTTGTATGAATTTCATTGTTAGAAACACCACATAGGGGAGTAAGCCCTTTTGCCGTCATCCCTATTTTCTACAATCTGTTGAATGGGGTCCCCTCACATAGGGTTGGGATTTTTATAGGCAAGCTGAATAATAAATCATTTATATAAAAAATTGTAAAGGTTTAATGATATACATTAAAAGGTAAGTTGTCTAACATCTTTTATCCCTACTGCCGTTTTCCCGAATGAGGGGATACACCACAAAGATTGTTACTTTAAGTATGTTTCCATTCGTGTCGTGAATTGAGGTGAAAACAACCATTGTCAGAACACATGTAAAGTCCCTAAAGAAAATTGTTTGAAAGAACGTCATTCTAAAGTATGACACACAATAAGACTTCATTATCGATAAACAAACAAGCAGAAAGAAAGATACGACACGTGAAATCAGCGACTTAAACTTACCCTCACTAAACAAAAGTATTATAGATAGTCGACGACGAAAGGGGTTTGACTTCATAGAGTGGTTTTATATACATCTTCCTACACCAGTCACTAG
>BLSH010154425.1:304327-316537 GCA_018402905.1 Glandirana rugosa
AGAGCCTGGAATCAAAGTACTCCTCCTACCATATCTCAAATCATAACATCTGTCAGAGAACAGGCGAATATGGAATACCTGTTTGTAAAAGCAAACCTCACAACTGAAAAATTTCTCACTAAATGGTCTCCTTGGATCCTGAACCCCCTCAGCAATTGGACCCCCTGAACACTTCTTGGATAGGAAAACCTTTGTACAATAAAAGCAGCATGATCAGATAATCTAGTCCCAAATCTTTCTATTGTTATATATAACTGCTGATGTCCAAATCACAAATCCAATCTTCCATACTCCCCTCAGGTGTCACCCCCCCCCCTTTTTCTTTGTACTACTCTACTCTTCTTTCCTATTTTCTCTCCACCTCCCCTCTACTTTTGATACTTCCACCTTATGCCATCTGCTATTCATCTACGCCCAATCTCTTTTCTATGGTTGTTTTAATACGGTATGCATTTGTTGAATACACAAGCTCGTACCACTTATGTTATGTTGTAATAGCTATTGTTACATTAGAATGTGTCTCTGTGTAGACACCACATCTGATACACAAGTTATGATGGTTTACCTTACCTTTTATTCTCTTATGTTTTTGATTGTAATTCACTCAAACACTAATAAAAATCTATTGAAACCAAAAAAAAACAGTGTTGGCTACCTCCTCCTCCTCCACCACCACTTCCACCTACATCGATACGGTCACGGCCTACTCAACCTCCTACTCCACATCCACCTCCTCCTCCATTTTTTTAATGTGATTTTAAGTTATTTCCCTATCCACATTTGTTTGCAGGGCACTTGTCCTACTATTACCCCCAATTTTCTTCCTTTTGCAGCCCTCTAGCCCTTTCCTGGACTTTTTAGAGCCATTTTTGTACCCAAAAGTTTGGGCCACCATTGACTTCAATGGGGTTCGGTGTCCGGGTTCAAGTTCAGGTCAAGTTCGGTACCGAACCCAAACTTTTTTGCGAAGTTCGGCCGAACTCGCCAAACCCGAACATCCAGGTGTCCGCTCAACTCCAGTTACAAGTTGAATGAGTTCCATCTCCCCCATATTTTGCAATACTTGGGTAGGCATCATTTGTGTTAGTAAATTATTTTATTGGATACACTTAATGTCTGTGATCCAAGATTCCTTGGTAGGTGGTACAATTAGGATCTGGGTTCTAGATATCAACTTGATGACAGAAAACAGTATCTTTTCTAACAAAGTAAGGGGGAATCTGGCAAGCAGGCATTTTTGATGCCCAGTCAGGATAATACAACCACTTTCCGTCCGCCATTCTGCTATATTGTGGGCGGGAAGTGGTTAAGGGTGATAAGGAAGCCAATTTGTTCATGGAAAGTAAATGTTTGTTTCTAATAACCTTGGACATGCCAAAAGTAGATAACAATGTGCCTGAGCTATTCTTATATATTTTTACTGTAAAGTGCCTTCTCAAACCAAATCTTGTAAACTAAGAATACCTTAAATGAAAAGTATAGGTGCATATAACAGACATAGTCTTAATCCAGTAGTTATTAAAATCTATTAATGTGTTTTTTAAAGAATACCTCAGTATATTTTTATATCAGCCTCATATAATGCCCTACACAGTAGGGCTATAGCTTACAATGCTGCCTCTTCTTCTCCCAGTCTATCATGTTCAACTGCATTGAACAGTGCTGTCGATCTAATACTGAGAGTTTGCTGAAAGGAATAGAGAATAGTTAGCAACAGTGGAGAAAAGTGAAGTAAATTTACTTTTGAGGTGCCGCAATATACACAATATACAAAGCATTAAAAATATGGGGGATAATGGCAGTTGAGATTGCATACAATGTACTCACACAATGGTACTTAGTTCCAGCTAGAATCTCTAAATATGTTCCGGATCATTCGGCTTTCTGTTTTCATGGCTGTTTAGAGCTGGGTTCACATTTACACATATGGTGGAAATGTCCAGTGGTACAAGAATTTTGGAAATCTATTTTTATGCTTGCCTCAGCAATATTCGAAAGCACTATTACACCTGACCTGGCATTGGACCTTCTAAACTTAAGACTAGAATTTCTACAACAAAAACAGTTTAAATTATCAATACAGCTCTTAACAGCTGCTAAACAGACTATAGCTAAAGCTTGGAAAACACCTACTCAGAATTTAGCCGATACCAAACATAGAATGAACCAAACTCTGTTACATCCAGATGGAAGCTTTAGATAAAAACAGTCTAAAAAGGTTTAATAATCTATGAAAACCATGGATTAAACATTGCTTGCCAGGGTTCATGCCAGGAAGTGGTATGGACGTAAATATTCAATGGCTCTATACCTCCTGACAGGGTTGGAGTGGTGACCTCCCTCGACGCAGAGAAGGCCTTTGATTTGGTCGAGTGGGGCTATGGGCGCCCCTGGCAAGATTCGGGTTTGATCCCAAGTTCTTATCCTGGATGCGGTTGTTGTATGCTAACCCTCGGGCCCACGTTTGCACCAACGATAACCTCTCTGAATATTTTACTCTTGGGTGTGGGACACACCAGGAGCGGTCCGCTTTCCCTGGGCTTGTTTGTCCTGGCCCTGGAACCGTTGGCTATCCTCCTTAGGGCAGACCCGAAGGTCAGGGGTATACTAGTGAGGTCAATAGAAGAAAAGCTGTCATTGTATGCCGATGATTCCCTGCTATACCTAGTGAAAGTCTCCTCATCTCTTTGCATGACGTGGCCCTCTTTGACTAGTTACTCAGGTATTCACATTAATTGGGATAAATCGGTGTTGTTCCCGTTACAACACTCGGTTCCCCGTATAGACACACAAACATCGTTGAAATGGGTAGAGGAATTCACCTATCTGGGAGTGATAGTAAGCACTACTACTGAGGCTTATTTAGAATGCAACGTGTACCCCTTACTGTTGCAGTTCACCCGAAAATGTGCCGTCTGGTGTAATCTCCTCTTAACATCGGTTGGGCGAGTTACCTTACTGAAAATATTATATTTAACAAAATTCCTGTACTTTTTCTGAAACACCCCGACGCGCATCCCGAGGTCCTTCTTTTTACGGGTTCAGGGGGTGGTCATGTCCTTTGTCTGGGCTGGGCAGACCCCTTGGGTGCCAAAAAGGATATTATACCTTCTGCTCTCCAGTGATGGCCTGGCGCTCCCTAACTTCCAGCTTTATTACTGGGCGGCAGAGCTTGTCACGGTACGTTGGTGGTTCTCTCAGCCCAGGCAGAACCCGGCGGTGACACTGGAGGTGGCTCTACTGGGTTCTTATGCAGCCCTTAGTAATTTAGTTTTTAGGGGAGTCAGGGCTCACCCATCTGTTACAAACCCTATGAGAACCACAATTGTAGTTTGGCAACAGGCTAAAACACTTTGCAAAAAACCACACCACTAGTCGAAACATACTCTTTTGTGGGGTAACCCTTTACTTGTGTACTATCCCAGATCCATCTGTGTGGGCTAAGAAGGGGATCACTACACTCAGGAATATTATGGTAAATGGCAAGTTCATGTCATTCCAGGAGATGAGAGGTGCATACTTGATGCCTGGGTCCTTTGAGTTCCATTACTGCAAGCTGCAGCACACCATCAGAGCTCAGTTACTGGAGCCTGTAGTACTGGAGTCTGATTCCATACAGCACCTTCTTATCTCTGGGATGATGAGAAAACCATTATCCTCCCTGTATTTGCACCTAACCGTGGCCTATGACATTAAACCAACATGAACAATGGACAAATGGAGGGCGGACATTCCTACGTTGGGGGAGGAGGAATGGGAAGACTGTATCTTTACATTCATTCCTTCCATGATTTCAGCTAGGGACAGATTCATACAACTGAATTTTTTACATAGAGTGTACCACACCTCTCAGAGACTTGCTAGTATATACCCCAATGCGACCCGATGTGTACTAGATGTTCGTCAGAGCCCGGTTCCTTCTGGAATATGGTCCGGTCTTGCTCTAAGATACGCCAATATTGGGAGGCGGTAGCTGACACCCTAGGGGACATAAATGGATTGAACATCACCCTGGACCCACGACTTATGCTGCTAAGCTACAAGGAGGATTTGGAGGAGGACAAATACACCAAACTCTGTCTTACTTTTATGTTATTCTGTGCTAGATGGGACATTTTGATACAATGGAAGTCTGCAGAACCTCCTACATGAGCTACATGGTTACAGGCAGTTAACGCTGTATTACCATTATATAGAATCACTTATGAAAGTAGACACTGTCCAAAGAAATTTGATAAAATTTGGTTGAATTGGATAGATGCATGTGGCTAGACCCGTGTCTAGATTGGCGCACTCACTCTTATGGGCACCCCTTTTGGTCCAGTGTCCCTGGACCTTTCCTCTATTGTAGCCCCCTTTTCCCTCCCCCTTCCCTCCCTATGACCGGAAGTGATGCACAGTCCCACCATGCGACCGTGCATCACACGTCACTTCCGGTCGTATCCTCTTATCGCATTTCTGAACCATGGAACGCAAGACACGCGGAGGAATTACCACATGGGCTGGAAACTTTTAATATTCGAATGCTTGATACTCTCTACAGAAATGTGAGTGCATCTAATTGTTTTATCAATTAATATTTTGCCATACAATATTGCGCAAGATTCTGCCTTTCTCATTTTATTTGCTGTACCAGTGGGGAAAGAGAAAAAGATCCAGGGAGTAGAAACATCTTGAAATGCGAGTAATCCCCTAGTGGGGAACACCTTCTGGTGAGTGATTTGGCAAACGGGGAGAACACAGTGTGAATCACCTTCACATAAGGTGAAGGCTTGAATTCATATCACCACACCTGCAGCGTTGCATTTTGGACTTTTAAAATAAGCATGTATAATCACATTTGCAGCACTTTATAAAGCACGAGTCATCTTTATTGGAACACCATTTGTTTCAGTTTTAGCATTGATTGGATTCTCAATTATTGATTGCATGTTTTTTATTTTCATATGTATTATTATTTGAGTATTATTTATGAATTTAACTGTATTAGCAAAAGTTGACCACTCATTTTTTGTGTGCATCATTTATCCCATTTGTCTCTTATTCTGACACAGAACACATTATTTATTGTAATTTACCAAGATTTTTGCACAGAACATTTTTTGAGTTGAATATATATTTTTTGAGCCCTATACACTTTTTTTTCCACATCTTTATTTGCCATTCTGAATTGATCACATCGTTTACACATCCACTCTCAATATTTAAAACATTCAATCATTGATCCAAGCATTACCTATAAAAAAAAAAAAAGTGGGGCGTGTCCTGGCCGCGAGAGGAGATGGCCACCTGAAAGCTGAGCTCCGGCACTCCGGGCACTAGCATTGGCACACCAGCCATCACAGAACAAGCATTCACCCCCCAAAACGAGGGGGAACTGACCTACAATCCAATCAGACTATGCCCAAAAAGGACAAGCAATCGGCGGGTCCCCGAAAACTGTTAGACTATTACATGCAGCCTACTCAGCAGCGCGGTGCTGCGCAGCAGCACGAGGCGGGAGAGAAGCCGTCGGATCAGCCTCCCACACCATCGGAACGCTGCGAGGCAGAGATGGACGATACCCCAGCTCCAGTGAGAGATCAGAATTCATCTAATGGGGATAGAGGTAAGCTCCTAGCGGACTTTCCACTACACTCACCGGACAAGCAACCCCCAAACAAAAAACAACACAGCGCTGGGACTTGTAGTCCCACAGCAGGAGATGCATCAATTCCTCCTTTAGCGGCCTTCCCCACCTCTGATACCCCAGCATCAGAACAGGCAATTAAAGCCATGTTGCTCTCATTACAAGCAGACCTCCATAGGGAACTCAAGACCTCTATAACTCAACTACAGGAGGAAGTAACCTCTCTTGAAGATCGCACAGCCCATATAGAACAACATCTACTGGAAGCCACTAAAGCACACAATAAAGTAGTAGACACGCAAGAAGATCAAGCGACCATTATACAAATGCTGCGACTGAAAGTTGCAGATTTAGAGGACCGGTCACGCAGACAGAACATTAAAATTAGAGGGGTTCCGGAGTCCTTAGCTGCAACCGAGATTATCCCCTATTTGCATCAGCTCTTTCGGAAACTAATTCCCTCCCTCACAATGAAAGACATATTGATAGATCGCAGAATCCGCAAGCCGCAACACCTAGCTGCTGCAGTTCCCAGAGATATACTAGCCAGGCTACATTACTTTCACATTAAGGAAAGTATCATGAAAACAGCAAGGTCGCTTCATTCTCTCCCTGAGCCTTTCACCAAAATATCTCTCTACAATTACATTTCAGCAACCACATCAGAGGCGCGCAGGGCCTTCTCCCAAATCACTGCGATACTGACACAACAAAAGCTTACTTATAAATGGGGATATCCCACTAAATTAATAGTGACCTACAACAACCAGCAGGTACCGATCCTCACCCCCAAAGAGGGGTTTAAGCTGCTGAACAATTGGGGCTTCATAACTCAAGACCCACCACCAATTCTGAACAAGAGTTCAAACATGAAAATGAACAACCCCTGGGCCTCCAGATCTGTGACCTAACGGAATCCTGTATAGGCTTACAAAACCTTCCACTGGGAAGGTCATCTCATGGCTGGACTTCTCATTAGACTTTAGAAACACCATCGGAGTGACCGAGTCTCATTGGATAATAGTCACACACCCCAAAGAAAGATAGTGTGCTAGGCACACTCACCCATCCTCCTCGTCTAAAACACGAGTTCTTTCACCGTTTTTTTTGTTGCTAACTGTTAAACTCTTCCTCTCACTGTTTGACGGTTTCATTGTTTCGAGAGAAATCATTTTACTTCACAAGTAAAACGTCACACTTGGGTGACAACTCTAAGCTTCGCCCAAGCGTGACAAGTCAATTATACTGATACCCACTCATCTGGGATAACTTTGTAACACCACCTACTGAGCTAGAAGGAATAGTGCCAGACACACACCAGGAGACGAGTACACCCCATCTCAACTCGGATAAGCCATGTCCCTCAATATTGTCTCCCTGAACGCTAAAGGTTTAACTAGTCCTTTCAAACGCTTGCTGCTTTGGCGAGAGGCCCAACTTCAGAAAGCAGATGTGTTATGTGTCCAAGAGACACATTTCTCCGCAAACAACACCCCCAAATGCTCACACAAATTGTTCCCACATTGTTTCCATGCACGTACAGACCAAAAGAAGAGAGGGGTGATGATTGCATTTAGATCCTCTATTGCCTTTACACTCACTCATCTAGGACAGGATCCAGCGGGCAGATACATAATTCTAGCCGCATTGCTTAACAATCAACCACTAGTAATTGCCAACATATATGCCCCAAATATACATCAGAAACACTTTTACAAAACAATTCTCGGAAAGCTCCAAAACTTCCCCAAAGATCAAATTATCATCTGTGGGGACTTTAATGAGGTTATAGACTCCCACATAGACTCCCCCAGTATCAAACGCAGAAGGACCACTATTCTCTCATCCCTAACTTCCCGCGAGGACCTGTATGACCCCTGGAGATGTCTACATGGCTCCGAAAGGGATATTCCTTCTACTCATCATCACAAAAATCGTACTCCAGGATAGACATCTTCCTGACCTCCAAGGTGCTACTTCAAAAAATCTCAAAAGCAACAATTGGTAGCATAACGGGGTCTGACCACGCTCCAGTAGCAATAACACTATCACTCAATACCCAAACTCCTAAATTCAACCCATGACGCTTAAACTCCTCTCTCTTAAGCACCTTGCAGACTCAGGAACAGGTGAGGTCCGAAATAAATGCTTTTTTTGATGCAAACACAGGATCAGTTGATAACCCTGTAATACTGTGGAATGCCCACAAGACAACCCTGAGGGGGATATTCCTAAAGTTGGGTGCCCAGGAGAAAAAGAAAAGAAATTTGATCTTAGATAGCCTCCTTGGTCGTATAAAGAATTTAGAGCAAATTAATAAAAAAAATCCATCCCAAGCTGTTGCCATTAAACTAGTTGGCCTATGTAACGAGCTTAGCTCCCACCTCCAACGGGGACATGACTTCTATATCAGGCGCCTTCGTCTATTGTGGTATTCTCAAGGAAATAAACTGGGCAAACTATTACAGCTACAGTATAAAAAGAGAATAGCACAAAACAAGATTGCATTTTTGGTAGATGGGCAGGGACGCAAAGTATATAACCCTAAAGACATAGCTGACTGTTTTGGCTCCTTCTACTCAAAGTTATACAATCTAGCACTAGACCCACAGGAACCCACACCTTCTGTCCATCAAATAAAGGAATTTCTAGACCCATTACAACTCCCCACTATCACTCCAAACCAATTAGAGACCCTGGCTGAACCCTTCACATAAGATGAGATCCTCCGTGTCATCAAAAACCTACCCTTACATAAAGCTCCAGGCCCAGACGGATATACCAATGAGTATTATAAAGTTTTCTCTCATATATTGACCCCACATTTATGTACTACTCTAAATAGATTTATGGAAACAGGAGAGATTCCACCAGAATCACTGGAAGCCACAATAACGACCCAGCAAATTACAGGCCCATTTCGCTCTTGAATTCTGATCTCAAAATATATACCAAATTACTTGCCACACGTTTAGCTAAACTTATTCCCATCCGGATCAGGTGGGTTTTATACCACACAGACAGGCCTCAGATGCTACCCATCGATTTATAGATATTATTAGCTGGGCGGAACACACTCGGACGCCTTCTCTGCTTATCTCATTGGATGCAGAGAAGGCGTTCGACAGGGTCAACTGGCTTTATCTGTCCATGGCCCTACAAAAGTTTGGGATCCGGGGTTCCTTTCTAAACGCCATACTGGGATTACACTCCACTCCTAATGCTAAAGTCCTTACATCCGGTATGCTTTCATCCCCCTTCCCCATCACCAATGCGACAAGGCAAGGCTGCCCTCTATCCCCCCTTATATTTACTCTAGTCATGGAGCCGTTAGCCCAAGCCATAAGAACACACCCATCAATATATGGCCTAGAGATTGGAAGGGACCAACACAAAATTGGTTTATATGCAGACGACATAATTATCTGTCTATCAGACCCCACTAAATCTCTACCCGCCCTCTGCGACCTCTTACACCTATTTGGGCAAATTTCCCTACACAGACTGAACCACTCAAAATCCTCCATGCTAGGAATAGCCTTAACACCGCTCCTCAAAACCGCTATTTCAGGTATATCACCTTTCTCCTGGGCCCCCAACTCTTCGATGTCATACTTGGGCATCCAACTGGTAGCACCACTCTATATAATCCTGCGTACCAACCTAGCTACTCTACAACAAAAGCTACAAGATATTTCCAAAAGCATGATCAACTCTACAGCATCATGGGTTGGGAGGATAGCCCTCTCCAAAATGTTTCTTCTCCCCCATGTTCTATATCTATTCAGAACTCTACCATTGCCCATCTTACAATCAGACATCTCGAAACTACAAACCCTAATTAACAAATTTGTTTGGTCTGCCCGTAAGCCCAGGATCAAAGCAGCTCTACTCAACACTCCCCGAGATCACCTTGGCCCGGGAGTACCAGATCTGAAAACGTACTATAGGGCTATAATTTTAGCTCAATTTAAGACCTTATGGAAACATTCGGAACCACAGAGGTGGGCAGACATTGAAAAGGTGGTCCTTATCCATAAACCACAACAAACCCTGACAGCAATATGGCTTGGGTATCAACCCCCTCGCTTCTTCCTACCCACTCTCAATGCAACAGCAGCCACATGGAAGTATATCAGGCAACTGGCAACAACTATACACCCACTTGTGATTTCTAGCACCCCATTGTCAGCACTTACCTTGATAACGCCAGAACTACCAATCCAGAGATGGGAATCTCTGGGCATCAGAACCCTAGGGGACTTATTCGAACAACACCAACTGGCAACTTTCCAAAACCTCAAGGATCTGCATGGCATTCCTAACAGGGACCTTTTTGCTTATCTCAGGATCTGACACATACTATCATCCATTACCACTACGGATAATCCCACAACCAAAGACATAATAACCTTCTTCAATTCTACCAACAAGAAAACTAGAGGAATCTCTCTACTATACAATATCCTGATAAAGGCTACCCAACCTGACAAACCCGCACCCATGATATACTGGGAAGACACCCTGAAACAGAACTTCTCGGTTACTGCCTTGCGTAATCTGCCCCCTTGAAGTTCTCCAGGAATGTCTCCCACCGGTGGCATTACACACCAGTAAGACTGGCCCAAATTTATCCCTCCCAATCCAAAAACTGTTGGAGAAACTGTAATCAAGAAGGACACACCTTTTTTTTTCTCAATAATTTTTATTGGTAAATTATCAGGTACAACATTGGTAGCATAGATAAATAACATATGCAGTCTTTTACATGATATGATAAGGAGAAGAAGGTTCTCCAAGGAAGGTATGAACTTAACACTATAAACTTACTAATGAGATATATTTGTAAAGTCTATTTTGAGACTAGGTATAATCCGACGGGCTTGCCCACATAGCTCCAGCCACCCCAATGGGCTCAAACTGTGGCTGGAGATGAGAGGCATCCCTCTTACCGTCTCTTGCTATTCCAGTGCTTTTATTGGCACTAATAACATTATATAGTATATTAATGGTAACATAGAGATATAACAAACTGTTGTCTTATATAGGTTTAGGGATGGAGAATATGGACCTCCAGGAAAGGTGTGCTCTGTAGCTACGATACATTCACTGATACGACATAATTGTAAATTCAAATTCAAAGCAAGGTGTAGCGAGATGGGCCTCCCCCAAGCCCCATCCACCGCGACAGGATCGTGCGGCGGCCGGGGGTGTGAGGTGGCCCGTCCCACTCCCACCCCCTCCAAGATTAGTAATGGTGATATTTTTTTTTTTTACCACCTCAGTAGACTGCCTTTAACCACTTCAATACTATGCACTTAGAACACTTTACTACCAGACCAATTTTCAGTTTTGCTGTTGCGCTTTGAATGACAATTGCGCGGTTGTGCGACGCTATACCTAAACAGATTTTTTATCATTTTGTTTCCACAAATAGAGCTTTCTTTTGGTGGTATTCGATCACCCCTGCGGTTTTTATTTTTTGCGCTACAGATAAAAAAAGACCGAAAATTTTGAAAAAAAAAAATTCTCTATTTTTGTCACAAAACTTTGTAAATAAGTAAATGTTCGTCATCACTGGTGGGCACTGATGAGGCTACACTGATGGGCACTGATGTGGCAGTACTGATTGGCACTGATGAGGCGGCATTGATGAGGTGGCACTGATGATGAGGCACTTATATGCAGCAATGATGAGCACTGTTAGGCGGCACTGATAAGCAGCACTGACGGGTACTGAGAGGTGGCACTGATATACATCACTGATGGGCACTGATATGCAGCACTGACGGACACTGCTAAGAGGCACTGATGTACACTCATAGACAGCACTGATTGGCACTCATAGGCGGCACTGGGCACTGATGGGCACTGATAGGTGGGCACTGGTAGGTGGCAATGGTGGGCACTGATATGTGGCACTGGTATGCATTGATAGGGGCACTGGTGGGCACTGATAGGGGCACTGGTGGGCACTGGTGGGCATATACACTGATAGAGGCTCATTCCCTGGTGGTCTAGGGTGGCACCTGAAGGTGGCACTGAGTGCCATCAACACTGGGCATTATGTCACTTACCTGGTGGTCTAGGGGGGTCTCCCTGGTGGTCCAGATCGGCTCCCTGGTGGTCCCTGGTCGGCTCCATGGTGGTCCTGGATGGGCACATCCCTGGTGGTCCCTGGGCAGGCTCCCTGGTAGTCTAGGGTGGCGATCCAAGGGAGGGCTGTGCTGATAAATCATCAGCACAAACCCTCCCTGTCAGGGATGCAGACGATTGGCTCTCCTGTACTCAGGTCTGCAGACCTGAGTACAGGAAAGCCGATAAATGGCTTTCCTGTGTTACACTGTGACCAGCCGTGATTTGTCACGGCTGGTCACATGGTAAAGTGCTTCGGATCGAAGCGCTTTACCGAGATCGGTATTGCGGGGGGTCAGTCTGACCTCCCACACCACCGATCGCCGCGATGCGTGCCCCCCCCCCCCCGGGCACGCGGCGGCTTGTTATCCTGAGGATGTCATATGACGTCCAGTCAGGATAACTGGCTTCGTGAAATGGTACACTGGTCGGCACTGTTTAGTGCC
>BLSH010154474.1:26859-46139 GCA_018402905.1 Glandirana rugosa
ATATATATATATATATATGTCATAGAGTGTTTTAACTCATGTGGGGAGTGTAAAAACATTTATAAAATAATATAAAAAAGTACAATGTTGTGACTTCTTTACCGTGAAACGATGTTACATTTCATCACTCACGTGTCGAACATATTGTCACATTTAAACGACAAGGGAGTATTATTGAGTTGTGATCTCAACTCGCTTGGAGACCTTCAAGCCCAAGACGACCAGGCAGGCTTGAAGCCCTGTTTCAGGCCCAGGCCTGCCTTGGGCTTGCTAGCGTGCCTGTTGCTTGGGGTAACTTTAGTTACCCCTGGGCTTGAAAAGTCCGTGCGATCGTTCGGGTTCCGTCCGGACCCGGACTTTGTCCCGAAGTTCGGACGGACCAGCAGAACCCGAACTTCCAGAGGTTCGCTCAACTCTAGTGTTGAGTTATTATGAGGGAACAGCAAATTTACACTGTTATACAAGCTGTGCACTCACTACTTTACATTGTAGCAAAGTGCCATTTCTTCAGTGTTGTAACATGAAAAAATATAATAAAATATTTACAAAAATGTGAGGGGTGTACTCAATTTTGTGAGATACTGTATATATATATATATATATATATATATATATATATATATATTCTTACACTGCCTGCACTGACTGTATATAGCCTACACTAGATCTATATACTACACTGCCTGCACTGACTGTATATAGACTACACTGTATCTATATACTACACCCTAGTGGTCACACCACATATTGATTTGATTTGATTTGGATTTCTCTTCTGTTCATTTACTGGGCTCCTACAAACCCCTGGGTCCCTGGACATACCCAGGGAGAATAAAATGCTAAGAATAACTGTGCCTGATGAGACAGCAGTAACTAAACATGTGGGCTGTCCCCAGGCGATTGGATCCTCTACATTAATCCAGGTGTGTTGGCAACATGATTTGAGCACAAGAACTTGCTCTCATGTCCCAGTCACTACATAGAGGATTATACCACCTGTGTCTGGAGTACCAAGCATAAAGTGGGATGGTTCTATGCATACAGCCATTATCCTGTAAATCAGAAGTGGAGTCTCTTAATGCTACTACCCTGTGCAGCAGGTCTGGGGATCACTTCAGTTGCCCACCTGAAATATTAGACTCTTCTTATCTCCCTGTGAGGGAGGTGTTTCCCTAAGGTAAACACAAGTGTCCATTAATACTAACTTTCTCTTTCAGTACTGAGTGTTTCATAGATTGTGCTGTCACCTAGTAGTAGATAAGGTCATCCAGTACCCAGTACGAAGTTGGCAAACTGCGCCCCACCCCCTCCCCCTCTGGGTGTAAAGGAAGAGTCAGTGTTATTTCAATACAAGAAAATACTATATAAATGAAATTAGGCTTAATTCAGGAGACACAGAGTTAACACCTAATAATTATATGTGTTTTATTAGAGGCACTAAAAGTGCTTCCTTAGTATTTACAGTGCCCCCACAGTTTTCTTTTAAGCCTGTTCAACCTGCATAAGTTAGGGTTAAAATGTCAAGGACATTTTAACTGCAGGCAAGGGTTGTGTCCAGTGCCTTCTTTGATCATACTTGTGCCATTGCACACATGAGTTTATGTGCACATTGAATGTGTACATATGTATGTGTGTTGAATTACCCTATATATTTTATACATATTGTATTATTTTTTCAACATTTATTGTCATCTTTTCATTATATCCCTTTCATTTATATTTTTATATATATTTTTTATATTTTTTTCTAAGATTTTTATACTATATCTACATTTTTTTTATTATGTGAATAACAACAATGATCAACTTTCATTGCCGTAACATGACAGTTTTTGCTCACTATTATTACAACCCTCAGGGTTTAGAATTTGACATAGGTTTTTGGTCTTATGATCCATTCACATCCAAGTGTTATCTTTTATTTTGTAAAAATTTCACATTTTTCAAAAAATAATTTTTTTTTGTTTTTTTTTTCTATCACCTTTATTTACTTTTGAAGATATGCATACAATATGTTGTAGTATCCTATTCAGATATCTTTTATGTATGTATCTATATATATATATATATATATATATATATATAATTTTTTTCTTGCTTTTTATAATTGCAATAATTTCCATTTTTGGCCAGGTCTGTATCAGTAGTTTTCCCCTATGGAAGACACGATACGCCATTTCTGCCGGATATGACGTTGGTACACGGCCAGTGATCTGGGGAATGTTTACACTCCCCATCACTGGCCGGTACATTGAGGGTTGGGCGGATGCGATGCCCGCCCGCAGTTGTCCCACTGATCAGGAGGGGGATCGCTTGCATCTTGCATCCTTGCTGTGACTATGAATCTGGATGAGCCTTGGGCACACCCGATCCCCCTGCCGGCTGTCTGTACATTTTTTGGCACCTATCTTGTATCCCCGTAGCCACAGACGCATATGGTGGTGAGGGAGGATTCCCCCACCCCCTCCCGGTATTCTTTTGTACGCCAGCCTTGACGGATGAGTCATATGTCATTTACACAATGTCCTAAATGGATTACATTGTCAGTATGTTAAAATTTCTTGCATCAAATTTTACCCTATTCATATCATTGTGTATTTCATTTATTTTACATGTTAATCAATATGGTCGGAGTGTTTTTTTTTTTCTTCTTCCCACCTTTTATTTAATTAGTTCCAATTAAATCAATTAAACCAATTAATTCGTCTACACACCCAGTAACTTTTAAATCATTTGATCTCAGTCATCTCATAAAAACATTGGGCATTGGTGCCCAGACTAGTGTGGCTCTGGGGAAGGGGTTACGCCCCCAAAACGTGCAAGCCTTTATCTGTGTCGTGTCTGCACTCACGCTTATTGTGCATTTGTATGGCCCATTGGGGGTCGCCACCCTTGTGAGTATTTCCTTTTATTTATACCATCTAATAAATGCCTCTGGTAATGCACTAGGCATGCGCGCCTTGTTTTTGTTTCTTAGTTTGTTTCGGATCACCCCATCTGAGGAGGACAGCATACGCCTGGTATTCGTGGCTATTGATGTCATTGCTGCCTTTTTCCAACTACCGGGGACCTCCTTAGCACTGGAAGTGATTGCGGATCTGTAAAGGAAGAGTCAGTGTTATTTCAATACAAGAAATAATATATAAATTAAATTAAGCTTAATTCAATAGAAACAAAGTTAACACATTATAATTATATGTATTTTATTAGAGGCACTAAAAGTGCTTCCTTAGTATTTACAGTGCCCCCCACAGTTTTATTGTAAGCCTGTTCAACCTGCATGAGTTAGGGTTAAATTGTCAAGCACTGAAGAGAAAGTAGGAGTAAAATAAGCCCCATTGCTCAAGTAACAGTACCCCCAGCATTGATGTCAGAAGATTCAATAATAACCCCTCACATTGGTGATCGTAGTTTAAACAATAATAACCCCCAGCATCAGTGCCAGTTTTATAATAATAATCCCCAGCATCAGTGCCAGTTTCTGCAATAATAGACCCCAGCATTGTTGCCTGTTTACGCAAAAATAACCCCCATCATAAATGGCAGTTTCCATAATAATAATAACCGCCAGCATCAGTGCCAGTTTCTGCAATTATATCCCTCAGCATCGGTGCTACTATCAATGGCAGTCTCGTCAGTAGCAGCAATAATAACCCCCAGCATCAGTGCCAGTTTCTGCAATTAAATCCCTCAGCATCTGTGCTAGTTTTAAAAAAATAAACGCCAACATAAATGGCAGTTTCCATAATAATATTTGCCAGCAATCAGTTCTGCAATAGTAATCCACAGCATTGGTGTCACTAGCAGCAATAATAACCCCCAGCATCAGTGCCAGTTTCTGCAAATATATTCCCCAGCATTGGTGACAGTTTAGGAAACTGCAACCAATGTATGCAATAATAACCCACAGCAATGGTGCTAGCTTATGTAATAACCCTGAGCATAGATGACAGTGTCCAGTGTCTGCGATCCCCATATGAACTGACTGGAGTAGTTAATACTTTGGGGGAGGTTAATTAACCACTTGAGCTCTGGAAGATTTTACCACCTTCATGACCAGTCCATTTTTTGTTATTTAGAACTGTGCGACTTTAACTGGTAATTGCGCGGTCATGCAACTGTGCCCAAACAAGATTTATATAATTTTTTTTCCACAAAAATAAAGCTTTACTTTGGTGGCATTTGCACACTACTAGGTTTTTAATTTTTCTTATATAAACAAAAAAGGGCAAACATTTTAAAAATAAAAACAATATTTTTACTTTATGCTATAAAACATATCCAATAAAAAAAATTCTTCATAGATTTAGGGCAAAATGTATTCTGCTTTTTGGTAAAAAAAAAGTGTATATTGGTTTGTGTGAAAGGTATAGTGTCTACAAACAATGGGATATGTACTGGATTTTTTCTTTTATACTAGTAATGGCGGGGATCAGCGACCTATAGTGGGACTGCAATAGTGGCACTAACTGCCACTTTGTAGGAACTGACTAACTGCCACTGACATCACCAGTGACACTAATACAATGATCAGTGCTAATAATATATACTGTCACTGTACCTAGACACTGGCTGGGAAGAGGCTAAACATCTAGCGGCAACCAAGGGGTTAATTGTGTGCTTAAGTATGTGTAATGTGTGTACTGTGTGCTGATTTTTTTTTACAACAGATTGATTTGTTTATTTTCCCTGGTTTACAAGGAAAAGAAACAAACCAATTGTTTCCTCTGTAAAAACCTTGTGTTGATTGCCAACACAGGGCTCTGGGTTGTGATTGGACATAGCCGATCAGCAGGTTCCAGCCATGAATCATTGGCTGGGAACTGCTGACAGAGTCGTGCTGTGTAAAATCCAAAGGGCAAGGGCATGCACCCAAAACCCAAAACAGGCAGCGATGTATGGGTATGCCTGTAGCTGCCAATCTGGCACAGTACATGTTCTACAGTGGGTCGGCAAGTGGTTAATTAGAAATGGTATTTGTAATATGCAGCATGAAGGGGGTTAATTTACTGCCACTGATCACTGATGCATTAGTGACAAGTGGCAGTTAATCAACCCCTTTGTGCTGCATTAGTGGCACCAGTGTCAGTGTTTATAAACCCCTTTTATGCTGCAGTGTATAGGGGTTAATTAGCACTGACACTGGTGCAACTAATGCAGCACAAATGGGTTAATTAACTGCCACTTGTCACTAATGCATCAGTGACCAATGGCAGTAAATTAACCCCCTTCATGCTGCATATTACAGATATACCATCGGTAATTATTTAACTTCCCCTCAGCTCCCCTCAGCTCCCCACACTCAAAGAGTTAATCAAATAATCTGCAGAAGCCCATGCCCTTATGTATGCGAACAGTGTGATACATTGGTTGGTTCCTCCTCTAGGTCGCACTCGCAATGCTGGCAGCACTCCATGTTCCTCTGCCATCCCGTCTCCCGGCCTCTCAGTGGCATCATGCCAGCTGGGAATAGGAAAAGCCTATCAGGCGGAGATCACTCCACCTGACAGGGAAGTGAAGTGTTGGTCCTAGGCTTGTGCCGGATGCAGGAGCGCACTTGGCACAGTGCTACAGCTCTGGCTCTGCAAGTATTAAAGCGCGATCAGTGGTAAGCTGTGTGCGTTCAATCACAGTGCACTTGTCCAGCACCACACTGCCAGCACTTCACCTATGTCCTCCTTCCTCCAGTAAATTGTGCCGCTCAGGGCTTCTTGTATATCCCAGTCATTAATAGCTCCTCTATTGTTCACTGAAATGAAGGACAACCAAAGAACCAACATGTGAGAAACTTTATGGAAGAAGTGTGCCCCTGTGCCTTTAAGGAGAGGTGGACTACCTCCAGGCTCACCTGCCCTCTATCTATCCATTAGAATGCATGTGATTCTAGTATGGAGGCTCTCCTACATTTACAAGAGTTAGGACTGCAGAAATATTGGGGAGCCTTGGAGCGGCTCTGCAGCCATGTATATAAAAATGTGTGCTAGCTAAACCCCTGTTTTTAACTCAGACTTTTAGGTAGGATAATTCGGTTGGTAGCAGATTAGCTGGTGAGTTTAGCTAGGAATTTTATTTGGTTTTGTTTTGCATGCATTGTCCTTCCATGTGCTCCTTGCTGTGAAGGCCAGTTACAGGTGGAGGCAGTGGCCAGTTGTTTGTTACTAATTTCCCTGATAACTTGAAGATAGACATTTCTAGTCCCAGACTACCACCCAGTGGCCAAATGAGCTAAAGCTTGTATAAACACATAATGGAATAGTAACCTGTTCCTCCAATAAGAAATAAGGTTGCACCTTCTGGGCCAGGTTTCTGGAGTTTTATGAATGTATTGTCTGCAACTAAATACATGCAAGTCAGGTAGACAGAGAGAGGGGCAGAGCCAGGGATACCTGATCATCACGAAGGACACACCTCATCATAGATCATCACACCTCCTCATCATCAAGAAGATAGACTTCACACGCCCATCACCCGCAGGGAATCGAGATTACAGCAGCGGACATCTTGGGTCACACATCTCCAGCATAGCTAGACGCCATTTTGGGATGACAACTCCACCCATTAATTGGCAGCCATCTCCCGAGGGCCTGGTCAGCAGCCATTTCAAACCTATCTGTTATACTTGGAGGGTAACTATAGTGTATTATTTATTGATTATTTTTGTTTGCTTATTTAATAGGCCAATTGCAATTATCCTTGCTGTAAAATTTCTTCAACGATAGCATAACCAAGATCATTTTTTAAAGGTGATTTTATTAATATTTTTCTTTTCTTTTGGCAGTATTTGTGCACACTTTTACATATTTCAACTCTTATTCTAAACAATTAATATCATAGGTGCGAGGTCCAAGTTGCCATCATCCCTGTGTGGGATGTCCAGTTCCATGTATTGCTGCTATCCAGACATTGGACTCTACAGCTACTCATGGTACTGGGTATCACCACTCTACATACCACGCACATTACTGTGAACTGTGTTATGTTATTTTACATTATGTGCCTCATGTAATAAATATGTCGATTTTATATCAGTATCTTTTTTTCTTTTGTTGGTTGCCCTTTAGGCCTCATACACACGGGCGTATCCTTAAAAATAAACAAAACGTCGGGCCCAACGTCAAGGAAAAAAATCGGCGTTTTTCGGCGTTATGCATCGGCGTTAGTGAGCGTTAGTGAGCGTAAGTGAGCGTCAATAGGCGTTTTTTAAAAAAAAATCATCCCTCTGCTATTTTTCAACCTAAGAACGTCGGCGTCAAAAAACGCCGGAAAACACCGGTACAATATTAGTTGGCGTATGTTGGCGTTAGTTGGCGTTTGTTGGCGTTTTGTGGCGTCAACGTCAAAAAATGCCAAAACGTTACAGCCTCAGAACGCGATGGCCGTGGGTTTTACTTTCAGCTCACTAACGCCGACGCCATCTACAGCTCAAAAACACAGACGTTTTTATGGGGCCATTGGCTAACATGGAGAGCTGAAAAAAAAACGCCAGAAAACGCCGGCGTCAAAAACGTCCGTGTGTATGAGGCCTTAAAGTTCCACTCTGAGAGATTCTTCAATACCAATTTTGATGCTTATTCTTTCTTCTTTCTGCAGAAGCATAATAGTCAGAATCCATAAAACACAGATTTTCTGCCAGATAGGTATAAACAGTTAAGCTGTTTAAGAGGGGAAATTAATTGTTTAGGTTAATCCAATATATACCAAGGCTTTAGTGGAATATCTTAAGTAAGGATGGGCGATTGGGGCGTGACCGGATGAGAGGCTGAGTGGATCAGCGTGAGGGAGCTCCCGTCCAGCAGCTGATGAGACACGGTGCGCGATTACATGCTAGCCTCGCAGCCTGAAGCCTGAAGCCGAGAGACTCCGATCGCGGCATACCCGCTGGACACACGCGGTAGAAACCGGGTCACTGAAGGGATTTGAGAGGCTTCTCGACATGCGTCCCGGCCTATGGAACGGGTGAGCGAGAGCAGCCGCGTATCTCAATGCCTGGGGGCGATGACGAGGGGGCGAGTGTGGAGCGGCAGGCGGACCTGAAGTGCAAGCCGGAGGAGGAGAGGAAGAGATGGCTGGTTATAGCCCTAACACGCTGGAAATTCGCATAGGCATGAGGGTACATTGCGGTGAGCGAGTCCGGGTTTGGAGCAAGGATTTTGGGAACCAGGTCTGTGGATGGCTTCAGGAAAACTACAGTACCGTGAGTAAATGACAAAAGGGGAAAAAGGCAAAGGAAAGGATTTTTTTTTTTTTCCTCTCTTTATTTCTCTTCTCCCTTGGAAGACTACCCCCTGCTGGAATGTCTCTGGAAGGATAAATGCAATAAGAAGGTAAAGCTTAAACACCTTGGTTTACAGCAAGTCATATTAAACCTACCTTGGTAAGGCAATCCTTTCTCCATGTCCTTATATACACGAACTCTGCTCATTGAGTTATATCTTGATTCAGCTCAAACACATAAATCCTCTTGTTTCTGTTTCCTATGGATTTTGACTATGAACTGCGGGCGAACTATCCTGCATGTGTACGGTCAATAGTTTCTGGTGACATAGATGAAGTAAAACTGAATACCTTTCTTGCTGCTCTTAAGCTTCCTATATATTGCCTAGTGCCCTTTTTTTTTTTTTTTTGTGAATAGGGCCGGCAGGACTTGAATGGTAATTCCCCTGTGAGAGAGGGGTGGAGTGAAGAGAGATATAGCTGGGGAGAAAGGGAAGGATTGAACTTTATGTTTTCCATATATTTTGATGGTGTACACGCAGGATAGGAGGGCCTGCTATTTTTGGCCTCTGGATTGACCAGGCAGCAGGATACTACCTGAGTATCCTCCTGTGAGAGAGGAGGAGCTAGGTGGAGCACATAACTGGAAATATTGTGGACCTGCCTTAAGTAGAGAAGGAGGAAACCAGACCAGGAGGAGTGAAGGTCTAAACCAAACCGGGTGCTTATACCCGATATTGAAACCTTAGAAAACAACCTCAATACGAGAGTTATATGACTGCCATCTGAATATACAGGAGAGGTAACAGAAAGATACCCCAGAAAGGGGCTTGCGCTCCCTGAATGGTAATAGCCCAACATCAAGGCAACAAGACTAAAAAAAAGGGGGAAGAGCAGGCCGCACAGGAAAAGCTGGCTACCCAGAAAGGTAAAACCAAGGAGAGAACAGTGGCTGCAAAGTTGGAAAAATTTGCACACACCCCATCCAAGACACCAACGAAAGGAAACCAGCAGACCCAGGCAAAAAACCTCCAGGGAAAAAAACAGGGGAGGAAAAGCCAAGGAGTGGCGGCAATGAGTCCAGGTATGACCGTAGTGACCCCGGAAGAATTGAGTGGGGCAGGCTTAATTGCCATGCCAGTAGCGGCCACTCCGATGAAGGCCAATCTGGACAAGGAAATGGTGACTGAGGTAGAACCCTCATTGAAGGAAGTCCTTCAGGTGGTAAATATTTGCAAGGCTACTCTGGCTGAGTTGTTTGTACAAATGCGTGGGGTTAGGGAGGAGATATCGCTGTTTAGACAGGACCTCCAAGGTATACAGGAAAGGACAACAGCGATGGAGGAGAGGCTGAGCATAGTGGAAGACGACCTCAACCCGCTAAAAAAAGAATTGAAGCTTTTGCACGGAATGGTAGAAGCTCAAGCATAAAAAATAGACAACATGGAAAATAGACTTTGCAGGGATAACATAAGAGTGATGGGACTGCCAGAACGAAGTGAGGGAGCCGATCCCGCGGAATTTTTGGAAAAATGGCTCAAAGATGAGTTTGGGACAGAAACCCTGTCAGCATCTTTCGGGGTGGAGAGGGCTCATAGGGTTCCATTTAAACCTCCACCTCCAGGGGCATACCCTAGGCCATTACTGGCAAAATTGTCCAATTATAGGGATAAAGCAAGAATACTGCAAAAAGCTAAAGAAAAAGGGGACATATATTTTAACAGTGCTAGGATATCGATTTATCCAGATTTTTCCCTGGAACTACAGAAGAAGAGAGCCAAATTTCTGGACATTAAACACAGGTTGCGGCAACTCAATATTAAGTATGCATTGCTCTACCCAGCTAGACTAAGAATTGCAGCTGTTGGTGGAACCCAGATCTTTGATACTCCAGAGGGGGCCATGAAATGGCTGGAGGAGGACAAATAATAGTGATTGAAAGAATCCTGGGGAGGGTTGCAGGGTGAGGAGAAGGGATAAAGGATTAGAGAAAGCACTAGGGAACAAGAGGGGGGGGGGGGGTAAAGGGGGAAGGATACATGTATGGTCCTTTTTTCTTTTTTTCACACAACTGTCACAGTTTGGAGTAGGAGGGGAGACCCACAGGAGAGAAGCAAGATAGATAGAATTTGGGGGGGGAGGGGGGAGGGGAAGGAGTATGAATATGGTCACAGGAGAAGCCCTTTTGCACAGCCAAGTAAGGCCGAGGGATGGGAGGGGGGAGGGGAGGGGGCCGTGGCACGAATGGAGATTGAAAGTATGAGAATAAATTGGGTCCAAGGTGGGACGTATGGTGGTAAAATGAATAGAAATAAAAGAAGCACTTATGACGTAACACAAGAGAGTAGTAGAAAGGATATCCCTTTTCTTGGTAAGAGTAATATATATAATAAGGGAACCAGAAGGGAAAATAAAAAAAAATAAAAAAAGGAATGGTAAGGATAAAACACGAGGTGAAAGTAAGTCTAGGATTCTTTCATGAATAGCAATCGACTGAATATTACCTCATGGAATATTAGAGGAAAGGGGAATCCTGTTAAGAGAATGGCAGTCCTTGCGAAGATGGATAGACTTGGGGCGGGAATAGTCTGTCTGCAGGAGACCCACCTATCTGAAAACTCTATCCCCAGAATGAGTGGAAGACAATATAAATACCAATACCACTCAGTCTACTCAACGTATGCAAGGGGTGTGAGTATACTTATAAAGAGAGGGTTGATGGTCGCCGTCAGACAGAGTAAGGTGGACAAGGATGGTCGCTTTATCTTCCTGTATCTTACATATGGGAGTGGAACAATGGTGTTGGCCAATATATATATCCCACCTCCCTTTAGCACAGAAATTTTACTTAGATTGATCGAATTTATCTCAGATAAACCAAAGGTCCCAGTGATAGTGATGGGCGATTTTAATATGGTCCTTGATGGTAGCCGGGATAGATATCCACTAGACAACAAGAGGAGCAGGTTAATGGAGGAGAAGTTCGCCCGAGTGCTTGGGGAGGCGGGCCTGTTGGACCTGTGGAGAATTAGAAACCCAGATGGGAGGCAGTATTCTTGCTATTCAGGCACACATGCGACACTCTCTAGAATAGATCTTATATTTGGGAATCGGGAGGCCCTGGGTTTAGTGGATAAGATGGACTACTTACCAAGGGGTCTATCAGACCACTCCCCCATGACATTGTTAATGAGCTTGCAAAACACTAACTATAGGGGAATTGGAGAGTAAACCCAGCATGGTTAAAACTTACAAACAATTTGGAGGAAATACTGAAGGCCCTAGAGGAATTCGTAAATATCAATCTTGGAACAGCATCGATAGAAGTAGTGTGGGACTCATTAAAAGCCTATACTAGGGGTATTATGATACAACAAATTGCCAAGATCAAAAAGAAGAATAGAGCTTGGGAGGAGACAGTTTTGAGAGAACTGAAGGAAGCTGAAAAGCAATATGTAGAGGATCCCACGGCAAACAACCATAAAACTTTGATTGATGGCCAACAGAAGTATAAACTGTTAGAGATTAGTAAGGCAGAAAATAAACGTCTATTTCAGAAACAGGGCTCTTTTGTAGAGGGAGAAAGTGTAGGTAGAACTCTAGCCTTCTTAATTAAATCAAAAAGACAGAGGGCAACGTGACTACGAAGCTACCAGAGATTATAGAGACGTTCAGGGCTTACTATGAAGACTTGTATAGGTCGAGAGGGAACCCAGAGCAGGAAGATATGGATACGTTTTTGGATAAAATCGATCTTCCAGTTCTCTCAGGGGAGGAGAGGAGCCAGTTAGATGCACGCCTCACCCTGGAAGAACTGCAGGACGTGGTAAAGAAAATGGCCAATGAAAAGGCTCCGGGCCCGGACGGGCTACCCTCAGAAATCTATAAGCAGTACGAAAAGGTATTGCTTAGGGCAATAGAGATAGGGGAATTACCTCCGTCTATGAGGGAGGCGGATATAACCCTTATTCATAAGGAGGGGAAGGACCCATTAGAGGCCTCTGCATATAGGCCCATATCGCTATTATGTGCAGATACAAAGATCTTGGCAAAAGGCTCTGGCGATTAGACTGAATAAAGTCATGCAGAGATTGATACATCCCGACCAATCGGGGTTTATCTCCAATCGCTCCACTAGCGTGAATATTAGGAGGGTATATCTGAACATGCAGACACAAATAGAGAATGGGGGATCCAGAGCAATATTGAGTCTGGACGCCGCTAAAGCTTTTGATTGCCTTGAGTGGGAGTATCTTTGGCCGATCCTTGAAAAATTTGGGTTTGGCTCTTCTTTTGTTGGATGGGTTAAAACGTTATACGCAGCTCCTAAGGCGCAGGTAAAGGTTAATGGACAACGATCAGACGCATTTCAATTAAGGAGGGGGACGAGGCAGGGCTGTCCCCTGTCCCCTCTCCTTTTCGCCTTGGCGATGGAGCCCCTTGCGCAGGCGGTTAGAACCTCAGAGCAAATACAAGGATTTCGTAGGGCAATAGGAGAAGAAAAAATTGCGCTGTTTGCTGACGATGTTTTGTTATTCCTGGGGGACACTCAGGGATCACTATCGTCAGCAATAAAATTGGTAAAGGAGTTTGGCCTATTCTCAGGCCTAAAAATAAATTGGGAGAAATCGGCACTCCTATCGTTGGACCCTATAAGACTCCCCCTCCCAGAGGAAGCAGAGCAGCTAAAACTGGTTGATAAAATAAAATATTTGGGAATAATAATATCAAGAGACCCCAATCACTTTATAAAAGATAATCTAATACCCCTGATAACCAAATTTAAACGGAAAATTGAAATCTGGAGACATCCTATCGGTTGCGGGCAGATGTAGCCTGATTAAGATGGTATGGATGCCACAATTAATGTACATTCTGCATAACTCCCCCATATGGATATATAAAATATGGTTTAAAAAACTAGATACTATATTTAGGGACCTAATATGGAACAAAGGCGCTCCGAGGATACGTTTAGATATGTTACAACGACAACCAGAGGAGGGGGGAGTGGCGTTACCACACCCCAGAAATTACTTTATAGCAGCCCAACTACAACACCTGGTTGGATGCGGGGTTAGGGGAGGAATAGATGCAAACAGCCAGATGTTGCTCTCAAACTCCCTACATAATAATCTGATAGAAGCTTTAGAGGCAAAGTGCTTTACTTCATGGTCCCCTACCCGGAAATCGATTGCGAAACTATGGGACACAACTAAGACGCTATTAGGATATGGGACACTGTCAAAATTTACTCCCTTATGGAATAATAACTGACTGAAAGAATTAAAAGCGTTGGAAAAAATGAAGGAATGGGAACAGAAAGGTCTATACCGACTTGGCCAGTTATATACAAATAACATCTTGAAATCCTTTGAAGAACTAAGGAGGGAGCTTGATATTTCAAATCAAACCAATTTCAGATTCCTGCAATTGCGACATGCGCTCGGAGTCCAATTTAAAAACCAGCCTATGGAGTGGGGCGAACTACCCATCCTGCAGAAGAAAGCAGATCCAATATTATATAAAGGAGTTATCTCCAGCCTCTATAGGGATATGTGTGGGCACCTAAGGGAGAAGGAGGAAGAATCCCCTACTAGAATAAAATGGGAAGAAGATGTAGGAGAGATATCTATAGAACAGTGGAAGAGAATATTAAAAACTTGTCCGATTGTATAAATGTCTCCAGCCCAAAGAATGTCTCACTTATATTTACTATATAGGGTTTATTATACACCAAAAAGATTATACCAGATGGGGAGGAAACAGGACGATAGATGCCCTAAATGCCAAGGAACAGGTAACTTGATACACATGCTATGGAGATGCCCCAAACTTTTTAGATACTGGGAGGGAGTGATAGGCACTATTAATAGGATATTTGACCTCACCTTAGAAAGGGAAGTTAGATTGTGTATCCTGGGTATCATTGAAGGGGAAATAGGCAACTCGTTTTGAAATGATAGTGGGGTGTCTGTACCAGGCCAGAAAAATGATCGCCCAAAAATGGCAGGCTAGAAGTCCACCAACAGTAGAGGACTGGGTCAATACGGTAAACGAAACTGGATATAAAGAGAAAATAATGTATGTTAAAAGAGGAAAAATGGATAGGTTTGAAAAGAAATGGGGGCAATGGGTACAGGAAATGGACTAGTTGATTAGTGAACAAGGGGAAGGAAAGAGACAAGAAGCAAGGGAAAGAGGAAAGAAAGGAAAAGGTGAAAAAGCAAGTAAAAAGGGAGGAGAATGTGTTAGTGAGAGAGTGAATGTGATATTAGAAATAAATGAGAAGAGAGGAAGAGAGGGAGGAAGAGAAAAGAGTATGTGGGACAAATAGTGTGGTGAGAGATGATAAGGGAGGTGAATTGTAACGTATATGTTGTGTATTTAACAAGGTATTTATGGTGATTGATAATGGACTGGTATGTGATAGGGAAGGGGGGACGGGTGGGGAAAGAAAGTAATGTTAATAATAAAGACTTAACAGTCCGGAGGGAGGGAGGGGAGAAAAAGGGAGGGATGGAAGAAATAATGTAAGAAATACCAGTATGATGTGACCAATCCGGAGTGCAGCATGATATAAAAAAGCTGAATATAATGAGTCTCCGGTAGTCATCTGATGTGGAAAAAAATAAATAAATAAAAAAAAAAAGGATGGGCAAACGGTTCGGTCCGAGCATAAGTTTGGGCCAAACTTCTGTTGTTCGCCTGTTCGGTGGACAGCAAACAAACGGGCCGTTCGGCCTTTGTTTGCCCTCCCGAATGACCTGCAACATTATGGGGCGACTTTGCCACCGCGTAGCACCCCATAATGCATAGCGCGCAGACGGTGCACACAGCTCCTCCCCGTTGGGAGGGCTCCCGCCGTCTGCCCGCTGTTTGTTATGACAGTTTATTTATATGGCAGGGCGGGGCCACCCAGCGATATTAGCGGGTGACCCCGTCCCTTCTGACGTCATGTGAAGTCAGAGGGGGCAGGTCACGTGCTTACATCACCGGGTGGCCCCACCCTTCACTATAAATAAACTGTCATAACAAACAGAGCTCAGTCGGCAGGAGCCCTCCCATGGAGGAGGAGCTGTTGCGTTTTTTGTTTTTTCTTTTCGGGTCCGTCTCTCCCCGTGATTAATGATGGATAACAACAGGGGACACTTATTTTTTATTTTCTTTTTTAATAAAGGACTTGTCCCTAATTGCCTTCTGTGGTTTTTTCTTTTTTGACACTTTTTGGTGAATTAGTAGGGGTACGATGTACCCGATACTAATTCACATGGGGGGTCCGGATCTGGGGGCCCCCTTATCAAAGGGGGCTTCCAGATTCTGATAAGCCCCCGCCTGCAGACTCCCACAACCACAGCCCAGGGTTGTGGGGAAGAGGCTCTTGTCCCCATCAACATGGGGACAAGGTGCATTGGGGTGGGGGGCACAGGGCCCCCCTGCCCCAAAGCACCCATACTCACCATGTTGAGGACATGTAGCCTGGTATGTTTCAGGAGGGGGGGCGCTTGCCCGTCCCCCACCATCCTGGCCGGCCAGGTTGTATGCTTGGATAAGGGTCTGGTTTGGATTTTAGGGGGGACCCACGTCAATTTTTTTTTAAATTTTTGGTGCAGGATTTCCCTTAAAATCCAAACCAGATCCGAAGGGCCTGGTATGGACTGGGGGGACCCTATGCAAATTTTTTCAGTGATTTTTTTTGTATATTGGCGGGAGCCAGCAATACATTACAGTCGCTATTTGAAATGACAATTTATCCTATGGAAATGTAATTTTGCTACGGCTATGTTCTACACATCACAGAGATGCGCCCTTTTACAGTTAGACTAAGGAGACCCCCCAGGCACATTATTTAAATACATTTTTCCTTTTTTTCATTATTAAAATCACTGCTCATTTAAAAATGACGTTTTTTACAATCTTTTTTTCATTGATACATGTTCCATAGGGCAAGACCCGGACCCCTATAACCATTGTATGCCCAATTACTTGCATATAAGCCTTCAAAATGGATTTTTGATGTTCGGGTCCCATTGACTTCAATGGGGTTCGTTGTTTGGGTCCGAACTTTTGGGATGTTCGTTCGGCCCATCCCTAATCTTAAGCAATTAATTGTGAAGAGACATTTAGTGTCTGTGTCAACCTCTTAATCTGACTGTTAGTGGTGTTTATAAAGTGTAAATAAATATTATTCTGACTCCAACTGTTGTTATAGTGACTTATCCCTTGCTGAGACCTCTATCCCTGGCCTGTATAAGATGATATAATCAAAGCGGACAGTTCTCATCAGACAGCTTGAACTCACCAAAACAAGTCTTTTTCCATCTGCATGGGTCTTTATTGCAAGTGTGAGGTATAGTAGGCAATAAGATGTGGCAGATGATCGAAAGACAATATTTTGAAGGTCCTAGGATGTGAGCAGATCGATGGAGGCCTAGATATACGTGGCCATCTTCTGCCTCATGAGAAAGAGAGAGGACACAGTAAGAGGAAGTTACATAGCAGGATGCATAGCTGTAACGTGTTTGTCACTACTGCATTCTATGCTCTTGATGGCAGTTTTTGTAAAAATGGTCATAGGAAGCACAGCACATATTCCAAGTTTCTGGAGAATCTCCCTGCATTCTTGGATAGTCTTTGCCCTAAGCCCACAACATTTCTTTAGAGGGTGAGGTTTTTTGTGAATAGGGCACTGACGATTTGGATCTTTATCTCTATCACCCAAATCACTCTGGTGAACGGGAGAGGATACAGGAGGTGAGATGTCTGTCTTTTTAGCAGATACTGCTCTATATAAGTCTCTATGTTTAGCTGCTTTGTTATCATACCTTGATGATGATGATGATGACGATGATGATGCAGGCAAGCTAGACTAACTGAAGCTGGGATCATTTCTCGTCCAGGCTTGTTCACAGATGAACCTGCAAAAATATGAGAATGGAGGAAAGGATACGCTATAGTCTCTTTTATATCTTGAGCCCTGCTGCGCCCATTTCTCTTGCAGGTGGTATGGAAGTTTAGACATCACTGGATTCACACCATGGGCGGTGTCCAGGTAGCTCAGCCCAGGTAGATGAGGGTCTGTCTTTGCCAACTCCAGCTCCACGAGGAGGTCACTTATAGCTTGTGATGATCCTTATTTCCTATTTTTGGAAAGTTTTGCAGTCTCTTGAATAAAGCACTTTCTATGGCTTCAGAGCTACCATGGGTTTGTTCAAGTCTTGCCCATACAGCAGCAAGACCTGCATCTGGGTACTCAACATGTACTGCTCTCAGTCTTTTAACACGATCTGCAGATTCTGGCCCCAGCCACTTTATGAGCAAATCAAGTTCCTACTTGGCAGTAAGGTTAAGATCAGCAATAGAAGCTTTGAAGGTTGATCTCCAAGCTCTGTAGTTCTCTGGACAGTCATTGAACCTTGAGAGGCTAATGTTAATGAGCTTGCGGTGAATCATATATCTGGCGAAGTCAGACAGGTCTGATTTCTCGCTCTTTGGTGCCAAAGTAACTTGTGGGACCCCTTGGTTGTGAAAGTTCTCTGGTGAGTAAGGGTGAGATTTACCAGGATAAAATGATGTTGCAAGAGCATCTAGCTTAGTCTCTAAGGCTTCTGTTGGCTGTTGCTTGAACTGTGTCTTGATGCTGGCAGTTATCTTGTTGTTGGTAGGAGGTGATGTGGTTTGCTGTGTGGGTGCCCTTGCTTTGTGGACTTGAAGAGGCTCAGGCTTGTGTGTGTCCAGGGTCTCTGTGTTAAGAGTCCAAACAGTAATATTAATAGGTGGCACAGGAGAGGATTATCTATCATTGCAAACACTATGGCTTAGCACATATTCACTGGTGCATTCAATTGGATCTTCTACTTCTGCTGGAATAGAAAAGTACAAGTTAGTACTTTCTCTCATTGCTTGTTTAACCACTTCAGCCCCGGAAGGATTTCCAGCTTTAGGACCGGAGCCCTTTTTGCGATTCGGCACTGCGTCGCTTTAACTGAAAATTGCACGGTCGTGCGACGTTGTACCCAAACAAAATTTGCGCCCTTTTTTTCCCACAAACAGAGCTTTCTTTTGGTGGTATTTGATCACCGCTGCTTCATTTCTGATCGCCCCTATAAACAAAAGAAGAGCGACAATTTTGCCAAAAAACCCAAATTTCTTTGTCCATTTATACAACACCAGCCGATAGACAACGTCTTAGCAGGAGGCAGCATTTCAGCAACATGGTGCAAGAGTATGTGGGCACACGCCTACACGTACTGCCTGATGGGTCTGCCCCATTCAACTTCTGGGTCTCCAAATTGGCCACATGGCCTGAGCTTGCCCTTTATGCCTTGGAGGTGCTGGCCTGCCCTGCAGCCAGTGTATTGTTGGAGCGTGTGTTTAGCACGGCAGGGGGCGTTATCACAGACAAGTGGAGCCGTTTGTCCACATCCAATGTGGACAAGCTAACCTTTATTAAAATGAATCAGGCATGGATCCCACAAGACTTGTCTGTACCTTGTGCACAATAAACATTTAGACCGGACTCACACAGCCATTCATATACTTCTTTTTTTGAATAGGCCTCAATACAAAAAAAAACCCATATTGGCTACCTCCTCCTACTCCTCTACCACCGCCACTTCCACCTACACTGCCACGGTCACGGCCTAGTCAACCTCTAGGCTCCTACTCCACATCCACCCCCCTTCCCGTTTTTTTACTTGATTTTAATTTATTTTCCCTATCCCCATTTATTTGTAGGGCACTTGCCCTAGTTTGAAGATGATTTTAGAACAGTTATATGGCTTCTACCGTTAATTAATACTTTTCAGACACAGTTTGAAGATGATCCACATTGACCTCCATTTTTGCTTTTTTGATGTTTTTATTTTTTTAAAAATATTTAAAGTTATTTCCCTGTCCCCATTTTTTTGTAGGGCACTTGCCCTACCCTTACCCCCATTTTACTTCCTTTTGCAGCCCTCTAGGGCTTTCCAGGACTTTGTTACAGCCATTTTTGTGCCTAAAAGTTTGGGTCCCCATTGATTTCAATGGGGTTCGTTGTCCGTGCGATCGTTCGGGTTCCGTCC
>BLSH010154474.1:65672-90615 GCA_018402905.1 Glandirana rugosa
GGTAGTCTCCACTGGTGAGGACAGCGGTCACCGTTCACTCTTGGTCTCCATTTCCCCTATGTCAACGGTCGTTCCACTTAGAGAGGACAATAGTCCCCGTCCAAATTACCTCTGACTTCTGCATGGTCTCATCGGAAAAAGTGATTGGCCCCTGTCACTTCTTCAACCCTTTTAAGTCGTCGCAGTTCGATCCCTGGGTCGCCTTGTCACACCCTCTGCGAACGTCTCCTAAATCGTCCAATCGACTTCTCGGTTCAGTCCCCGGGTCGTCCTGTCACACCCACTACTGAACTTGTAACTTCAATGCAGATCTGCACACTTAACTCACAGTGTCCCCGGTTGCAGATCTGCTCTTACATCTTAGATCCTCTCACTGAGCTCCCAGTCTCTCACTAGACTCTTCTGATCCCAGCCACTGCTGGATCCCTTGAGCTCTTCCATAGCTAGCCCGCTGTGGCTTTCAAGTGTCACCCACACTGTCCTGCTGGGCCCCTGACTTGGCTCTTCAGCTAACCTGCTAAATCCTCTGCAAGCGTCTCCCACACTGTTCCGCTGGGTCCCTAGCTTGACGCTGCTGAATTTTCCCAACTTCTTCACTGTCCCCGGTTAGTGAAAAAGGCTACTCTGGTACGTCTTCAGTCTCCATTAAACCTGCCCCTGATAACAGGAGAGATTTACCTTGCTGGCAACTGTATCCCCTTTACCTCTGGTTCTCACTTGCCACTGGCGACAGGAGTGGTCACCTCTGATGGCAACTACTTTCCTTCACCGGTGGCAAAGACTTGGTTCTCCGGCCGGCAGAACCCCTGCAACTTGGTTGGGCTCCAAACCTGAAGCCCCAACCTTGCACTGCTTGCTTCCAACCCGGATAGGCCTAGCAGCCAGGTACTCCCGGATAGGCCTCAGGGTCCTGGAATAGCAGCTGGGAGCTTTTCAACACACATACAGCCATCCAAGTTGCACAGAACCCCGATCACTTGACCCTTACCAAATAAATAGACTGTTCCAGCAGGCCAAGGGGCAAAAGACCCCTGCCAATTGTATGAGACAACCTATCCACCCCTAGTCTGGATTTACTATGTCCTTGTCAATCTAATGCCGCAGGCGACAGTGCCACCCAGTGACAGAAGAGAGAAGTGCATGCAACCCAGATTTAGGAAAGGGTCAGTAGATCTCCCTAACAATCAGCCAGGCCGGTTACCGCCTAGCAAGCTAAATTTGTTAGCAACCCTGCCTAACATCAGGGTGCTACAAAGTTATTTACAAATGAAAAATACTTTTTGTGTATTTTGCCATATCCGCCAGGTTTTTTAAAGTATACGTAGCTTTATAGTACAATAGCCTGACACCCATTTCACATGAGAGGTCAGATCGAGTCTGCCTTTCTGTTTTTCAGGCGGACCCGATTGGACCCTCCATTCTTCTCTATGGGCAGGTGTAAACAGACAGCTGGTCTATTTACATCTGACTGTCCATAAAGGAGAACAGGCTGTGTCTGTTCTGCTCAGCCAGCCCATGTCAAAGGGGCCTGAGTTGGCTTCTTTTTCCTGTGATGAACTTTGGCATAGTTTACTTATATCCGCTCCATAAAGATTTCTACTGTGTGACCTGTCTGGCATAAGGATGGTCTCGATGTTTGAATATATAAATTGCAGTTCAGAGTATATAGTGCAGTCTGCATAGTATATATATTGCAGTTCAGAGTATATAGTGCAGTCCGTATAGTATATATATTGCAGTTCAGAGTATATAGTGCAGACCATATAGTATATATATATATATATATTGCAGTTCAGAATATATAGTGTAGACCGTATAGTATATATATATTGCAGTTCAGAGTATATAGTGCAGACCGCATAGTATATATATTGCAGTTCAGAGTATATAGTGCAGTCTCTATAGTATATATAAAGTTTAAAAATCAGCAGATAAAGATACTCCATACACCTTGTTTTGGCGCTTTTATCATCCCGGCACCATGGTTGTTATGGTGTCAGGATGATTGAAGCGCATTATTTCTATTAATACATTGTAATATAAAATGAAATAATTCAACTCACCATAATGCAGAATGAGTGGGAGCCCCGAGTGTGTCACTTGCCACTGTCGCCTGCTACCAGATGCCATCAGGTGTTTCCCAGCGGAGTCCCTCCTTCCATCACAGGTGCCCCCAGCAGAGTCCCTCCTTCCATCACAGGTGCCCCCAGTGGAGTCCCTCCTTCCATCACAGGTGCCCCCAGTGGAGTCCCTCCTTCCATCACAGGTGCCCCCAGCGGAGTCCCACCTTCCATCACTTGCCCCCAGCGGAGTCCCTCCTTCAATCACAGGTGCCCCCTGTGGAGTCCTTCCTTCCATCAGGTGCCCCCAGCAGAGTCCCTCCTTCCATCACAGGTGCCCCCAGTGGAGTCCCCCCTTCCATCAGGTGCCCCTAGCGGAGTCCCTCTTTCCATCACAGGTGCCCCCAGCAGAGTTCCTCCTTCCATCACAGGTGCCCCCAGCAGAGTTCCTCCTTCCATCACAGGTGCCCCTAGCCGAGTTCTTCCTTACATTACAGGTGCCCCCAGCGGAGTTCTTCCTTACATCACAGGTGCCCCCAGCGGATTTCCTCCTTACATCACAGGTGCCCCCAGCGGAGTGCCTCCTTACATCACAGGTGTCCCCAGCGGAGTGCCTCCTTACATCACAGGTGCCCCCAGCGGAGTCCCTCCTTCCATCATAGGTGTCTCCAGCGGAGTCCCTCCTTCCATCATAGGTGTCCCCAGCGAAGTCCCTCCTTCCATCACAGGTGTCACCAGCGGAGTGCCTCCTTACATCACAGGTGCCCCCAGCGGAGTCCCTCCTTCCATCACAGGTGCAGTATTGCAGTCCGCTCCCCGTCACACATAGATCACGCCCTCCTGACCCGACGCCTGTGACAGACACAACGCCGGTCCAATGGCAGGGTGTGTTCTGTCTGTCACAGGCGCGGGTCAGGAGGGCGGGATCTATGTGTGACGAGGAGCGGTGCGGACTGCAATTCTGTTGTACAACAATGTACAATAGTAACAGTTATAGCGGGCAATCCCCGCTCTGTAATCAACCAAGGAATCCACTTCCTCTCTTCCACGGCGCTCTCTTCCCTATGATGATCCGGTCACGGGCCACCCTCTCCCTTCCTCCACGCTCTCTTCTCCATTAACCCCTACCTGCCGACAGGGCTCGTCCCCCCTCGCTCCCTGGGCTGTGTTTAGTATATATATTGCAGTTCAGAGTATATAGTGCAGTCCGTATAGCATATATATTGCAGTTCAGAGTATATAGTGCAGTCCGCATAGTATATATATATATTGCAGTTCAGAGTATATAGTGCAGTCATTGTATTATATATAATACAGTGGAGAATATATTGTACAGTCAGTGTAGTATGTATAACATAGTGTTTTGAAGTGGTTAAGGGGAACCCTATGACAGAATTAAGAAAAAAAACAGCATGGGGTCCCCCCAAAAATCCATTCTAGGCCCTTTGGGTCTGGCATAGATTTTAAGGAAAACTCCACGCCAAATTTAAAAAAAAAATTGATGTGGTGTTCCTCCCCAAAATCCATACCAGACCCTTATCCAAGAATGCAACCTGGCAGGTCAGGATAGGGGGGAAAGAGCGAGCACCCCCCCTCCTGAACCCTACCAGGCCACATGCCTTCAACATGGGGGGGTGCTTTGGGGTCCCCATGTACAATGTACCCAATACCCATTTACATGGGGGAGGGCAGGATCTGGGGGCCCCCTTGTTAAAGTGCGCTTCCAGATTCCGATAAGCCCCCCCATCCACAGACCCCGGCAACCACAGTTGGGAAGAGGCCCTTGTCCCCATAAACATGGGGACAAGGTGCTTTGGGGTGGGGGGCACAGAGCCCCTCCTGCCCCAAAGCAACCACCCCCCCATGTTGAGGGCATGTGGCCTGGTATGGTTCAGAAGTGGGGGCTCTTGCTCACCCCCCCCCCCCCTATCCTGCCCTGACAGGCTGCATGCTCAGATAAGGAACTGGTATGGATATTGGAAGGGACACCCACGTCAATTTTTTTTCATTTTGGCATGGAGTTCCCCTTAAAATCCATACCAGACCCGAAGGGTATGGACTGGGGGGGACCATTTTTTTCCTTGATTTTTTTATCTATATTGCCGGGAGCTGGCAATACATTACAGCCGCAAGCAAGTTTAAATGACATTTTTCCTTTAGAAATGTAATTTTGCTGCGGCACTGTTCTACGCATTGCACAGATGCGCCACTTTACAGGCAGACTAAGGGGACCCCCAGGCATGATATTTAAATTAATATTTCATTTTTATTGTTTCACTTTAAGCATTGTCTGAGAAAATGATTGCTTGAAAAACTTTTTTTTGCATTGATACATGTCCCCTAGGGTAGTACCCAGGTCCCCATACACTTTTTTATGGAAATAACTTGCATATAAGACTTTAAAATGAGCACTCATGTTTGTGTGCCATAGACTTTAATGGGGTTCGCATGTTCGCTAGAACTTTTTGCCTGTTTGCGGTGTTCTGGTGAGAACCGAACTAGGGGGAAGGGGGCATCCCTAGCCTGGCACCACACAACCTTCCTTCCAAATATTCCTATTGTACCCAGCATTGTACTCCCCAAACATATGTGGTCTGACCTCCACTAGTTGTAAACAGGCTTACTATTGAAGTCAATGGCATTGAGGCTGTACAGCTGGTACAAGGCAGGACAGATGAGATTTTGGAAGATAGTATCTGCACTGCACAGCAGGCCACACATTGAAGATCTCCTTGCAGCAGTGATTTATCTATAACCTTTTAGAAAAAATGTTCAGCATGGCAAAGAGAGAAGTAAAGATAAGCCTCTTATCCTTAAAGCAAGATGTCTTTTTTTGTTCCAATAGTAGAAAGTTTCACCGATCAATGACTTTCTAAAGCCAGTCAACAACAATATAAACTTTTTCTCTACTGAGACACGGAATTAATCAACTGTAAAGAACAGTTGCTCTTATGCCTTAAACTGCAACTGATAGTTTGAACCACTGACTTGATATCCTCATGACTTAGTATAGTAGTATAGCAGTTATATATTTTTTGCATTGATTGCTAACTTTTCACTAACACCTAAACTTTAAGTTAATAAAAGGTATATATATATTTTTATAACAGTAACAGCTGTGCTACCTAGATTTTGTTATGTAGTCATTTATGCTACGTTATACATACAATACTGTGCAAAGATTTTAGGCAGGTGTGAAGAAATGCTGTCAAGTAACAATGCTTTCAAAAATATTTTTTGTTTTTAAACAATTTTAATTGTTTATTTTTATACGTTTGCAAAATGTAAATTGAGCGAACATAAGAAAAATCTAAATGAAATCAATATTTGGTGTGACTACCCTTTGGCTTAAAACCAGCATCAGTTCTAGTAGGCAGGTGGGTGGCTGCACTAGGCTTTAGTACCCAGCATAATGAGATGCTCTGATCCCTGAGTTACAGAGCCCACTCCTGTCCCTAACTGGCTCTGCCGATCCTCCGGCGGGTATTGTTCCTGCCCGAACCTCTGGTGGACAGATCCACCCATCTGCTGGTAAAAGAGATCTCAGAAATATTAAAAATTGACAGAGTGCATAGGGTGACAGGTTACGGAAGCCAAGTGGCTGTCACCCCAAGAGATGTGATAGTGAGGTTCTACTATGTGGAGGGGAAATCAACAATAATGGAAAAAGTGCAAAGTTCAGCAGGAATCTCTTATGAAGGAGTAAATCTGCAGATATATGCAGACTTATCGGTGGAGACCCTGACAAGAAGAAGACTCCTTGAACCATTGGCAGAGCTAATGCGGACATGTAACTTGCCATATCATTGGGATTTTCCAGCCTGTCTAAAGGAGAAAAGGGAATTGCAACCCCGAGATTCCCAAATCTTTTCTGATGAGAATTGGGAGAGATATGAAGAGGTACAGGAGTCGGGGGAGAAATGTCATTTTAATGGCATGTATTCTGCCTAGCCAGGACAGCTCCCCCTTTGCCCAGGTCTTGAGATCTGTTTCTAGCTTTTGGTACATTGGTGGATAGTTGGCTCCATACAGATGTTCTATTTTCGCTGTCAGTGTAATTCCTAAATATTAAATGGAGAAGTCGTTCCAGGTAAAGTCGAACGAGTTTTGCAATTGTGCGGTCAGCTCCATCGGGAGTTAAACATTAAGGGCTTGGGATTTGGCATAGTTAACCTGTAGGCCCGAGATCTCTGCAAAATTATCCAGTAGCTTGGTGAGGTTAGGGAGGGAGGTGAGAGGAGAGGTAATGAACAAAAGGATGTTGTCTCTGAACAATCCATTTGTGAGTTTGGGGTCCGCAGGATGTTGAGGTTGGAACGAATGGCACTGGCGAGTGATTCAATGGTGATGGCGAAAATGAGAGGGGAAAGAGAGCAACCCTGTCTTGTGCCTCTTGCTATTTTAATGGGTTTTGAGTAGTGGCCCTAAAGGCATATCACGGCTGACGGAGAGGAGTATAAGGCTTGAATGATCCCCATTAATCGCTGTCCGAACCCCGAGTCAAAGGCTTTTTTAAGATCTAATGACAGGAGCATGCCTTTTTGTTTCGGTCCCCTCCCAATTAGACTGGAATATGGAAATAATATCAATAGCCCATCGAATTTGATCGGGACCCTGTTGCCCAGGGATAAACCCAACTTGATCCTTGTGGATATACTGATTTACAGCCAGGTCCATAAATATTGGGACATCAACACAATTCTAATCTTTTTGGCTCTATACACCACCACAATGGATTTGAAATGGAACACCTGTGCGTTCTTTCTTTTTAAGGATATTCCAAAAAGTTGATTTGGCCACACCTAATGTTTTTGCTATCTCTCTGATGGGTTTTTTTTTTCAGCCTAATGATGGCTTATTTCAGTTATAGTGACAGCTCTTTGCATCTCATATTGAGAGTTCACAGCAACAGATTCCAAATGCAAATAGCACACGTGAAATGACCTCTGGACCTTTAATCTGCTCCTCGTAAATGGGATAATGAGGGAATAACACACACCTGGCTATGGAACAGCTGAGCAGCCAATTGTCCCATTACTTTTGGTCCCTTAAAAAGTGTGAGGCACATATACAAACTGTTGTAATTCCTACACCGGTCACCTGATTTGGATGTAAATACCCTCAAATTAAAGCTGAAAGTCTGCAGTTAAAGCACATCTTGTTTGTTCCATTTCAAATCCATTGTGGTGGTTTTAGAATTGTGTCAATGTCCCAATATTTATGGACCTGACTGTATGTTCGAAGAATTAAATATACTTCAAGAAATTTTTGGTCAACTGTCCTGCAGTCCAAAGTGGGTTTCTTGCTACCGTAAGCAGATGATAACACTTGTGGACTTTGTTATGGCATGCAAGTCTGTAGAGTTACAACCTGAGGCTTTAAAATAGCAAAACAAATGGTTTTAGGCATAACTGAAATCAAACCATTAACTTCATAATTAGCTTGTAGTGTTTACATTAACCACTTCCCCCTCGGCCTATAGCAGAATGACTGCCGAGCGGTGGTTTCGTTATTAGAGTTGATCGAACACCTGGAAGTTCGGGTTCTGCAGGTTCGGCCGAACTTCGGGAAAAAGTCCGGGTTCGGGACCGAACTTGACCCAATCTTTATCCCAGGCCTGAACCCCATTGAAATCAATGGGGACCCGAACTTTTAGGCACAAAAATGGCTGTAACAAAGTCCTGGCAAGTCCTAGAGGTCTGCAAAAGCAAGGAAAATGGGGGTAAGAGTCGGACAAGTGCCCTACAAAGAAATGGGGATAGGGAAATAACTTAAAATAATTTTTAAGCTAAAATCACATAAAAAATAAAAAATGGAGGTAGATGTGGAGTTGGAGGTTGAGGAGGCGCTGGAAGTGGCGGTGTAGGAGGAGGAGGTAGCCAACACTGTTTTTTCTTATTTTTGTGCAAGAAATGCACCTCTGGCCGCAAATGCCGTTTTTAGAATTTTTTTTTTTTTTTTAAACCAGCAATGTAGACATTTTTTTTATTTTTGTGCAAGAAATGCACTGTTGGCCGCATATGTAGTTTTTGGAATTTTTTTTTTTTTTGAACCAGCAATGTAGATGCACTTTTTAATTTTGTGCAATAAACAATAATCTGTCCCTTAAAGCAACAGCTGGAACCTTTCCCTATAGAACTTGGAGATGATTTTAGAACAATAATCTGTCCCTTAAAGCAACAGCTGGAACATTTCCCTATAGAACTTGGAGATGATTTTAGAATAATAATCTGTCCCTCTAAGCAGTAGACTCTACCTAGTCCAGTCAGATCGTTCTGTGCAGCAGGATGAGGTCTGAAATCTGTCCCTCAAAGCAGCAGTTCTAGTATCTCTACCTAGTCCACAAATCAGATCGTTCAGTAATGCAGGATGAGATGTTATATAATATCTGCAATCTGTCCCTCACAAAGCCAGCAGCATCCTCTCCCTAAACTAGCCTGAGAGCATATGACATGCAGCACGGTGACTCCAGCCCCATATAGAGGCTGGGTCACATGATGCACTGGCCAATCACAGCCATGCCATTAGTAGGCATGGCTGTGATGGCTTCTAAGGGCAAACCAGTGAAACACTTGTTGATTGGCTGCCCTTGGCAGGTATTCAACACGTGGAATAAAATACCAGAACCCCGAAACCAAACTTTTTTTGAAAAGTCCGGGTTCGGGTCCTAGTCACCCTAAAGTTCGGGTTCGCTCAACTCTATTCGTTATCCTGATGGGGTGCACAGCACGGCAATAGATGGTGTGGTGTGTCACTCTGACATACCGTATCTCCGATCATGGTAAAGAGCCTCTGGAGGAGGCTCTTTACCACATAATCATCTGTGACTAAACAGAGCTGATCAAAGCATGAACCAGGAAGTGCCGGTAAACGCTTTCCTTGGTTCACGCTGACAGAGAGACCCGATTGGCGGCTCTCCTGTCAGAGAGGGGGTCTGAGCTGATACTCAGCGCATTGTTAAGCAGCTCAACCACCATGAGAGGTGACCACCACATCTGCAAATCACTGCCCATCGGCTGCCAGTCAGTGCCAAAAAGATTAGAATTGTGTCGATGTCCCAATATTCATGGACCTGACTGTATGAAGGAAGCTAAGCGATTGGCCAAGATCTTGGTAAGAATCTTTAAATCATTGTTGATCAAAGAAATGGGTTTGTAATTCCCCACCTCTTCAGGGGTTTTCCCTGGTTTGGGGATGACTGTTATGTAAGCAGAGTTCAGCTGATGATCCAGGGGTAGCCCCTGGGTTTTAGAATTAAAAAATTTTACCATGTGCGGGACTAGTGTTTTGGCAAAGGTTTTAATGACCTATAAGACGTCTTCCTTCTATTATAAAAGCCACTTCTAAGATAGCTACAGTATTTCACAAAAGTGAGCACACCCCTCACATTTTTGTAAATATTTTATTATATCTTTTCATGTGACAACACTGAAGAAATGACACTTTGCTACACTGTAAAGTAGTGAGTGTACAGCTTGTATAACAGTGCAAATTTGCTGTCCCCTGAAAATAACTCAACACACAGCCATTAATGTCTAAACTGCTGGCAACAAAAGTCAGTATACCCCTAAGTGAAATTGGGCCCAAAGTGTCAATATTTTGTGTGGCCACCATTATTTTCCAGCACTGCCTTAACCCTCTTGGGCATGGAGTTCACCAAAGTTTCACTGGTTGCCACTGGAGTTCTCTTCCACTCCTCCATGACGACGTCACAGAGCTGGTGGAGCTGTTAAAGACCTTGCCAACCTCCACTTTCTGTTTGAGGATGCCCCACAGATGCTCAATAGGGTTTAGGTCTGGAGACATACTTGACCAGTTCATCACCTTTACCCTCAACTTCTTTACCAAGACAGTGGTTGTCTTGCAGGTGTGTTTGGGGTCATTATTATGTTGGAATACTGCCCTGCGGCCCAATCTCTGAAGGGAGGGAGTCATGCTCTGCTTCAGTATGTCACAGTACATGTTGGCATTCATGGTTCCCTCAATGAACTGTAGCTCCCCAGTACAGGCAGCACTCATGCAGCCCCAGACCATGACACTCCCACCACCATGTTTGACTGTAGGCAAGACACACTTGTCTTTGTACTCCTCACCTTGTTGCCACCACACATGGTTGACACCATCTGAACCAAAAAAGTTTATCTTGGTCTCATCAGACCACAGGACATGGTTCCAGTAATCCATGTCCTTAGTCTTCTTTTCTTCAGCAAACTGTTTGTGGGCTTTCTTGTGCATAATCTTTAGAAGAGGCTTCCTTCTTGGATGACAGCCATGCAGACCAATTTGATGTAGTGTGCGGTGTATAATCTGAGCACTGAATGGCTGACCCCCACTCCTTCAACCTCTGCATCAGTGCTGGCAGCACTCATACATCTATTTCCCAAAGACAACCTCTGTATGGTCTTGGCCACCATGCTGTAGCTCAGTTTCAGGGTCTTAGTAATCTTCTTCTAGCCTAGTCCATCTTTATATAGAGCAACAATTATTTTTTTCAGATCCTCAGAGAGTTATTTGCCATGAGGTGCCATGTTGAACTTCCAGTGACCAATATGAGAGAGTGAGATCGATAACACCAAATTTAACACACCTGCTCCCCATTCAGACATTTTAACAATAATGAGTCACATGACACCAGAAAGGGAAAATGGCTAATTGGGCCCAATTTGGACATTTTCACTTAGGGGTGTACTCACTTGTGTTGCCAGCGGTTTAGGCATTAATGGCTGTGTGTTGAGTTATTTTGAAGAGACTGCAAATTTGCACTGTTATACAGGCTGTACACTCACTACTTTACATTATAGCAAAGTGTCATTTCTTCAGTGTTGTCACATGAAAAGGTATAATAAAATATTTTAAAAAATGTTAGGGGTGTACTCACATTTGTGAGATACTGTATATGTACAGAGGATAGAGAAGGAAGGATGATATCTTTCAGGAAGTCTGATGTCGCCTAATCTCTTTTCGTTGCTACCGAGCTATAAAGCTGGGCATAAAAAGCCTGAAAAACTCCTACACTTTTATCAGGATCTGCTGTCGGGGGTTGGCCCGCTGCCCTGATTTTGGGCAGGGAGTAAGTTTGGTGTCTGGGGGAAAGTTTTGTGGCCAGCATATTGCCTATCTTGTCTTTCTGGTAATACAATTTAGCCCCACTCCACCTTAGATGTTTTTTTGCTTTTACTGTTAGGGCCAGGTTCAAAGCCAGTCTGGCTGCGTCAAGTTGGGCTATGGTAACACAAGTGCGGTCTTGCTTGTGTTTGGATTTGAGAGATGTAAAAGTTTTTTCTAGTTTCATTATGTCTAGACGCCTCTCCTTTTTGATTTGGGTAGAAATTTTAATACATTTATCCCTGATAGTTGCCATATGGGCAGCCCATAACGTTTCTGGGGAGATTTCATCAATATTGTTGAGCTCAAAATATTCTTTTGGGAATTTGTTTAGTTCAATGACTCTAATGGGATCATTAAGGGTTGATTCGTTCAATCACCAGTGGGTTGTAGGCTGTCTAGGAGCAATTTTCCTTAAGGACAGGGTTACTATTGCATTATCTGACCATACTGTGTCTATTATGGATGCAGAAACTGAAGCTGGGATGAGGTTGGGGGAGACTAAGAGATGGTTGATTCTAGCATATGATTGGTGTGGACAGGAGAAGTGGGTGTAGTCGCGATTGCCAGGGTTCAATTCCCTCCATATGTCCACTAGGCCCTGGTCATACAGGAATTTTGCTATCTTGAGGCTAGCATTAGTGGGACGAGTTAATTGGTTCGACTTGGGTCTCGATTTACCTAAGTCCTGATCAAAGGCCATATTGGAGTCCCCCCCAAAAATGACTGTTCCCTCTAGAAGGGAGCCCAGGACTTTTAGTAGCGTTTGAAAGAAGTTTGCTTGCCCTTTGTTCGGGGCGTAGTAGGAGACAAAAGAGAACAAGTGTTCCTCGATAGTATCCTTTACTAGGACAAATCTACCCTCTGGGTCTTTGAAGTCTGATTGGCAAATGAAGTTGCAGCGCTTCAAAAAGAGCACAGCAGTGCCTCTGGTCTTATCATTTGCATTTGCTAAGTAGAATAATGGGTACTGAGAATGGAGGAATTTAGGACTGTACCCGGCCAGAAAGTGTGTCTCCTGGACCATAATGATGTCTAGCTTGAGGGCTCGGTAGTGCTCAAAAACTTTCCTATGTTTAATTGGGGAGTTCAGGCCCTGAGCATTGTGTGTAGTGATTCTGAGGAGTCTTGTGGGCCTTGTTAGCCTTTAGGTCTCAGAGGCAGGGCATTGTCAATCACACCATCACTTACCCCTCTACGTCTGCTGCTGGGATACATCAAAGTTGACTTGAACCGTTGGACGACTTGGCGTTTTAGAGTGGATTGGGTAGCTATCTGGTGATTGGCTGGAACAGAAAGAAAGATTAGAGAAGGGAGAGGAAGAAAGCATAAAGAACTTTGAGAAATAATCTTGTTGGAGACCTCAGAAGCGTGGCGGAGCGAGGTCCAAGCAAGCATCTTGAAAAGAAGAGTTTGTCCCCAAGTGGGGGCTGACGATCTATCCCTCGGGAGGACCAAAACCAGGGGGTAGATGGAGGCACAGGGGGCCAACCCCAGGTCCCGGTGTCCTTATGCAGGTGCGTTAATTAAAACATACTGAGACACTGAAGTATGGGATTACTATATCCCCGGAACCGCGTCTGGGCTGCCCTCCCCCCCAAACCTAGTGGGAGGACGAAGCCCAGAGACAAACCATGAAACCTTCACGGAACTGAAGTAGTCTAAGGAGCAAGTGGAGGATGTGGTGGGACACCAATTAGAGTTCTTAGCGAGGGGGTTTGGGTTCCCCTCTTCTTCTGTGTCGAGGGCTTTATAGGCCTGAGAAGTCTGAAAAGCGAGTCGCTGGGGTTCCTTTGCACTGACACAGAGGGAGAATGCGAAATCCGCCAGTGGCCCCGACCTTAAAAGTCCAAAAATGCTAACGTTGCTTTGAGCAGGGGCCATACATACCCTGTGGAAGAGCACCTAGATAAAGGGCAAAGCTGGTAGTCATAGTGGAATGGGAGCTTGATGAGGACCCCCAAAAGTCAAACAACTAGAGGAAAACTAGTACCAAACTGAACAGTGCTAACAGTGGAGCTCTCTGTTGGGTTGGAGCAATCCAAGGCTGCTTCATGTGATATTAGCTTGAAGTCCAGAAGGAGCTTCTCGCCATCTGGGAAGTTTGCAAAGGAGAAGGTCTTGCCCTTCATGAAGAATTTGACAGCGAAAGGGAAGGCCCACCAATATTTTACGTTTTTTTTGTGAGGGCCAGTAATAGAGGCGTTAGGGCCCTTCGCCGTTGAATTGTTGATGGAGAGAGATCCGCAAAGACTTGAATCTGATGGCCTTGGCAGGATAGCTGTGTCTTAAAACTTCCTCTTTGATGGCATTGAAATGAGGCTTTACTATAATATCCCTTGGGGATCCATCTTTCCTGGGGGGGTCAAGGGCTCTGTGGGCTCTATCTAGTTCCAGGCGATGCTGCGGAACCTCAGGGATGAGGTTCTTGATTAGATCCTGGACCGTTCTGGGAATGTCTGTGACAGTTTCCGGCAGACCTCGGATTCTAAAGTTATATCTTCTTGAATGATTTTCTAAGTCATCGATTCTGGAAAGGGCAGTCTCCAGCTGGTTTTGGAGGACTTGGATATGGTCAGAATTTTGATTCACTCTGGAAACTGTGTCCAATTTGTGTTCAATGGCCTCCATTCTGGAGCCCAGGGCCTGGAAGTCAGCTTGGATGTTCCTTATAATTTTGGCTGCTGTTGTGGAAAGGACCTTCTCCAATAACTCTGCAAACTGGAGGAATAGATCAGAGACTTGAGCTGGGGTCTCCAGACCTAGTACACTTGGGGCTGGAGCTGTAGGATATTAGGCCTGAATAGGCCCATCTGGTGAGAAGGAGCCCTCGTCCAGGATGCGGGAGATTAGTGACTCCGTGGATGCAGAAGAGGGAGGCAGGGGGTGTTGGCAGTTCCTGGGGGTCACTGGGGGAAAGGAGAGCCTGGCAGGGGCGATTACTTGCCTCAGATCGCTTGTTCCCTCTGGGCTGGCTGCATGAGGTCCGGCCGTGGCGGCCATCTTGGTACACCCAGCAGTCGCTATTTATGCGAATTGCGGCCCCAGGTTCCTTCGGGCAGTCAAGGGTGATTGGGGTTGGTTCCGGGTTGCGATGGACCCGTTAGGGCTGGTCCAGGCTCGCTGTGTCAGGCGAGATGGGCACCGGTATCAAGGGGTGGTGCGGAGCTCCAGGCTCAGGCTGCCATCACAGAGCTCCCGCACAAGCTCAAGGATTCTACATTTTATATGGGATAACAAGGCACATCGGACGGCTAGCTCTGTGGTCTTCTCCCCTAGGCACTGTGTTCTTAAATACTATTTTGCTTCCCACCTTTGGTCGGTCTAGTCCTGGTCTTCCCAGGCAGCACCGGGTAGATGGTCGGAAATTGAAATGGGATCACTATAGCCCACTCATCCCTGTTCTCTACTTTGGTCCCCCTCTCTATTTTAGGATCCCAAACTGCAGGGATTATGTCTGGTCCCAATGCTCTTTAGTCTGAAGATTTGGCGTACTTACATCAATAGGTACTCATCACTCTCTTCATCATGCCCTCCTTTGTCCAAGGTACTCTTCAATCCCGTTATCCTTGATAGTTTTTGAAATAACACAAAAATGAGGTTAAAGCGGTTGTCTACCCGTAAAAAAAAAATAAATAAAAAAAAAACCTGTAAGGGAAGGTATACTGAGTTAGTACGCACCGCATACTAGCTCATTATGTAATGCCTACCTCAGAACGAAGCTCCGACGGGTCAGTTCGGTCAGAGGGAGCCGACATGTTCCCTCGGGGGATCCTTCCCGGTACACGGCTCCGGCGCTGTGAGTGGCTGGAGCCGCGAGACGTCACTCCAGCGCATGCCAGTCTGGAGGTTTGGAGCGGACATCCCTCCCAACATGTTGGAGGGGGTGCAACGCTCAGGGGATCTTTGTGCATTTGTGGTGGGAATTTATAAAAATACAGAGTTACTGGAAGGATATCACTAGAGCAATCTATTCAATTACAGGAGAATATATTCAAGTGGAGCCATGAAGGTGCCTGTTTCATGGCATGGAAAAAACGGTTACCCAGTATAAGAACATCCTAGTACCACATTTGTTAAATGCAGCCTAAAATCTGACACCGGGGCTATGGCGAACACCAGAAGTCTAGAGTATGATGGAATGGCTAGCAAAGGTCGGCTGGTTGAGATCTATTGAAGAAACAATACACATAGTAGAGAACTCTCTAGAGGTGTATTATAATATTTGGGGGAAATGGCTAAAATTTTAAAAATCTGCAGAGTATATGGTTATGTCTGGGGCCTGAGGGGGTTGACGGATGAGGCCTATGATGGTGGTTTTACCCAAGATTAAGAGGAGTTGGGGGGGGGGGGGGCGTGGTGTGAAGCCGACCAAGATGGCTGATTGTTAAGAGATCTCCCGGGTATATCAGCTACCTAGGACTTTAGCGTCACAGGAATTGGCTGGTTCTACAACTCAATACCCACACTATAACCCAGTGACATCCAGGAAGATGTCAAAGTGCAGACAGGAGCGATCGGCTCCCTGTAAGCTGACAGAATTCTTTCCTCCACCTGACCACCGGACATTCCAAAATGGTGCCAGTGGACATAACACTGTGATATGTGGTGGAATGAAGTACTCCCAGACGCAGGCTTCAGCTCCTGGGGGAGAGAATGGTGTTCACCAGACTTTGGAAAACATATCAGCGGCATCCACGCCATCAGCTAGCCCAGCTAAGTCTAAGCTGAGGCTAACACCAGACACAGATCTACAAAACGAGATGAGCCCTAACATACAGACTCTCCCTGAACAATCTGCCTTAGCAAACTTCATTGCAGAATACCCCCGCTCAAAATCAGCCTGTGCTGGATAACACTCTGAGAGATATGCTGCTATCTCTCCAGAACTCCATCCACACTGATATTACAAGCATGGTGCAGCACTTCAACTCAGATATGTCTCATTTAGGAGAGAGTGTAACCACCATAGAAAGCAAGATGGGGGAAGTGACAACCTCCTTTAATGAATTAGTGGATGCTCAAAATGATGAAGCAGAAGATATTGAATGGATAAAGGCCAAAATAGCTGACTTAGAGGACCGTTCCAGAAGGAATAATTTAAAAATAAGAGGCATATCTGAATCCATTCAACCTTACGGGAATATTTCACTCAATTGATGAAGGTCTTTCTACCTGACATTTCCCCAGGAGAGCTGACCATAGATTGCATTCATCACCTACCAAAGCCTTCCCACCTGCCTGATTAAGTTCCAAGAGACACCATTGTTTGCATACATGTCTATCACATTAAAGCAGAGTTCCACCCAGAATTTTTTTTTACATCAGTCAAGTCCTTTGCCTATATCGACATACCTTTGTAATCTGCCCCTATTAGGTCCTAGGCTCTTCTCCTCACTTCCTGCTTCCCCTGGCCTCCTGGGAGATGTGACTCATCATTTCCCAGGAGTCAGTGGGCTTCCCTGTACTGTAAAATCGTGTTATTTCCAGACAGGAAATGACACGATTTAAGGCGGACCGAGATCGAGGAGTACGTGATGGTTACCCACCATGCACTTCTTTCAGGAAGAGATACCAGGAGACTATGGATGGGCTTCAGATGCCCTCACCTAAAATGGAAAAGTCTAGAAGTGAGAGAAATTAAATTGTGAGTAAAAAATACATATAATTACTAGGTGGTTTGAAAGTAAGGAAACAAAAGGTTACATCTATTTAGAATTAAAAGAGTGGATGCCAAAAAAAAAATAGATCATACTCCATTCGCACGCTGGATGAAGGCCTGGCGCTGCTACGCCAATGGCACATCTTGGACACGATAGACCAACGCCAACAAAGCTGCCACCAAGGCTGCCAGAAAAACAGAGATTGGGACACATTAAAGGACCGACACCCAAAAAGCCTAGAAGATCTTATTTGATGCCCTTTTTCCACTAACTAACACAAACTATTCAATATTTAGAGATGCCAACTTTCCACAGAAAAAGACTACACTTATTTTTCAAAACCTCATTGCACTTATACCAGGATAGACCTGTTTGCAGGCAACAGATAACTCCTTCAGGATGCCATTAAGACAGAAATCCACATAATAACTTGGTCGGACCACACACCCATATCCCGGGCCCTAGGTGACAAAATTAAAAACTTTTTCACCTCCAGCTGGAGGAATGATACGCATTTGATGTCTATGCCCCACAATTTAGCTATTATAACAAAAACCTTGAAAGACTACTTTGAACTAAATGTTACCTCAGATAGCAACCACACCAACGTCTGGACTGCTCATAAAGCATATATACGCGGTATCCTTATAAACCTTAGCTCACATGCTAAGCACCAGAGGACACAGCAGCTAAACAATCTCCTAACAAATATTAAAAAAAATAAAATGAACATAACCCCACACAATCAACCAGCTACAAACTTTTTGTAGCTAGTAACAACCTTAGAACATTTCTCACTGCCAAATATGCCAAAAACCTGCTAAAATGGTTTGCTACTTTCTGTTGGCAATAAAGCTGGAAAACTTCTAGCAGCACAAATGAAAAAAGAACCAAACAAATTAGAATTTAAACGTTATTTGCAGACGACATTATTCTCACTCTATCGGAACCGGATCCTTCCCTGACCAAAACATGTGAAATACTAAATACCTTTAATGCTTGCTCATATTACAAAGCCAATGATAGCAAATCTAACATTCTAAGTGTAAATGTACCTGCATCTACTAAAGCATCTCTTACAGCCAAACATAATTTCCAATGGTTATCCAAAACAATGTCATATCTAGGCATTTCGTTAACAGCTCATAGCTCAAATCTCTTTGCATGCAATAACTTACCGTTTCTTCACACATGAAAGTACGACCTCCAACACATAGGAAAACAATATTTCTCCTTGGCAGGCAGTTCACCAGCCTTTAAAATGGCAACTCTTCCAAAACTTTTATACCTATACAGGGCCCTACCCATAATTGTCCCTGATTCCTTTTCACCACCTTAAAACAAATTATAAGGAACTATATCTGGCAAAAACGGAAACCACCATGTTCATACACAACCATTATCAAACATAAATCCACAAGAGGCATGAGTCTACCAGACACCAAGAATTACTATATAGCAGTGATTCTAAATCAACTTAGATACTGGTTCATGCCATCTCTTAAAAAACAATGGTGCTATATTGAACAAAAATGTATACTGGAAGGGACTTTAAGATCACTTCTCATAGCCAAAACACTCTCTGTTAACCACTTGCCGACTGTGTAATTTAATTACACGGCCGCAAGGTGGATCCATTATTGTGGGAGGGCGTACTATAACGTCCTCCCCAGAATCGCGCTGCCGTGCGCCAACCTGGGGAGCGCACCTGGGAGAATTCGTGTCACGGGTCACGTTAAATGGCAGCTCGCAGCGGCCTTTTACCATGTGATTGCGCCGTCAAATGACGGCACAATCACATGTAAACAAGCCGGCGGATGTTCGGCTTGTCTCTACCCTCTCCGCACCGATCGGTGCAGTGTGACAGGAGAGGGGGGAGAGGGGGGAGAGAGGAGATGCAGCGGTGCTGTGGGCAGGGTCTGACGTGCCCACAGCACCACTATGTGCCAGGCGGGGACCCCTCATCCACCCATGCAGCCTCATCCATGCTCACACATCCGTGCTCACCCATCCATGCCCACCCATCCGTGCCCATCCATACGTCACCCATGCATCCATGCTCACTCATCCATACCCACGCATCTGTCACCCATGCATCCGTGCTCACCCATCCATGCTCACCCGTCTGTCACCCATGCATCCGTGCTCACCCATCCGTCACACATGCATTGGTGCTAACCCATCCGTGCCCACCCATCCATCACCCATGCATCCGTGCTCACCCATCCGTGCCCACCCATCCGTCAGCCATGCGTCCGTGCTCACCCATCCATGCTCACTCATCTGTAACCCATGCATCTGTGCTCACCAATCCGTGCTCACCCATTGGTGCTCACCCAACCGTCAGCCATGCATCCATGCCCACCCATCCGTGCTCACCCATCCGTCACCCATGCATCCGTGTTCACATATCCGTCACTCATGCTCACCCATCCGTGCTCACTCATCTGTCACCCATGCATCCGTGCTCACCCATCCGTGCTCACTCATCTGTCACCCATGCATCCATGCTCACCCATCTGTGCTCACTCATCCATCACCCATGCATCCATGCTCTCCCATCCAGCCATGCTCACCCATCCAACCATGCTCACCCATGGATCCGTGCTCACAAATCCAATCATGCTCACTTATGCAGCCTCCTCCATGCTCACCCATCCAGCCTCATCCATGTTCACCAATGCATTCGTGCTCACCCATGCATCTGTGCTCCGCCATCCATATGTGCTCACCCATGCATCCATGCTCACCCATCCATCCGTGCTCAACCATGAATTCGTGCTCATCCATGCATCAGTGCTCAGCCATGCATCCATGCTCTGCCATCCATCTGTGCTCACCCATGCATGCATGCTCACCCATGTTTACCCATCCAGCCATGCTCACCCATGAATCCGTGCTCACCAATCCAGTCATGCTCACCCATGCAGCCTCATCCGTGCTCACCAATCCAGCCGTGCTCACCCATCCAGCCTCATTCGTGTTAACCCATTCATCCGTGTTCACCCATGCATCTATGCTCTGCCATCCATCCGTGCTCACCCATCCATCCGTGCTCACCCATCCATACGTGCTCAGCCATGCATCCGTGCTCCACCATCCATCTGTACTCACCCATGCATGCGTGCTCAACCATGCATGCATGCTCACCCATGCATGCGTGCTGACCAATGCATCCATGCTCACCCATGCATCAGTGCTCAGCCATCCATCCGTGCTCAGTAATCCCCATCTATGGCTTATCCACCCCCATTCGCTCTCATTTATGCCTCATTCATGCTCATCCATACTACATCTGTTCTCATCCATGACACATCCATGCCACTACAGTACCCATCCGTGCCACTACAGCACCCATCAGTGCCACTAGAGTGCCTCACAATAATGTAATAGGTAGTCAAATTAGATATGAAATTTATGCTCCTAGAACGCCTGATGGTGAACCCTGCATGTTGGGCCTCTGTATGTGGTCAGGCTGTGTAAAAGTGTCACACATGTGGTATCACCATACTTGGGAAGAGTAGCAGAATATATTTTATGCTGAAATTTTTGCTAGGTACATGCTGTGTGTTAGAAATATTGTATAAACAGACAACCTTGTGTAAAAAAAAATGCATTTTCATTTTCTTTCCACATTTTCCAAAAACCTGTGGAAAAAATGAACTGTTCAAAAGACACATTATGCCTCATAGAATATACGTTGGGGTGTTTACTTTCCAAAATGAGGTCATTTTTTGGGCGTTTCCATTGCCCTGGTGCTCCAGGAACTTCAAAATTGCAAGAGGTAGTCAGGAAATTATATGTGTAATTTATGTCCTTAGAACGCCTGATGGTGCTCCCTGCATGTTAGGCCTCTGTATGTGGCCAGGATGTGTAAAAGTCTCACACATGTGGTATCCCCATACTCAAGAGGAGTAGCAGAATGTGTTTTGGGGTGTAATTTGTGGTATGCATGTGCTGGGTGTGAGAAATAATCTGTTAATATGACAATTTTGTGAATAAAAAACGTAAAAAAAAATCTTCATTTTGCAAAGAATTGCGGGAAAAAATTACAACTTCAAAAAACTCGCTATGCCTCTTACTAAATACATTGGACTGTCTACTTTCCAAAAAGGGGTCATTTGGGGGGTATTTGTACTTTTCTGTCTTGTTAGGGCCTCAAAAAATGAAATAGGCCATCAGTGCATTAGGTGTGATCAGTTTTCAGTGATTGGCACCATAGATTGTAGACTCTATAACTTTCACAAAGGCCAAATAATATCCACTAATTTGGGTTATTTTTACCAAAGATATATAGCAGTATAAATTTTGGCCCAAATTTATGAAGAAAAATTACTAATTTTCAAAATTTTATAACAGAAACAAAGAAAATGCATTTTTTTTACAAATTTTTCGGTCTTTTTCCATTTATTGCTCAAAAAATAAACACCCCAATGGTAATTAAATACCGCCAAAAGAAAGCACTATTTGTGTGAAAAAAGGACAAAAATTTCATATGGGTACAGTGTAGTATGACTGAGTAATTGTCATTCAAAATGTGAGAGCACTGAAAGCTGAAAATTGGTCTGGTTAGGAAGGGAGTTTTAGTGCCCAGTAGTCAAGTGGTTAAACAAAAAACAGTAGCCACCCCACTATATCAGCAGCTCTGGCTGCTTGGAAATACTTCTCTCTAAATACTAACCCCACGATAGATACCCAAAAGATTCCCTTTCCCATTGCAGTGCTAAAATTTCTCCTTTCAGAAATTTTGTATAAACATTGGTCACTAGTGTTGAGCGAACCCGGACTGTAACGTTCGGGTCCGTACCGAACTATCGGGTGTCCGGGACCCAGACCCGAACACGAACATTTCAAAAAACGTTCGGGTTCGGGTTCTGGGTTCTGATAGTTGATCACGCATATTGAATAGCTGCAGGGCAGCCAATCAACAAGCGTTTCACTGGTTTGCCCTTAGAAGCCATCACAGCCATGCCTACTAATGGCATGGCTGTGATTGGCCAGTGCATCATGTGACCCAGCCTCTTTATAAGCTGGAGTCACAGTGCTGCATGTCACATGCTCTTGGGTTAGGGTAGGGAGAGGAAGCTGCTGGCGTGAAGGAGAGATTACAGACATTTTAACATCTGATCCTGCATCCTGAGATAGATTACTACTGCTGTGCTGTTGCTCTGAGGACAGATAGCAGAAATTTGAGATTTCACATACCGCTGCTTTGAGTTGCAGATTGCAGATTGCAGATCAAACTCTATATAAAACAACGATCGCTACGATCGTGCACAATGATCAGATTGTGGGAGTAATTTGAGATTTCACATACTGCTGCTTTGAGCGTTCTGACTGCACTAGGTAGAGGCTTCTGCTTAGAGGGACAGATTCTTGTTCAAAAACCATTGCCTACTCCTATAGGATCAGCTGTTGCTGTAAGTGACACATTATTGTTCAAAAATCATCTCCTAGTTCTAAAGGGAGAGTTTCCAGCTGTTGCTTAGAGGGACAGATTTTTGTTCAAAAACCATTGCCTACTCCTATAGGGCCAGCTGTTGCTGTAAGTGACACATTATTGTTCAAAAATCATCTCCTAGTTCTAAAGGGAGAGTTTCCAGCTGTTGCTTAGATGGACAGATTCTTGTTCAAAAACGTTCTCCTCGTCGACCACCCACTCATCTGCTCAGCGTAACACCTTCACCACCAACATCAGCACATCCAGGGGGAAACGACAGCAGGCTGTTTTAAAACTGACATGTTTGGGGGATAAACCCCACACTGCGCAAGAGCTGTGGACGGGCATTGAACAACAGACCAATGAGTGGTTGTTGCCACTGAGCCTCAAGCCCGGCCTGGTGGTATGCGACAATGGCCGAAATCTCGTAGTGGCTCTGGGCCGAGCCCGTTTGAGGCACATCCCTTGCCTGGCGCATGTGCTAAATTTGGTGGTACAGAATTTTCTAAAAAACTACCCGGATATGTCAGAGCTGTTGCATAAAGTGTGGGCCGTCTGTGCACACTTTCGGCGTTCTCACCCTGCTGCTGCTCGCCTGTCTGCGCTGCAGCAGAACTTCGGCCTTCCCGCTCACCGCCTCATATGCGACGTGCCCACAAGGTGGAACTCCATCCCAAGAAAGGAACGTGAGCCAGTCAGAGAGGACCAACCTCGACAGACATAATCACTACATACCCCCCTGAACCCGAGCAATGGGAGTTGAACCCCCACCTCCCCACAAATCCAACCGACTCCCCTCTACCCCCTCCTCCCCCCCCCTCACATCCTCCTCCCCCCCATGCCAAAGTGAGCACATATCAACAGACCATACCTAAGCCATCATTGATTCTTCATCCCCCAGTCACATCTCCCCCCTCTACAGATAGACCTGACAAGGCATACAACATAACCCTCGTTACACCTCCGTTATGACCATGTGTATTGCCACTATATTCTCATTCACCCTAATGACAATAATGTAAATACAACGTGCATATGTAATACCCATACGGGGTGTTAATTACTATTTTGCAACTCTGTAAACCCCTGTTATGCTTGTTATAGTTCACCCGGATGAAACATCCTGTACTACCATACTGTAACTTTCTATTATATCTGTAATAAACTTTATGGAAAAAAAAAAATTCCCCAAAATGTGGGAAAGAACCAAATCAAAATAAAAGAATAAAAGAAAAAATTAAGCCCCAAAAAAAAAAAAAAAAAAAATTAATGGGGGTATTGGGTATAATCCCCAGACCATGGCTTTTGCTGGGGGCCATGGGGATGGAATTGCCACTGACCAGCATACTGCTGTGGTGGGTGGGGTGGCTGTTGAGGTGGTGGAGGTGGAGCCACATACTCTGTAACAGTAGTGTTGTCAGTAATCAGCTGCTTCTCCCCCTGCTCAGCACCAGTGTTATAAGCTCCTCTGACCTGCTCCTCTGATATGGGGTCATGCAGCAGAGTTTTGCTGCTGTGTATGCAGCAAATGATTCCTCCTCATCAGCGTCCCTCTGGAGGACTGCTGTGGCCTGGCTGAAAAAGATGGAAGCGCTGTCCTCCACATTGCGGGTTTTTCTTGCTCTTTTCATACCAAGGCGCAGGCAGGGCCGGCGCCACTATAAGGCAGCTTAGGCAGCTGCCTTACGGCGCCAGGTCAGGGGGGGCGCCAAATCCAGGCATCCCCCACCTAGCTATATTACAATGAGAGCTTTTTTCTGATTGCCCAAAGCACCAGGCGATCCTATTGGATGCCTAGGCGCTTTGGCAAAGAAGAGGAATCCCGAGGAGCGGAACCTCCATCCGCCCTCTCCACACACCGCCGCTCTACACACAGTAAGTGCCGGGGGTGTGTGGTGTCAGGACAGTGCCGCCCGCTCCGGCGTCTGCATAATGACTCCTCCGTCAGAGTTGCAGCCGTTCTTCCCAACATCCAAATACAGAAATTCATAATTGGCAGACACAACGGCAAGTATAACAATGCTGCAAAACCCTTTATAATTATATAATATGACCCAGAGTTGGCTGGTGGGACAATCCTGACATACTTCCCATCAATAGCCCCACCGCAATTGGGAAAATCCCATTGGTACAAAAACTGAGCAGCAACTTCCTGCCATTGCTCTGGGTTGGAAGGAAACTGGAGAAAAGTTAAAAGAGGATTTAAAGAACAAAGTGTAAGGTGAACTTATCTACTTCCTCTCCCCCCTCTGGTGGCCCATTTGGCAACTTTCAGGAGGAAGGAGGTAACATGTAGATGTTTTGGACAGGTAACCCTCTCCAGTTCCATGAGAGCTTGCTACAAGCATAATGGTTGTCAGTTTGCCCACTCCCTACTCTATTGCCAGCCCAGTGGACAGGTAAGAAGGGTCATAATCCAAAGCTACATACAGACCATACAATCAGAATCACATTTTTCCATTAATATTGAACCGAACAATATAATAGAAGGTCAAACTCAGGAAGTCAAATTAGGAGCTAATCAAGCAGGCACTTGCACTACATGGTTTGGTTAATTATTAAGGAAATGTGACCCCCAAAAGATGGAGAGTGTGTGAGATTCAATTTCACGAGATACGGTATTTTGATAGGATGACTTCACATTTTTTTTTGGGGGGGGGGGGGGTTGGAATTAT